>NC_069456.1:34203421-34245566 GCF_026875155.1 Cherax quadricarinatus | reverse complement strand
TCCTTCCACCTATCGCTCCTCTTCCACTCCCGCACCCACTTTCCTGTAACACAAACTACTGCTGAAACACTCAATCATACCATTTTTAAATACCTACCCCATCCTCTTCGACCCATTGCCTATGCTCTCATTAGCCCATCTTCCTCCAATAGCTGTTTTTTTCTTACCCTAACTGCCTCCTCTTTTATGTTTATAAACCCTTCCCTCTCTTCTTCCCTGATATTCTATATGTCTCCTTGCCCCCCTTATCAATCTAACTTTTTACTTCAGTGTTGCCACAACTAGAAAGTGATTATATAGCGGTGGCCCCTCTATAAACAGTACATCCTGAAGTCTACTCAACAGTCTTTTCTCTACCATACTTATATCCATCAAATCTACTGTCATTTGCCATACATCATATCTTGTAATACTTATTGATCCTCTTTTTCTTATAAAATTTGTTTTACCTAAACTAAACCCCTCTTTCTATACATAGTTCAATCTAGAGGGCTCCCTATTATCATTTACACCTGGCACCCCAAACTTACCTACACACACCCTCTTAAAAGTTTCTCCTACTTTTAGCATTCAGGTCCCCTACCCAATTACTCTCTCACTTGGTTTCAAAGGGCTCCTATTATTCACTTAACATCTCCCAAAATCTCTTCTCTCCTCGGCATTCCTTCTCTTTCTCAGGTGCATACACGCTTATTATGACCCCACTTTCGCATCCAACTTTACTTTAAGCCAACGTAATTCTTGTGTTTACCACTTTCCCATTTCTCTTTTCTCCTTCCATACTGATAATTAACATTACTGCTACCCTTCCTTTGCTCTACTCCTTCGGATACTCCAAGATTTAATCCCATTTAATTTTCCCCCAACTGAATACTCCCTACCCCTTCAGCTTTGTTTCGCCTTAGGGCCCAGGACATCCACTTCTTTTCATAACAATCAAGCAATCATACTGTTTTTTGTCTTCCGCCACTACATCACGCACATTTAAGCATCCCGGTTATATAAAGTTTTTCTTCTTCTCTTTTTTAGTAAATGGTCTACCAGTGAGAACGGGTTACTAGCCCATTTGCTCCCGCGGCATTTATACATATATATATATATAATATATATATATTATATTATATATATATTTATATTGATATATATATTATATATATATATAAATTTTTTTATTAACCATTGACCAATTCCCACCAAGGCAGGGTGGCCGGAGAATGAAAATCTTCATCATTCATCCATCCTGTTGCCAGAGGGGTGCTTAAACTACAGTTTATAAACACTGCTGTAATAAAACGCCCCTCCTTCGAGTGCAGATCTGTACTTCCCATCTCCAGGGACTCAAGTCCGGCCTGCCGGTTTCCTGAATTAGTTCATAATGTTACCTTGCTCACACTCCAACAGTATGTCAATCCTAAAAATTAATTGGTTTGCTATCGCTCTATCTTAAACATGGAAGTCAAAAGGCCCCTCGCACACAAAAATCCTGTGCCCCACTCCCTCCAACCTTTCCTAGACCTCGACCCCAAACCCGCACTTTCCCTGCCCCACCCTTGCAGATTTTATACACTCTCGAAGTCATTCTTATTTTGTTCCACCCTCTCTAAATGTCTGCATCCACCTTTAACCCCCCTTTTCAGCTCTCGGGTAATAGTTTTGGTAATACCCAAACCAACCTTCCTAATTTTTTCAAATACGAATTCTCTGCATTAGATTTTGTCAATACATGACATTCTTCATCCTCAGACCTTCTCATGTTTCAAAACATTTAACCACCCCTGTTCAAACCCATATAAGAGTGTTCGGCTGCGTATAACTATACTCTCTAACATTCCCCTTTTGCTTCCACGGCAAAGTTTTTGGCTCTACAGAATCTCAGTGCACCACTCACCTTTTTCCATCGTCAGTTCTATGATTCATTCTCATCTTTCATAGACCCATCTGCTGACACGTCCACTCCTAATATCAGAATACATTCACCTCTCCATACACTCTCCCTCCTAATCTGATATCCAGTCTTTCGTCACCTAATTTTTTTGTTTTACTTATCTCCTTACTTTTCCTATATTTCACTTTTAAATTTTTTCTTTTAACATACCCTACCAAAACTCATCCACTAACGTCTGCATGAAAATTTTAATTAGGTTCTAAGGGAGGAGGGGCCCCAGTTTATATTGTAGCATTCTGTGCTAAAAATGGGAATGGACAATGAATGGATGTCTAGGGCAACTGGTTTGCAAATTGCTGCTATAGACAGATTCTGCCAAGGAACTTGCATCTCTATTCATAGACATCTGGACAACTTTTATGGCTAACATGAGATGTAAGAGGATGGGGTTAACTCTTGGCAAGGTGGTCGCATTTGCCAAACTCAGATCACGAGGGCCACCGCTTGATTTTGTTCTTAGTATTTTAAGCTGAATAAGGAAGATAGAGGTATGGTTGTGTGTGATGGAAAATTTAGGACAGGGTTGCAGCACTAAGGTTGAAAAACCAGGACAATTTTTAAAAAAGAACATTAATTTCATAAAGTTACAAATACAGAGAATGGAATGGTGAGCAAAACAGAGAGAGGACTAGCTTCCTTAAGGTTTTCCATAGTATCTTTACTAAAGTAGGAGCGCAAAAAATAGATAGATGGAGCTAAGATTAATTGCAAATGCAGGAAGCAATTAGATATTATTGCTATAACAGAGACCTGGTTATTCCAATACGAAAGAGAGAGAAATGCCTTATGAATGCCACATACAAGGCGATTAAATATTCCACCACTGATAGGGTCAACAGAAGGGTGGTTTAGTGTGGCGATGTATTTTGGCCCAGAAATAATTTAACTGGTTGCATTAGACAAAGGTATGGAAAATTAGAAGTGTCAGCCACTGAATCTGTGTGACTACAGCTTCTGAGGGCAGTGAAAAAACTAATCTTGGCGTGTGTGATTTACTGGCCCCACAACCTTGATAGGAGATCAGGAAATTCTTGTGATGAAATTCGTAAGGCATTACATTCGAAATTGTGCTAATGGGAGATTTTAAAAGGATTTGACAGGAAAATTTAGTCCAAGTGACTTTCTTGATAGATTCAGGATTAAAAGAAAAAAACCAGCTTGTGACAGACGAACTAGGACGAAATAACTGCTTGACTTGGTTCCTGACAGCACGGGGATTCACCAATTAATAATCTTGAAGGTTAACGATGGCTTGGGGAAAGGGATCAAAAATACTCATTTTAATATATCAATGGAATTACTCTCATTAATGGCAATCAAGTCTTCTGTTCCTTACTTCTGCTTGGCCGATTTCATAGGACTGAGATTATTACCTGGGTGAGCTGAACTGAAATGATCTGACTATGGGTAAGGGGGATAGGAGGTGATGGTTGCTGATATGACGTTTCCTAGAAATAGTTACTAGTTGATCAGACAACTTATGTTTCCAAACAGAAAAATCTGGACAAACAAAATGGATTTGAATTGATAAATAATTAATTAAAACATATTGTGTATATGGACTTCAGTAAAGGCTTTGATTAGAGTCCCACATCAGAGACTACTGTGGAAAATTGAGGACAATGAATAGGAGGAAATTTTTTTTCTGGATATTTAGGTTTGGTTGAAAGGCAGCGGAGAGTTTTTTTTTGTATTAATGGGAGAATATGTGAGTGGGGACGCGTCACGAGCGGTGTTCCTCAAAGGGTCAGTGTTTGGTTGGGTCCTTGTTATTCCAATTCTATCATAAACGACATAGATGAGGGAATAAATAGCGACATACGCAAGTTTGCCGGTGATACCCAAATAGGCCGCGAAATTCATTCTGACGACGGACATCAGAGACTCAAGGAAGATTTGGAATAGATGGACGCAGTGGTCGGAGAGAAGAGGCAGATGAGTTACTATAGACTATCGTAAGTTCTAACCATTGGACAGAAATAAAAATGCCATTACATATACTCAACTGGTAGACCTTAATATTACTGATTGCGAAAATGATTTGGGAGAGTAATGGTTAGAAGTAATCTAAAGCCAAGACTACGTGCTAGTGTTCGCATAAAGCTAACAGATCCCTGGCTTTCATATCAAGAAGTATAAATAATTCACTGGTAAACTACCAAAATACTCCGAGACAAAAGTAGCAATTTTCCAAACTAATTTTAGTCATGATAAGAATATCATGGTTTTAAAATTGTTTGTTAGCTCTACTGTTCAAAGATACACCTACATGTTACAACAGGTTCCAACAGGTTTGTGGCAGTTGTGTTTCTTACCACACTCAGTCTGAACTGATCTTCATTATTGATCCAGTAGTATAGCAGGTGGCCTGTGCTGTGCAAGTTTATATTTTGAGTGTGAAAGGTAGGTGATCTGCTTTGTGATGGGCTTGCAGGGCGGATACACCAAGTACTGCTGCTTACTATGTGAAGAATGGGACAGCTGTGGAAGATGTTTCCCACTACATCAGGATAGACTGGGCCACCTCGTCAATCAACTGGAAGCCTGGGGATGAAAAAAATGTTCAACAGATACTTCATTGAACAAACAAAATTTTGCTACCACTCCACTATACATAAAATTGGGGCTCATCAAAAAAAAAAAAATTTTGTAAAAAAAACTATGGACAAATCCGGTCAGAGATCAAGTAGTTAACGTTCAAAATTCCCTCGCTGGAGCGACGCTAGATGTTCTTCGATGGTCTCAGAATTCGAGAGTTCTTAAAGATGGTGACTTTGACTCAGACCTTCATGGAGAGGAGAAAGCTGCTTGGGAAGCATTCAAGTTAGTGACGATGGGATTTTCGGAAAAGAAGAAGGCAACTATGAAGAATTGGTGGAAAGCCTCATCAAGCTTTACAAGAACATGGAATTATAAATGGTCTTAAAATCACTTCTTTTGGACTCGCCTTTAGACTTTTTTTGTAACGAACTGTGGGGGCAGTTAGTGGCGAACATGGTGAAAGGTTTCAAAGATTTCAACCATGGGAAAATGGAACCAGGGTCAAATGGGGCACAAGAATGTTTGCAGACTATTGCTAGACATTGGCAAGACATGATTCTTCAGCCCACTATAAGCGTCAAGCAAAAAGGCAGAGAGTAGGTACAGTTAGAGTTTAAAACATACGGGACACATATTGTACGTTATAATAAAATAGTCGAATATTACATGTCTCGTAGTTTTTAACCTATAGCCAAAAAAAAAAGTTTTTTTCATTTTAGTAGTATACAAATTTTCAAAAATTGTTGACCAGTGATAATAGAAGTCCTACAGGTTGTCCTCAATCTATTATATATTTGGTTAGGGCCTCATCTAGGCTTATGCCTGCACTGTTCTGGTCACTGTATACAGAATGGATACAAATTCACTGGAAAAGTACAAAAGGGAGGATGACAGAGTGATCCCATATATCAGAAATCTTCCCTATGAGGATAGACTGAGGACCCTGAATCTGCACTCTCTAGAAAGGCGTAGAATTAGGGAAAAGGATATGATTGAGTTGTATAAAATGGAAAACAGAAATTAATAATGGGGATGTAATTGACGTTGCTAAAAATATCTAAGCATAGACGGGCCTCGCCAACAATAGTTTTAAGTGGAAATTTAAGATTTAGAAGGATATAGGAAAGAAAGCACAATGGTTTTGGTAATAGAGTGTGCTGGTTGAGTGAACAAACTCCCGAGTACCGTCATCAGAAGCTAAAATAAAACGTTGTGTAGTGTTTAAAATATGTTAGTTAAATATATGAGTGGGTGTGAGGGTTTGGACCTTGACTAGCTTGTGCTAATAGGTCTGATGCCGGTGCTCCTGCCTTAAGTGGATGTGACCTGACCTGACTAGGTTGGGTTCAGTGGCTTAAGCGGGTTAGGAGACTTGGACCTGCCTGTATGGGCCAGTAGGCCGCTGCCGTTTTCCTTCATTCCTTATGTTTTATGTTGTTTAATTTCCATGAACATAAAAAGCTGCTGTAAGGTGCACTCTTGCACACTAACAAAACACGAAAGTAAATAACAGAAACTTCAGTGACAAAATGTATCTAAACAAGGTATTTAAATTTTCTCTCAAATAGTCTGGAAATGTTTGACTTTCTATCTTGAGTATTGTGACTTCCTGGGTTAAGTCTAGTACGTTATATAATAGTTTGTGGAGTAAATTAAAGGAAAATATTTTGTGTTGACTGGTGTAACTAGACACACTTTTCTCTACAGCAACACTTAGTGTTGTACAGAGTAAAACATACAATATTCGTCACGAAAATACGTCAATAAAATCTGTGTTAAGTGAATATGTCAAAGGACTGCATGAGACAACACTTGGCAAAAAAGCCTACAATAAAATTAATAAGAATGTAATAAATACATAAATATGATTATTGTTTATAAATATTTGTTTATTATTTTAAATTCATTCATAACATTGTCGCAAAAACAAGATCGATACCATGCCTAACCCTTCTAGGGTAGGGTAGGTGCCTGAGCCCGGGCCTTTAGCTCATAGGACTGTCATTCCCATTATCCCCCTTGGGGCGGGGATGGCAGACCAGAGAGGCCTAGCTTGTGGCTAGGCCTGGGGACAGTTGGTCCCAAAGATGAGGAGGTACTTGTGCCTCCTCCCATGGGAGACTTAAGTCTCAGACACTCCGGGGCCACCACTTGGACAAGGCCCGGGCCACCACTTGGACAAGGCCCGGGCCACCACTTGGACAAGGCCCGGGCAACCACTTGGACAAGGCCCGGGCCACCACTTGGACAAGGCCCGAGGCGCCCACCACTTGGACAAGGCCCGGGCCAACCACTTGGCATAGGCCCGGGCCACCACACTTGGACAAGGCTCCGGGCCACACTTGGACAAGGCCCGGGCCACCACGTGGACAAGCCGGGCCACCACTTGGCCAAGGCGGGCACCACTTGGACAAGGACCCGGGCCACCACTTGGACAAGGCAGGCCACCCACTTGGCCAAGGCCCGGGCCACCACTTGGACAAGGCCCGGGCCACCATTGGTCCAAGGCCGGGCCACCACTTGGGCCAAGGCTGGGCCGGGAGAATATCGGCAAGTCTTAATAATAATAATAGTCGCCAAAACAAACATCAAAAGGTGTAATAAAATGAACTCACAAGAGTAAGAGGAAAAGTTAAAAATAATGATAGTGCTTGACCTGGTGCACATTCAGAGCCCCAGAGCTGGTGCTCAACAGTGTCTGTGTGCCATTCCTAATCCATTCTTACTTGATGAGTAAAGGATAAATTACATATTTAATTACTAACTGATATTAATTATTTGTGTTATGTATAAACTAATGTTAAACTTTACATACTTGTGCTGACAACTTATCTCCTGGAGCTTATACATTACTTAAATACTCAGTAAAACATATTTCTGGAATCTTGTTCATTACTGTCATTTCCTTCATTTGGAAGGGTTTTCCAGTCATTTTAAATCGTTCATGAGCGGGTTTTCCTCTCAAATTACATCATTCTGGTTGGGTTTTCCTGTCATATTCCATCGTCCTCTACAGGTTTCTCTCTCATATTCCATAGTTCTGGACGGGTTTTCCCTGTCGATTCCATTGTGTCTGGACGGGTTTCCCTGTACGTCATTTCCATTGTTATGGACGGGTTTCCCTGTCATATTCACCATGTTCTGGAGGTTTCCCTGTCGTATTCCGATGTTCTGGACGGGTTTCCCTGTCGTATTCCATTGTTCTGGACGGGTTTCCCTGTCATATTCCATTGTTCTGTGACGGGTATTCCCTGTCGTATTCCTTGTTCTTGGGACGGGTTTTCCCTGTTACATATTCATTGTTCTGGACGGGTTTCCCTGTCTATTCCATTGTTCTGGACGGATTTCCCTGTTCATATTCCATTGTTCTGGACGGTGTTTCACTGTCATTATCCATTGTTCTGGACGGGATTCCCTGTATATTCCATTTGTTCTGGACGGTTTCCCTGTCAATATTCCATTGTTCTGGACGGGGTTTCCCTGTCATATTCCATTGTTCTGAACGGGTTTCCTGTCGTATTCCATTGTTCTGGACGGGTGTTTCCCTGTCATATTCTATTGTTTGGGACGGGTTTCCCTGTCTTATTTCATTGTTCTGGACTGGGTTTTCCCTGTCATTTCATAGTTTTGGAGGGTTTCCCTGTCATCTTATATTGTTTACAGGGTTTCCCTGTTTCCATATTCCTTTGTTCTGGACGGGTTTCCGCCATATTCCTTGCATCAGGACGGGTTTTTCCGTATATTCAGTCGTTCAGGAGGGCTTTCCTTGTATATTCGATCGTGCAGGGAGTTTCCCTTTCATATTCGATCGCGCTAGACATGTTTCCTTGCATATTCCATCGTTATTCACGGGTTTCCTATCATATTTCCCAATTTATATGTACGGGTTCCCTGTCATGTTACATGGTTCCTAGATGGGTTTCTGTCATATTCCATGTCCTGGTTGGTTTCAGTTCTCATTTCCAAGCGTCTGGATGACTTTCCTGTGTAGTATTCATCGTTCTGACGGGTTCCCTCTCATATTCCATTGTTCTGAATTTGTTTCCCTGTCATATTTAATTGTTCTGGATTGGTTTTCCTTGTTCTGTGAAACGGTTTTCACTCTCATATTTACCGATTGGAACGTATTTCACTGTCATATATCATCCTTTGGAATGGGTTTCCATGTAATTTCTCTGTTCTCGACGAGTTTCCCTGTCATATTTCTTCGTTCATGACGGTTTTCCCTGTCATATTCCATCGTTCTGGACGGGTTTAAATGTCACATTCCATCTATCACGACGGGTTTCTCTGTCATATTCTCTTGTTCCTGACTGTTTCCTCTCGTTTCCTTTTTTCTGTACAAGTTTCTTTCTCATATTCCATCGTTTTGGACGGGTTTCCATGTCATATTCAGTCGTTCTAGAGGGAGTTCCCTGTCATATTCCATTGTTCCCGACGATTTCTCTATATGTTCCATTGCGCTGAACATGTTTCCTTGTTATATTGCTTGTTCTGTGCGTTTTTCTGGTCACATTCCGCCGTTTTGGACGAGTTTCCCCGATTATTACATCGTTCCTGTACATTTTCTATGTCATATTTCCATCGTTATGAATGGGTTTCTATAATTCAATTCAATTCAATTCAAATTTTCAAGTTTATTCTCTTAAGGGTTACAATGTGGGGGTTTACAGGGTTTTGGATATGTGTTGGTTTACTTGTTATAAAATACTAATTTACAGAACGGCGGTCACTAGACACCTAGCAGGCTAGGCATTTCGGGCAGATTAGAATTTAAATTCTTAACAATTTTAAATCTTACAGGATATGGTTATTAAGTGCTAGTGACTACATCTTGATTTGTGAGGTTTAGCAATGTGAATGCTATGTTTTAGCAACCAATACAAAGTATCATAGAGCCCTCTTTGACTAGTTTAGGATTTATTATTTTAGATTAAGATTACGTATTTCTGGGTTTATAGTCAGTGGATGGTGAGTGATGTAATTTTGAACACCAGGTGGTTATCATGTAGTTAGTTGTTCGGGGTCGGGGTGTATAGGGAGATAAGATGTTTTCTAACTGTAGTTAGAAAGTTGATGTATGTGTCTGCAGTTCTGAGTTTTCAGGTAGGGTGTTCCAAGATTTTAAGTCCTTTTGAAATATATTGAATTTTTGTAAGGTTTAAGTCGAAACACGGGGAATGCCATAGAGATGTTGTGTTGGTGTTATGTCTGTGGATTCCTTGTCACAGAAACTATCAAGGAAAGTGTTTTTAGGGTTAAGGTTTAATATTGGAATTTAAGGTCTGTAGATATAGATTGCACGTAGGAAGTGTGGATGTTTCTGAGAGGAGTAAGTTTAGATCTATGGAAGAGTGGGGGGGGGTGTTGCCAGGGATGGGATTTAGTATTATTCTTACTTCAGCTTTTTGTTGGTTATTATTGGGCTTTAGGTGTGTTGCTGCAGTTGATCCCAAGCACCAGATAGCTAGGTGAGGTACGGATATATAAGTGAATGGTATAGTGTGAGTAGGGCAGTTTGTGGTACGTATATGTATCTTGGATAGGATCCCACCGTTGTGGATACTTTTTTTTGTTATGTGTTGGATATGGGATGCTGAAATTTAGGTTGTTGTCGAGTATAGGCCAAGGAATTTGCCGTCATTATCGTCTGGCAATTATGAGTGTTGTCGATTCTTAATGTTAAGTTGCACAACACATGCTCTGCTACAGACATAATAATAGTGGTTTGCCAGTGTTAAGTGTAAGTTTATTGGCTGTTATCCAAGTCGATATTTTGAGCAAGCTCCTCTGTAACAATGGTGTTGAGGGTGCAAGATTAAGGGTGGGAGATGACATATGTCGTTGTCGTCAGCAAAGAGAATAGGTTTAGGTGTTGGGATATGTTTGGAAGATCTTGATGTAAATGAGGAAAGAGAAGGAGGTGCAAGGAAACTTCCTGCGGGAACTCCAGTATCAAGTGGCGTATTGACGATGCTGTGTCTTTAATAGTGACATACTGATACTATTAGAAAGGTAGGATTTAAAATATGCAAAGCGCATGGCCTCTTATACAATAATGGTCAATGTTTGTGAGTAGGATGCCGTGGTCTACTGTGTGAAACGCTTTTATTAGGTGAATAAAAATTCCTAGTGGATGTTCCTTATTTTCCCAATTGCTGTGTAAAGCAGGGTCTAGCATTTTTATTAATTGCCATTCATTAGTGCTTTTATTTTTCTGAATCCAAATGGCAGGGGCTGAGTATGTTTTGTGACGTTTATAAGTGTATATAGTCTCCTGTGCACGAGTTTCTCGAGATTTGGATAGCAATGGTAAGTTTGATAGTGGCCTATAGTTGTTTACATCTGTAGGGTCACCACCTTTATGTAATTGGTGTAACCCCTTGCTGTTTGGGTAGTGTCGGGAAAGTGCTAGTTTCTAGTGGACTTGTTAAAAAAGTAATGTAATAGCATGCGAAAAAGGACATGGGCCTGCTCGCTAGTTACAATAATGGTGGGACGTGAGACAGATTTCCCCGAGTTAAAAAAAAATTTTTTAAGTGACTTTATGACGCGGTGGCTTCGTGGGCTCAGTTGGTTACAAGATAGAAGGAGTTTGGGAAATTCCCATCTAGGTAGTCCCTGGCACGGGCATTGGTACGTGGGATTTTACTGGCGAGATTAGATCTATGTTTGAGAAGAAGTCGTTTTATCTTGTAGCTGTATCAGTGGTATGTAGTGGTGTTTCCATTGAGGTTTTTTTTAGAACAATATTCTTGTTTTTTTTTTTTCAGTTTGTGGGCCCCAGAATCTGGGAAAGTGCTTTCCAGGTCTTTTTTATATCTCCTCTTGTGTCAGTGAATCTGCTGGAGTAGTACAGTTGAATATTGTTTAAGAATATCTTTGTGTATTAAGCTCTGTCTATATTTCTTTTCATATGGTGTTTTCTTATCAATGGATTTCAGAAATGTGCTGTTAGCCATGGGCAAACAAGCCGTTTATTCGTGATCTGTTTTGTTTTTATAGGACAATGTTTGTTGTATAGTCTAAGTATTTTGTTAAGAAAAATGTCTGTCCAATCGTCAGTGGAGAATTCTGTAGGCCAGTCAACAGTCTCTAGGTCTGCTGTGAAATTCCTTATTGAGGCCTCGTCATGGAGTCTAAATGATACTTTGTTGTATTCGAGTGGTTGCTTACTAATGTTTGTTAAGAGGAAGGTTTGGGTAGTGGTCAGTTGTGCTGTCTGTGATTAACCTGATGTAAGGGGGGCTTTGTATATTGGTCCATATGTGATCTATATGGGGGCACTTGTCTCAGTCAGCCTGGTTGGTTTAGTTATTGTTGGTTATGAGAGTGTGTTGTTCATTATGGTTGTTGAAATCAGTTACAGTCTGATCATCTGGCAGCCAAAGGTTGATATTGAAGTCTCAAGCTAAAGAGAAGGTGGTGCTTGTTATTTTGTCTGTTGTTATTAGTGACTTTAGATTTCTCACTGAAGTTTGGGATGTTTGTGTGGGGTATCCGGTTATTGGGGGGGGATCACCGATTGTATAGCGTTCTTGAGGTTTTTACAGTAAAATTAGCAAAAAGTAATTTCCCCATATCATCACTAAGCAATGTAGTGCTAATACAAAGATAGTTGGTTAGAGTAATAGATTGCAGTACCACCCCAACTTGGTATGGTCTGTAGTTGTGGATTCTGTGTATCATGGTAGTAGGCAGATATTCAACTGTGTCCTGCTTAAGCCAGGTTCAGTAAGATTAATGCAGGAGAAAGGGGTGTCTTTAGTGCCTCAAGGGTGCCAGGAAGGTCATCATGTGTTTGCTTAAGGACCTGATGTTATAGTAAAGAACTGATTGACTTTGAGCAAGTGTTCAGGGATAGTGCTGGCCGTGATGCTGCTGTAATAAAGGCAGTTACTTCCAATAAGTTTTGATTGTGTGTTAGATTATAGAGGTTTAGATCAGGGTCAACGTGTTCATTCATCTTTTAGGTTTAAATTGTGTTTGTTTTATCCTGTATTTATGTGGTGAGTTCTAATAGGATTTCTGTAGTGGTGGGAGGTTTGGATAAGTATACGCTACTTAAAGCCCTTTGGTTCATTAGAGTATAGTCACTAATAACATAATGAAATTGATATTGTCTATGTGTTGTGCACTAGAATGAGCTTAAAGTACAAACTGGGTATAAACTGACTATAATAACAAAAACAAATTAACAAGTGGCACCAGACTCACTTTGTATTGCACTAGGTCAAATAATAATGAATTTGTGTTGTCTATGTATTGAGCTAGAATGAGCTAAAGTACAACTAGGTATAGTTAGTTTAGGTGTTGTCTATGTATTGAGCTAGAATGAGCTGAAGTACAACTAAGTATAAACTTATAATATAAAAATACAAATTAAAATGGTACTTGCAATTGCACTAGGGTCTGATATAGGTTGTTAACAAGATCAAGAGAATAATTAGATTTAAATTGACAAAATAAAACTCACAAATTAAAGTACCAAAAGAATAGTAAGTAAAAAATAACAAAGGCAATGACTTGGTTATAATATGATAGTAAGATGGTAGACAGGTACACAGGTACACAGGTACACAGGTACACAGGTACACAGGTACGAAGGATAATGTAGATGAATGGTTCAGAGAACCGACATGTTGATAAATTAGACACATGTGCAACTTTTGGGTATCTTTATTGAGGAAACGTTTCGCCACACAGTGGCTTCATCAGTCCATACAAAGGAGAATCTTGAAGAACAGGAGGAGAATGAGGTAATCAGTCCCTCAACCTTGATGGACTGACCACATCGACTCAAGGTTGAGGGACTGATTACCTCATTCTTCCCCTGTTTTAAAGTTTCCCCTTTGTATGGACTGTGAACCACTGTGTGGCGAAACGTTTCCTCAATAAAGATCCCCAAGATTTGCACATGTGTCAAAATTTATCCAAAAAGGATAATTAAAGGTTGGATTTTGAATATCAAACTTAAAAATTTGGGCAAAAAAATGTTATGAAAAGTAAAAATAAGATTAATGTACAAAAGGAAAAACTGACGGGTATAAATATGGTTTTTAAAAAAATTTTTTAGTAAGTAATAATGGTTACAAAAAAATTAATTAGCAAAAAAAAAAGAGAAAAAGAAATGTTTTTTTCAAGTTTTAAAATTTTAAGAACATTATTGGGTTCAAATTGCATGGTAGTTATACTAGGGTTATTTGGCGTAAAGGTTTTTAAAGAGTCTTAAGAAGAAAATTGGTTTTAAAAAACAGGTTATGGAAATTAGAAAAGTAATGGTAATTAAAATGATTAAAAAATGTTAAGAGTAAATTGTTTTGATAGTAAAAAGGGCAATTATTAATTTTAGTAAGTATATCAATTAATAGTTTTTAAAAAAATATGAGGAGTAATTGGACAGGAAAGTTCAATTCAAAATATTAAGAAAAACAATAGAAAATAAAAAATTACATAAGGTACTTATTTATAGTAAAATCACATAAGGGTAGTTGATTATTTTTCAAAGAGTTTGTTGAAATTTGAACAAATAATAAGTTTACTCAGGTATAAAAAATACATTCAATTGGCTCCATGATTTTTTTATGACTCGTTGTATGTTTTACGGGTTTATATTGGAAAATATGTTCATTGTGTTTTTTATTCATCTGTGTCACACAGGTTGTCAAATTATACGAAAAGTTACTTTTCTTTTTTTAAACTAAATGAGAAAGTGGTATATTCAATTAAATGTTTTATACTATGAGTATAGGGCCCAATGTGGCATAACTTAATAAGAGTTTGTGGTTCGAGTTTGTTGTGAGTTACCCGCCCGGCCCCCTGGGGCACGCTTTTAACTTTACAAAATTTCCCCTTTAGTAAAAAGTTTTTAAAAATTGGAATCTTGGGGGGCCTTACATAACTATGATAAACTCTTCTGAAAAACTAACAAAGATAGAGATGTCACTGGAGTTTAGTAGCGATGATGATGTCACTGAGGGCTTGAAAGTGATGTGTGATGTCACTTTTGTTACAATGGGGCTTAGACGAGGATGTGTGATGACTTTTGTTTGAACAAAGAACACGTATACAGAACAAAGAACACTGTTACAGAACAAAGAACACTGTTTCAGAAAAAAGAAAACGTATAAGAACAAAGAACCGTTTTACCAAACAAAAAAAACACGTATACAAAAAAAGAAACTGTATACAGAAAAAAAGACACTGTATATAAAAAAAAAACACTGTATACAGAACAAAGAACACTGTATACAGAACAAAGCTAGGCATGGTGTGCCAAAATAGTAAATAAAAACTTTGTAACAATTTTTAAGGTCAGCTGTCCACCCCAGGTTCTGTGGATCCAGGTATTCACCTTTCACACTCCTAGGGTCAGCAGTCCACACAAGTCCGTGGTTCCAGGTATTCACCCTGCACCACTTCCGTGAGGTCAGCAAAGTCCCACCAGGTCCTTGGATCCAGGTATGCACCTTCACCACTTCCTGGAGGTCAGCATGTCTCCACCCAAGTTCCGTGGTTCCTGTATTTCCCCTTCACCACTTCCCTGAGGTCAGCAAGTCCCACCCCAGGTCCGTGGTTTCCAGGTATTCACCACGTACCATTCACTTGTGGTCAAGCCTAGTCCTACCCCAGGTCCGTGGTTCCAGGTATTCACCCTTCACCACATCCCTGAGGAGTCAGCTGTCCCACCCCAGGTCCGGGGTTCCCAGGTTTTCACCCCTTCACGGCCCTGTGGTCAGCAAGTCCCACCCAACGGTCCGCATGGTTCCAGGGTAATTCACCCGTCACCACTTCACTAAGGTCAGCCGTGACCGCCCCAGGTCCTTGGCTCCAGGTATTCACCCTTC
Source organism: Cherax quadricarinatus (assembly GCF_026875155.1). NCBI lineage: Eukaryota > Metazoa > Arthropoda > Malacostraca > Decapoda > Parastacidae > Cherax > Cherax quadricarinatus. The sequence continues at coordinate 34,230,233 of NC_069456.1, read as the reverse complement.
ACCACTAATGAGGTCAGCTAAGTCCCTACCCAAGGTCCGTGGTTCCAGGTATTCACCCTTCACTTTCCCTGAGGGTCAGCAAGTCCCACCCCAGGTCCTTTGGATCAGGTTTTCACCTTCACCATTTCCTGAGGTCAGCAAAGTCCCACCTCAAGGTCCGTGGTTCCAGGTATTACCCTTCACACTTCATATGGTCAGCAGTCCCACCCCTGGTCCTTGGACCAGGTATTCACCTTCACCATTCCTGAGGTCAGCAAGTCCACCCTAGGTCCTGGTTCCAGGATATGCACCCTTCACAACTTCCCTGAGGTCCAGCAGTCCCACCCCAGGTCGTGGATCCAGGTATTATCCTTCACCGCTTTACCTGAGGTCAGCAGTCCCACCCCAGGTCTGTGGATCAGGTATTCACCTTCAACACTTCCTGAGGTCTGCAGTCCCAATCCAAGTACGTGTTCCAGGTATTTCACCCTCCACCACTTCCTGAGGTCAGCAAGTCCCACCCACAGGTCCTTGGATCCAGGTATTCACCTTTCACCACTCCCTGAGGTTTCTGCATGTCCCACCCAAGGTCGGTGGTCCAGGTATTCACCCTTCACCACATCCCTAAGGTCAAGCAGTCCCACCCCTGGTCCTTGGATCCAGTATTCACCCCTGCACCACTTCCTGAGGGTCGCAAGTCCCACCCAAGGTCCGTGGTTCCAGGTATTTCCACCTTCCCACTTCCTGAGGTCAGCAGTCCCACCCAGCGTCCGTGGATTCCAGGTATTCACCCTTCACCGCTTCCCTGAGGTCAGCAGTCCCTCCCCAGGGTCCGTGGATCCTGAGTTTCTCCCTTCACCACTTCCCTGAGGCAGCAAAAGTCCACCCCAGGTCCGTGGTTCCAGGTATTCAACCTGCCAAACTTTACCTGAGGTCAGCTTGTCCCACACTGATCGTGGATTCCAGGTATTCAACCCTTCACCACTTCCCTGAGGTCAGCAGTTTTAACCTGCCTTGAAGTACTGTCTATATATGTATTATACACAAGTGTATTAATATCAGTATTCAGATGAACAGTTATTACAGAGGAGGACACCACAGATAATCTGCGCTCTGTAAGTTACATCCTCCTGGGACAGACCCGAACTCGACTACTGAGACATGAGAGATCTCTGTACAGCTCGTCAACCAAGAACTGGCCACTCCATGAAAATTTGGAACATAATATTTTTATTTTAACGTTTTTACTATATGTCAGTTATTAACTTGTTCATTTAATATTTAATTGTGTATGTGTATTTGGAACGTTTTTAGATGCGAAATTAGTTGTGGTGTGTGAACATTTGTGTTCATGCATAACTGTAATTAATTGTTTTCAGTTATCTTTTTGCTCTCGTTAGTGATTTTTCACAGTAGCTCTAAGGTTCCCCAGCGCGCACTCTTCTATACACTCAGTTCTGTATTTCCACATACACATTACACACCACTCAAACACACAGACGCACGTATATAAAACACACACACAAATCTCTGTATCAAACATACACATTTCATTTATTCAGCAATGCATTTTTATATCCTCTCTGATTTAGTTTACTAGTTTGTAAAAACAAATACACACGCACCACTCCTTTACACTTTTAACCTCTACGCTACACATACACACATGTATACACATCCAATAGTAAATAACGTGTGCAAAAACACTGTCATCACTTCAGGAGAGATTGACGGTGGTACCATTGGAGAATATCATATCAACCGAGACTCCAAACTGTAAGTAATCAACTCTCACAAGTTCGACACAAAACTAATATTATTGAGCTCAATCACTCAAAACTCTTAAGACTGGCACTAATATATGGGCGTTACAACTCACTAACACACTACAATGAGTATACACAGTCAGTAATATCGTCTCATGCAAAGGCTTCACACAATACAGTGATTACAAACAAAGACTCAGTCTTATAACACTAACATTGTCTACAGTGTTGGGGTGACAAATTCATCCACATCTTAGACTGCAGAAACAACTTCGCCCCTCACCCTGAGTGGCTAAATTAAACACTCTTCAGTAATAAACTCTGGTTTAAATTATATTGATCATCATCATAAACTTTCTATTATGGAAATTGTCCTCACTGTAAACATATTTGGTGAAAAATTATCATTATTCAGGAGCATATTACAAACTGCTGTTCAAAAGATCCTTAACGGGTGCAGCGTGAACTGAAGTGTGCAGTCTCTGTTTCTAACCATCAAATGTTGCGTATGTTGAAACTACATGAAGCTGTGTTGATGTAGAATAATACTATCTGAGTTTTAATTATCATGGTATTAGTTAGTAAACATCGCTTCTTCACAAGTCTACCTTTGTGTCACACTTTGCTTCCAATACACTTCAGCAGCTGCCAGACACAGTGTTTGAATTTGTTTAAACAAATAAGTGTAGGCAAAGTGAACAATAGATGTTTGTGTATGTCTGTTGAGTATACTAGGAAAGTGTATATCAGAACTGTGATTTTTACATAGTGATGCGGAAAGACAGAGTTTAAGGTAATGAAGAACAGAGGACTAAAACGGGAAGGTGATGTATTGGATCAACATTATTTACCACAAGTGAAACATAGCAAGAAAACGTATTGTGCAAAATAATATATTTTTTGTTGAAGTGTTTGAAAAGAGGAGCAGAGCGCAACATATAATGTTCATAAAACAGCAGTATACCAGACAAACATTAACTCGAATTTGCCAGGTTGAAGATAGGAGCTTAAAATGGTTTTTTGTCTGACGAGCTATGGATAGTTTTATTCCTGGATATTATTTTTTGTTGTGTAATTTATTGTTGTTATTTGTATTAATATCATATAGGGGAGATAAATTGTGGATGATGAGTGGGATAAGGAGTTTGAGAATTGTTAAGTGAATGTTTGGGAATTTTGAGTCGACATAATTGTTATGGAGACATGAATGACAATACAGGAGAAACTATCGTCGAAGATTGTCATAGAAATACAACATAAAATTAACAATACTTCATCATACAAAGAATGGACAACTTGGAAGAAAATTAAAGTGACAAGTATAAGAAACAGTTCAGAGACAAAAAAAAAGAGCATCCGTAAACCACAAAGACATAACAAAAAAAAAAAAAGATATTTAAACACGATAGTAAGACGCACAATAAATAGAAGAATACAGGAATATAATGAAAATACAGTAATACAAAGTACATAACTTTAAAAACTCGGTTACACAAGACAATACTGTTAAAATGACAAACTATTACAGTTAATACATAAAAAACAAAACATTAACTCGGGTGCATACAAACAACACACGAGAACTGTACCGTAAAACACAATACAGTAACTACAACACAACTGCAAACATCAAATAGCGTACAACAACATTTATTAACAATAACAGTAAAACACTGGAACAGAAGGTTAACATACTAGTAAATAAAAGTGAGGGTACGAGACATTAAGAAGACCTTCAGCCAAAGTTATATTTTTACTTGGTCGCTGAAATTTCTTTTGTTAGGTGAATCGAGCCCTGAGTTTGATGATTCTATTTTCTTCATCCCAGAGTTTTTGTTTCATTTTGAGGCGTGTGAGTGTTTGGTTACCAATGTTTTCTCTTAATAAGAAGATGTCAGAGAAGTGAAGATGAGAAAAATGTGACAGACGTATTTAATATTTTTTCCTAGCACCTCTTTACTTTGGAAAGATAATTTGCAGCGATCTACTTTACTTATCTAATACAAGCGATGATTTTTGCCTTCCATAATAATTGTAGAGATGATAACGTATTTATCAGGTTGAAATACCACTTGTGGTAGAGCATGAAGTTGTTGTCATTGTGGTCAGGTCAGGTGGTGTCCGTAGTGGCCCGTTGTAGTACCATTCTTCACCCATATCAAAATAACATCAGTTCGGAGGATGTAAAACGGGCCGATCACTTAAAGTAGAATAAAAACTTAATTCACATTCATGAACAATGTGTCATGTTTAATAAGGGTAAACCTGAAGGAAGGCTTCACCTAGGATTGCATGAATTTATTTAGGTACTGGTTAGAGGGATCTTTAAGAAAGTTGCGGATTTTTTCTACATAGCTTCTTCTTCGTCCCATTTGTTATAAATTATGTCTCTCGGTAACTCAGAACGCCTCATACAATCGACTTCCAACTTTCATGGTTTTGTACGATAACGAGAACCGTATTCATGGAGAACAATTTGGATGTTAACATGTCTATGACCAAAAGTTAGTGAAACATTAACTTTATCCTGGAATGACTGGAAAATATCTTTCAAAACACTGGAGTAGTTAAAGCTTCAAAGCTTCATAAAAAACTGCCACATAATTCGATGACGTTGGACACTGCCATGTAAGTGTGTGGTTGCGGAATTTGACCGTTGATGTAAAAAGTAGTGTAGGATTTAATTTCTCCTAACACACACCACACACACACACACACACCAAAACGGGGAGTATTATCATCCGGGGTTTATATGAGTACTTCGGTATTGATAAGTAAACATACTTGTATAACTGTCAGGTATATTTTTAACGAAACATTTCTCCTACACCCCCCCCAAGATCATTGATTGCTGCCTCCTCTGTATTACACTGAAGAAGTCCTAAACAGCATGTTTCTTGCAATCTACTGTATTGTGAGGTAGATATATTTCGGAATAGAGATACTTGTCATTACTGTGTACCATTATAATATTCATACTTAAGTATTATCCAGCTGATCAAGGTTACTACGACAATGTTTTTCTTCCGTCCAGCTGATCAGAGTTACTAGACAAGGTTTATCTTCCGTCAGCGGATCAAGAGTTACTACGTCTATGTGTATCTTCCGTCCAGCGATCTGAGTTACTACGACAATGTTTATCTTCCGTTCCAGCTGATCAAGAGTTTACTACGACAATGTTTATCTTCCGACCAGATGATCAAGATTTATACGACAATGTTTATTTCCGTACAGCTGATCAAGACTTACTACGACAATTGTTTATCGTCCGGTCCAAGATGATCAAGAGTTTACTACGACAGTGTTTATTTTCGTCCAGCTGATCAAGAGTTACTACGGACAATGTTTATCTTCGTCCAAGCTGATCATGAGTTACTACGACAATGTTTATCTTCCGTCCAGCTGATCAAGAGTTACTACGACAATGTTTAATCTTCCGTCCAGCTGATCAAGGTTACTACGACAATGTTTTATCTTCCGTCAGCTGGATCAAGAGGTTACTAGTCAATGTTTATTCTTCCGTCCAGCTGATCAGATTTACTACGACAATGTTTATATTCGTACAGGCTGATCAAGACTTACTACGACAATGTTTATCTTCCGTCCAGCTGATCAAGAGTTACTACGACAGTGTTTTTCTTCCGTCCAGCTGATCAAGAGTTACTACGACATTGTTTATCTTCCGTACCAGGTGATCAGACTTACTACGACATGTTTATCTTTCCGTCCAGCTGATCAAGAGTTACTACGACATTGTTTATCTTTCCGATCGAGCTGATCAAGACTTACTACGACAATGTATATCTTCCGTCAAGCTGATCAAGAGTTACTACGACATGTTTATCTTCCGTCCAGCGATCAAGAGTTACTACGACAATGTTTATTCTTCGTCAAGCTGACAAGAGTTACTACGACAATGTTTATCTTCGTCCAGCTATCAAGGCTTACTACGAACAGATGTTTATCTTTCCGTCAAGCTGATCAAGAGTTACTGCGACATTGTTTATCTTCCGTCAGCTGACAAGAGTTTCTACGACAATGTTTATCTTCCGTCAGCTGATCATGATTACTACGAAATGTTATCTTCCGTCAAGCTGATCGAGAGTTAACGACAATGTTTATCTCCGTCCAGCTGATCATGAGTTACTTGACAATGTTATCTTAAGTCCTGCTGATCAAGATTTACTACGACAATGTTTATCTTCGACAAGTGATCAAGACTTACTACGACATGTTTATCTTCCGTCAGCTGATCAAGAGTTACTACGACAGGTGTTTATCTTCCGTCCAGAGATCAGAGTTACTACCGACATGTTTATCTTCCGTACAGCTGATCAAGATTACTACGACAATGTTTATCTTCCGGCCAGCTGATCAAGAGTTTTTCCAGTGTTCTCTCTTAGTACATTATTGTAGTTCTATTTACATTTGAGGTATTTTCCTGCTTCTAACCTGTCTCAGCTCTTGTAAATAATTGTTTTCAATCATCATATTTGTCACTAGTTCTGTACAGTGTTTGGTATCTCTGTCTTTCCAGTCCTGCCACTGTTTTCAGCTGTTAATTTATTATACATTCCTCTTTTCGCTCAGCCTAGTTTTATTTGAAGATTTTTAGAGTTCCCAATAGTGTAATTTCAATTGTGTACGTCCAGGTCACCAACACCAGTGTCCAATGTATCATTGTTCACAGGCCACCAACACCAGTGCCCAATGTATCATTGTTCACAGGCCACCAACACCATTGCCCGATGTATCATTGTTCCACAGAGTTCACCAACACATTGCCCGAGTATCATTGGTCACAGGTCTCCAACACCAGTGCGCTTTGTATCATTGTTCACAGGCCACAAATACACACCAGTGCGCTATTTGTTTCACTGTTCACAGGCCTCCAAACCATGCGCTATGTATCACTGTTCACAGGCCACCAACACCAGTGCGCTATGTATCACTGTTCACAGGTCACCAACACCAGTGCGCTATGTATCACTGTTCACAGGCCACCAACACCAGTGCGCTATGTATCACTGTTCTCAGAGTTCACCAACACCATTCGCATATGTAGAACCTGTTCACAGGCACCTACACCAGTGCCTATGTAACTCTGTTACAGGCCACCAACACCAGTGCCCTATGTAACATTGTTACATAGGGGCACATACTTCCAAAATCTCCATTCCTCTACACTCCTCTCTTCCCCACCAGGTCATACCCACTTATTAGGACCCACTTTACGCATCGACCATTATTTAAATCCACATCGTATCCTTAATTTATGCATTTATATTCCTTTTTGTTCTTCAGAACTGATCGAATGTTGCATTATTATATCAAATATTAAAAGGTCACAAAGTTTCCACCTAATAACTTCTTTGTACATTAAATGATATTCATTTTAATGGTAGAAGTTTATTTGAGATATTTACAAGAGTGTCGGCCAGCGAGACGTGTCGGCCAGGAGACGTGTCGGCAGGAGACGTGTCGGCCAGGAGACGTGTCGGCCAGGAGACGTGTTTCGGCAAGGAGACGTTGTCGGTCAGGATACGTTTGTCGGCCAGAGACGTGTGGCAGGAGACGTTGTTCGGCCAGGAGGCGTGTCAGCAGGAGGACGTAGTCGGACAGGAGGACGTGTCGGCAGGAGAGTCGTGACGGCAGGAGTCGTGTTTTATGAAAAGTTATGTTCAGGTGCATCCACTTATGACCGGAGGTTATAATCCTCAAAGTATGAGGAGCAACACTGAATGGTACTGGGGAATGTTCCCTCACATTATGAGCACTACCACTGCCCCCGGTCTAGTAAAAGACAACGATAATTTGTCACCATCCAGCTTTCTCGCGTTTGTTCGACCGCTTTGATTGTTACCACAGAAACTAAGGGTTCAATGCCAGCTGTATATATAATCGTTCCTGGACAATGTTGACTCCATCAGCCCCAAGTCTGGTGAAAAAGCTACCCCACTATGTGAGAAGAAAGGTATTAAAATACGGACAATATGAAAGTTTAGAACAATGTGCATATCTGGATTATATTTATTGTAGACGTTTCGCCATCCAGTGACTTTATTCAATACAGATTCTAGGACATAATTAGAAGACAGTAGAACTATATACAAAAGATGAGATAATCAGTCCTCAGCTTGGAGTAGTGATGTTCACAAGCATCGTGGTGCGGTGGTGGGAGAAATCTGAGCAAAGGTAAGAAGACTGGCGGTTATATGGTTATAAGATGGCAATATAAAACACATTGCAGTATAAGTGATCCTTTATTGACTACGTTTCGCCATACACAGTGGGCTTTTTTCAAGTTCACAACAGAAACTACCTGGGGGTGAAGGAAGCGAAGTATTTATAGGCCGGCTGAGGTCAGTTGAAGAGTGCTTGCTGCATCTGTTGAGTTACGAGTTGGTTTGTAGAGTCTAAAAAACTTGGGTAGCTTGGAAAGGAGATTGGATAAGTTTGTCCCAGCAGAGCTTCTCGGTGTTCTTATGTGGGATTAGCGATGAGAGAAGTTTCTTGGAAGTGGGGTTCAGTATGTTATAGAAGCCACTATTCTGGTTGAAGTTGTCGGATATAGAAATGAGTGATGATTCCAGGATTCTTCCGGTATTGAGTGTAGTCTTTTGGCGATAAGTATTGGTTTCAGTAGTTATTCAAGTGGTTGTGTGCAATAATTACGGTGTTGTACGCAGGCTTTCTTGTGTCGTCAGACCTTGCTTGGTATTGGTGTGCTGATATACGTGTTTGGAGGTCAGATGTTTCTCCACGTATAACTTGTTGCAGTCATTACAAGGGAGTATGGTATACCCATGCAGAGGATGGGGGCTTGTCCTGCTATCCCAACCCCCCCCCCCCCCCCCCCCCCCCCCACCCACCACTGGTGATGTCCTTGTTGGTCGTGGTTGGGGAGGATAGATACTGGGAAAGTTGTTTTGGCAAAAAATGTAGGAAACATGTTTGGCAAATGGAGGTGGTGGGAAGGATTTGTATCTCTTATCGGCAGTGTCTTCTCTGGTCACGGTGTGTTGAAGATGTTTAATGCTCGCCGTCGGCAGTCTCTGATGAAGTTGACCGAGGGATAGTGGAGTTTAGAAATATTGTTTCAATTATAGTGATTCTTCCTCAAAGGAACTCGTTGTGCAGATTCTGAGTGCCCGCAGGGAAGAAAGCCTATAATTACACCCCCCCAAAACGTTTTTGGTTTTCTGTTGTCCGGGTGGTGAGAGTAGAAGTGGAGGAAGATCGTTTTGGTTGGTGGGTTCTTCGTTAGACTTGTTGTTTATTATTGCCATTGTGTCGGTTTTTTATACACATTTAGTTCCATAGGTTATAGATATTGACCACGTGTTTTAACTTTCATATTGTCATGTATTTTTTACCTGTCTTGCACACTTGTCAGACACTGCAACATCATGGAATCTTGGCTCAGGGGACATCTACAAGACCTTCTTCACGGCCCTGCCTAAAACTATCCCATCCCTTTGGGTAGGACATACTTCCACTGGGGTATCCCACCTACCACTGACTATGCACTCGTCTGCTAACAACGTCCTTATCCACAGACGCTAGATAACCGCCAGATTTCTTGCCTTGCTACTGATTCTCCTCCACCACGTTGCTAGTGAACACTAAACGCAAGGCTGAGGGACTGATTGCCTTAGCTTTTGTATATAGTTCTATTGTCTTCTAATTATGTTCTAAAATTTTTTGCCGTCATTATGTCTGGCAATTAGAGTGTTGTCGATCTTAAATGTTAAGTTGCGCAACACCTGCTCTGCTACAGACATTATATAGTAGGTTTTGCCAGTGTTAAGTGTCAAGTTTATTGGCTGTTATCCCAAGTCGATATTTTGTGCAGCTCTCGTTAACAAGGTGTTGAGGTGGCAAGATAGGGTGGGAGGATGACATATGTCGTGTCGTCAGCAAGAGTAAATAGAGTTTCAGGTGTTGGGATATGTTTGAGAAGATCATTGATGTAAATGAGGAAGAAAGAGCAGGGGTGTGCAAAGGGACACATTCCCTGACGGAACTTCCAGTATCAAGTGGCCGTTTTGACGATGGCTGTGTCTTTGATGTGAATACTCGATACCTATTAGAAAGGTAGATTTAAAATTATGCAAGAGTCCATGGCCTCGTATACAATATGGTCAGTTTGTGGAGTAGGATGCCGTGGTCTACTGTGTGAAAACGCTTTTCTTAGGTGAATAAAAAATTCCTAGTGGATGTTCCGTATTTTCAATGCTGTAGGTAAAGCTGGTCTAGCATTTTTATAATTGCTTCATTAGGTGCTTTTATTTTTCATGTATCCAAATTGGCTGGGGTGAGTATTGTTTTGTGACGTTATAAGTGAATTTAGTCTTCCTTGTGCACGTGTTTCTCGTAGATTTTTGGATGCATTGGTTTAAAGTTTGATATTGCCTATAGTTGTTTACATCTGTAGGGTCACCACCTTGTTGTATTGGTGTAACCCTTGCTGATCTTGAGTAGTGTCGGAATTGCTTGTATCTAGTGGCTTGTAAAAAAGTAATGTATAGCATGGCGAAAGGACATGGACCGCTCGCTTGTACTATAAGGGTGGGACGTGAGACAGATTCCCGAGTTATTTTTAAGTGACTTTATGATCGCGGTGGCTTCACGTGGGCTCAGTTGTACAAGATAGAAGGAATTGGGGAAATTCCCATCTAGGTAGTCCCTGCACGGCATTGAGTACGTTGGGATTTTACTGGCGAGATTAGATCCTATGTTTGAGGAAGAGTCGTTTATCTTGTTGATGTAGCAGTGGATGTAGTGGTGTTTCATGAGGTGTAGTGTAGAAACCCAATATTTTGTTTTTTTTTTTTAGTTTGTGGGTCCCAGAATATGGGAAAGTGCTTTCCAGGTCTTTTTATTTCTCTCTTGATGTCAGTGAATCTGCTGGAGTAGTACAGTTGAATATTGTTTAAGAATATCTTTGTGTATTAAGCTCTGTCTATATTTATTTTCTATTGGTGTTTCTTATCAATTGGATTTCAGAATGCTGTGGTTAGCATGGGCAAAACAATCGATTATTCGTGTAATTGTTTTGTTTATTATAGGGCACTATTTGGTGTATAGTCTTAGTATTTTGTTAAGAAAAAGGTCTGTCCAAATCGTCAGTGGAGAATTCTGTAGGGCCAGTCAAACTGGTCTCAGGTCTGCTGTGAAATTACTTTATTGAGGCCTCGTTCATGGAGTCTAAAATGTAACTTTGTTGTATTGAGTGGTTTTGCTTAATAATGTTTTTTGTAGAGGAAGGTTGGGTAGTGGTCAGTAGATGCTGTCTGTGATTAACAACTGATGTATGGGGCTGTATATTGGTCATATGTGACATCTTTTATGGTTGCACTTGTTCTGTCAGCCTTGGTTGGTTTAGTTATTGTTGGTATGAGAAGTGTGTGGTTTCATATTGTTGATGAAATCAGTTACAGTCTGATCATCTGCAGCGCCCAAGGTGATATTGAAGTCTCCTGCTAAGAGAAGGTGGGGCTTTTCATTTGTTCTGGTTTTTTATTAGTGATTTAGATTCTCACTGAAGTTTGGGATGTGTTGTGTGGGGAATCCGGTATAAGGCACCGATTAGTTTGGCGTCTTGAGGTTTTTTACAGTAAAATTAGCAAAAAATGTATTCCCCATATTCATACTAATGCAATTAGTGCTCCCAATACAAGATAGTTGGTTAGAGTAATAGATTGCTGTACCACCCCCAACTTGATGGTCTGTAGGTTGTGGATTTCTGTGTATCCTGGTAGTAGGCAGATATCAACTGTGTCCGGCGTTAAGCCAGTTTCAGTAAGAATATTGCAAGGAGAAGGGTGTCTTTAGTGATCAAGGTGTGACGGAGGTCATCATAGTTTTGCTTAGGACCTGATGTTATAGTAAGAACTGATAGATTTGAGCAGTGTTCAGGATGTGCTGGCTGTGATGCTGTGTAATAAAGGCCAGTTATCTTTCCAATAGTTTTGTTGGGTGTTAGATTATAGAGGTTTAGTTCAGTGGCAACGTGATTCATTTAATCTTTTAGTTTAAATAGTACTGGTTGTTTATATCCTGTATTATGTGGTGAGTTCTAATATGATTTTTTTTTTTCGGTAGTGGTGGGGAGTTTGATTATGTATACCGCTAAAGCACTTTGGTCATATAGGAGTATAGTCACTAATAAACATAATGAAATGATATTGTCTATGTGTGGTGCTAGAATGAGCGAAAGTACAACTGGAATAAGGGTTATAAACTAATACTTAATGAACAAAAACAAAATTACAAGTGGCACCGGATCACTCTTGTAATTTCACTATGGTCAAATCTAATGAATTTAGTGTTTGTCTATGTATTGAGCTAGAATGAGCTAAAGTAACAACTAGGTATAGTTAGTTTAGGTGTTGTCTTTGTATATTGAGCTAAGATGAGTGAGTACAATAAGTATAAACTTATTAATTTAAAAATACAAATTTAAAAATGGTCTTGCAATTGCACTAGGGTCTGATATAGGTTTGTTTACAAGATCAAGGAGTATTAATTAGATTTAAAATTGACAAATTAAAACTCACAAATTATATTACCAAAGAATAGTAAGTAAAAAATAAACAATGGCGATGACTTGGTGTTAATATGATGGGTAAGTTTGGTAGACAGGTTCACCAGGTACACAGGTACACTGGGGTTGTTTTGTTTTTTTTTTTTTTTTATACCCCACTCAAAAATCAGGTACGGAAGGATAAGTTTAGATGAATGGTTCAGAGAACCGAATGTGATAAATTAGGACACATGATGCTACTCGTGGGTATCTTTATGAGGTAACGTTTCGCCACACAGTGGCTTCATCAGTCCATTCAAGGAGATTCTTGAGAAAGGTGAGATGAGGGTAATCAGTCCATCAAAATAAATAAACCTTGATGGATGACCACATCGACTCAAGGTTGAGGGACTGATTACCTCATTCTCCTCCTGTTCTTTAAGATTCTCCTTTGTATGGACTGATGAAGCCACTGTGTGGCGAAACGTTTCCTCAATAAAGATACCCAAGAGTTGCACATGTGTCTAATTTATCCACAAAGGATAATATAAAGGTTGGAGTTGAATATACAAACTTGAAAATTTGGCAACAAAATGTTATGAAAAGTATAAAATAATGATTAATGTACAAAAGTAAAACTGACTGGTAGTAAATATGGTGTTTAATAAAATTTTAGTAAGTAATAATGGTTACAAAAAAAATTAATTAGCAAAAATAAAGAGAAAAAGTAATGTTTATTTCAAGTATTAAATTTTAAGAACAGTTATTTGGGTTCAACATTGCACTGGTAGTTATACTAGAGGTTATTTGGCAGTACAAGGTATTTAAGAGTACTCTAAGATAGTAAATGTGTATTAAACTGGCAGGTTATGGTAATTAGACAAGTAATGGTAATTAAACTGATGTCAAAAAATGTTTAAGGAAAAGTTAATTGTATTGATTAGTAAAAAATGGCAATTATTAATTTTAGTAAGTAAAATCAATTAATAGTATTTGAAAAATATGAGGTAGTATATGGACAGGAAGTATCAATTCAGCTAATATTTAAGCAAACAATCGTAAATAGAAATTACATAAGGTGACTTATGCTTACTAGTAAAATCACTTAATGAGGTAGTTGATTATTTAATTACTAAGAGAATTGTAATAAGTAATTTAACAATATAAATGTGTACTCAGGTATACATAAAACAGGTACTTATTGGTCTCATGAATTTTTCTTATTGACTCTGTTGTTATGTTTTACGGTGTATATATATGGAATCATAGTGAGTCATTGTGTTGTTTATTCATCTGCCCCCCCCCCCCCCCCCACTGTACATCAGGTTGTCAAAGTTAGACTGAAACGTTACTTTTCTCTTTTTGTATAAACATAAATGAGAATGTGGTAGATTACAATTAAATGTTGTTACTACTATGAGATATAGGCCACAAATGTGGCATAATTATTTAAGATTTGTTCGTTCTGAGTTAGTTGTGTGTCTACCAGACCCGGGCCACTAGGGGTCACTGCCTTCAACTTTACAATTCACTACTTTAGTAAAATATAGTTAAACACTTGGATTCGTTGGGATCCTGTACATAACTAGTGTATAATCTTCTGATATACTTAAGCAACGATAAGGATGTCACTGTGGTCTTAGATAGCGATGAGTGATGTCACTGAGTCTTTGGAAAGTGATGTGTGATGTCATATGTTACATTGGGTCTTAGACGCGGAAGATGTGTGGATGACTTATGTTTGGAACAAAGAACACTGTATACCTGAACAAAGAACACTGTTACAGAACAAAGAACACTGTATCCAGAACAAAAAAACACTGTATATAAGAACAAGAACACTGTATACAGAACAACGAACACTGTATACAGAACAACGAACACTGTTTATGAACAAAGAAACACTGTAATACAGGGAATCAAAGAAACTGTTTACAGAACAAAGAACATGTATACAGAACAAAGGACACAACTGTATACAGAACAAAGAAACACTGTTATACAGAACATAATGGAACACTGATATACGGAAAAAGAAAACACTGTATTACTGAACAAGAACATGTATACAGAACATAGCTAGGCATGGTGATGCTCAAAATGGTAAATAAAGCTTTGTGTAAACTAAGTTATTAATTATATAATAATAATCTTATATTTCTAAAGGTACAAAGTACATGATAAACCTGTTATGGTACCAGTACATGATACACCTGTTACAGGTACACATGTACATGATAACACCTGTTACAGGTACACAGGTACATGATACAACTGTTACAGGGTACACAGGTACTTGATAAACCTGTTACAGGTACACTGGTACATAGATTCACCTGTTACAGGTACTCAGGACATGATTACACCTGTTACAGTGTACGCAGGTAATGATACACATGTTACAAAAAATGGGTACACAGGTTCATGATACACCTGTTACAGGTACACAGGTACTGGTTACACCTGACTTACTGAAATGCTACCAGAAACTACAATATAGGAATACCAGGTACCTACTTACTGCTATTAAAACACGAGCAGGTGAAACTTACTACATAACATATTAGTATAATTATGAATATATTAATTATTATTATTAGTAGTAGTAGTAGTAGTAGTAGTTACTTGCAGTCAGAGTGTGTTACACCTGAATTTCTGATCCTAACCACGTCGAGGCCAGTGGTTCGTCTTTAAGGTCAACCCCCTCTTACTGTGGTTTTTGTTGCTCTTCAGGTTCGCGTGTCCAGGGGTCATCTGTGTCCCCTCAGATATTCTCCATTCCCACTCTATCCTACCACTCAGCAATCCTACCTTCCCCAGGTTTCAGAGTGGTCCAGGAGTCCACTGTGTCCCCTCAGATATCTCCTTTCCCCACTTCCTATCCTACATCAGCAATCCTACCTTCCCCACAAGGTCATGTGTCCAGGAAGTCCATTCTGTGTCCCCATCAGATATTCTCCATTTCCCCACTTTATCTACACCTCAGCTTCTACCTTTCCCCAGGTTCATGTGTTCCAGGAGTCATCTGTGTTCCCATCAGATATTCTCCCATCCCCACTTCCTTTTCTACACGCAGCAAACCTACCTTCCCCACGGGTCATTGGGTCAGGAAGTCCATCTTGTCACTCAGATGATTCTCCCTTTCCCCCTTCCTATCCTACACTCAGCAATTTTCCTACTTTCCCCCAGAGGTCATGTGTCCAAGGATCCATCTGTGTACCCATCAGATATTCTCCTTCCCACTTCCTTTTCCTACACGCAAGCAATTCCTACCTTTCCCCAGGTTCATGTGTCCAGGAGTCCATCGGTGTCCCCTCAGATATTCTCCACTTCCCTCTTCTATCCTACACTCGGCAATCTACCTTTCCCCAGGTTCTGTGTCCTGAGGTCAGCATGTCCACCTGGTCCGTGGTCCATGTATACGCCCTTCACCATACCATGAGGTCAGATGTCCCACCATGGTCCGTGGTTCCAGGTAGCCGCCCTTCACCAACTACCCTGAGGTCAGCAATTCCCACCCAGGTCCGTGGTTAGGTCTTCACCCTTCACCACTTTCCCTGAGGTCAGCTGTCCACCCCAGGTTCTGTGGATCCAGGTATTCACCTTTCACACTCCTAGGGTCAGCAGTCCACACAAGTCCGTGGTTCCAGGTATTCACCCTGCACCACTTCCGTGAGGTCAGCAAAGTCCCACCAGGTCCTTGGATCCAGGTATGCACCTTCACCACTTCCTGGAGGTCAGCATGTCTCCACCCAAGTTCCGTGGTTCCTGTATTTCCCCTTCACCACTTCCCTGAGGTCAGCAAGTCCCACCCCAGGTCCGTGGTTTCCAGGTATTCACCACGTACCATTCACTTGTGGTCAAGCCTAGTCCTACCCCAGGTCCGTGGTTCCAGGTATTCACCCTTCACCACATCCCTGAGGAGTCAGCTGTCCCACCCCAGGTCCGGGGTTCCCAGGTTTTCACCCCTTCACGGCCCTGTGGTCAGCAAGTCCCACCCAACGGTCCGCATGGTTCCAGGGTAATTCACCCGTCACCACTTCACTAAGGTCAGCCGTGACCGCCCCAGGTCCTTGGCTCCAGGTATTCACCCTTCACCACTAATGAGGTCAGCTAAGTCCCTACCCAAGGTCCGTGGTTCCAGGTATTCACCCTTCACTTTCCCTGAGGGTCAGCAAGTCCCACCCCAGGTCCTTTGGATCAGGTTTTCACCTTCACCATTTCCTGAGGTCAGCAAAGTCCCACCTCAAGGTCCGTGGTTCCAGGTATTACCCTTCACACTTCATATGGTCAGCAGTCCCACCCCTGGTCCTTGGACCAGGTATTCACCTTCACCATTCCTGAGGTCAGCAAGTCCACCCTAGGTCCTGGTTCCAGGATATGCACCCTTCACAACTTCCCTGAGGTCCAGCAGTCCCACCCCAGGTCGTGGATCCAGGTATTATCCTTCACCGCTTTACCTGAGGTCAGCAGTCCCACCCCAGGTCTGTGGATCAGGTATTCACCTTCAACACTTCCTGAGGTCTGCAGTCCCAATCCAAGTACGTGTTCCAGGTATTTCACCCTCCACCACTTCCTGAGGTCAGCAAGTCCCACCCACAGGTCCTTGGATCCAGGTATTCACCTTTCACCACTCCCTGAGGTTTCTGCATGTCCCACCCAAGGTCGGTGGTCCAGGTATTCACCCTTCACCACATCCCTAAGGTCAAGCAGTCCCACCCCTGGTCCTTGGATCCAGTATTCACCCCTGCACCACTTCCTGAGGGTCGCAAGTCCCACCCAAGGTCCGTGGTTCCAGGTATTTCCACCTTCCCACTTCCTGAGGTCAGCAGTCCCACCCAGCGTCCGTGGATTCCAGGTATTCACCCTTCACCGCTTCCCTGAGGTCAGCAGTCCCTCCCCAGGGTCCGTGGATCCTGAGTTTCTCCCTTCACCACTTCCCTGAGGCAGCAAAAGTCCACCCCAGGTCCGTGGTTCCAGGTATTCAACCTGCCAAACTTTACCTGAGGTCAGCTTGTCCCACACTGATCGTGGATTCCAGGTATTCAACCCTTCACCACTTCCCTGAGGTCAGCAGTTTTAACCTGCCTTGAAGTACTGTCTATATATGTATTATACACAAGTGTATTAATATCAGTATTCAGATGAACAGTTATTACAGAGGAGGACACCACAGATAATCTGCGCTCTGTAAGTTACATCCTCCTGGGACAGACCCGAACTCGACTACTGAGACATGAGAGATCTCTGTACAGCTCGTCAACCAAGAACTGGCCACTCCATGAAAATTTGGAACATAATATTTTTATTTTAACGTTTTTACTATATGTCAGTTATTAACTTGTTCATTTAATATTTAATTGTGTATGTGTATTTGGAACGTTTTTAGATGCGAAATTAGTTGTGGTGTGTGAACATTTGTGTTCATGCATAACTGTAATTAATTGTTTTCAGTTATCTTTTTGCTCTCGTTAGTGATTTTTCACAGTAGCTCTAAGGTTCCCCAGCGCGCACTCTTCTATACACTCAGTTCTGTATTTCCACATACACATTACACACCACTCAAACACACAGACGCACGTATATAAAACACACACACAAATCTCTGTATCAAACATACACATTTCATTTATTCAGCAATGCATTTTTATATCCTCTCTGATTTAGTTTACTAGTTTGTAAAAACAAATACACACGCACCACTCCTTTACACTTTTAACCTCTACGCTACACATACACACATGTATACACATCCAATAGTAAATAACGTGTGCAAAAACACTGTCATCACTTCAGGAGAGATTGACGGTGGTACCATTGGAGAATATCATATCAACCGAGACTCCAAACTGTAAGTAATCAACTCTCACAAGTTCGACACAAAACTAATATTATTGAGCTCAATCACTCAAAACTCTTAAGACTGGCACTAATATATGGGCGTTACAACTCACTAACACACTACAATGAGTATACACAGTCAGTAATATCGTCTCATGCAAAGGCTTCACACAATACAGTGATTACAAACAAAGACTCAGTCTTATAACACTAACATTGTCTACAGTGTTGGGGTGACAAATTCATCCACATCTTAGACTGCAGAAACAACTTCGCCCCTCACCCTGAGTGGCTAAATTAAACACTCTTCAGTAATAAACTCTGGTTTAAATTATATTGATCATCATCATAAACTTTCTATTATGGAAATTGTCCTCACTGTAAACATATTTGGTGAAAAATTATCATTATTCAGGAGCATATTACAAACTGCTGTTCAAAAGATCCTTAACGGGTGCAGCGTGAACTGAAGTGTGCAGTCTCTGTTTCTAACCATCAAATGTTGCGTATGTTGAAACTACATGAAGCTGTGTTGATGTAGAATAATACTATCTGAGTTTTAATTATCATGGTATTAGTTAGTAAACATCGCTTCTTCACAAGTCTACCTTTGTGTCACACTTTGCTTCCAATACACTTCAGCAGCTGCCAGACACAGTGTTTGAATTTGTTTAAACAAATAAGTGTAGGCAAAGTGAACAATAGATGTTTGTGTATGTCTGTTGAGTATACTAGGAAAGTGTATATCAGAACTGTGATTTTTACATAGTGATGCGGAAAGACAGAGTTTAAGGTAATGAAGAACAGAGGACTAAAACGGGAAGGTGATGTATTGGATCAACATTATTTACCACAAGTGAAACATAGCAAGAAAACGTATTGTGCAAAATAATATATTTTTTGTTGAAGTGTTTGAAAAGAGGAGCAGAGCGCAACATATAATGTTCATAAAACAGCAGTATACCAGACAAACATTAACTCGAATTTGCCAGGTTGAAGATAGGAGCTTAAAATGGTTTTTTGTCTGACGAGCTATGGATAGTTTTATTCCTGGATATTATTTTTTGTTGTGTAATTTATTGTTGTTATTTGTATTAATATCATATAGGGGAGATAAATTGTGGATGATGAGTGGGATAAGGAGTTTGAGAATTGTTAAGTGAATGTTTGGGAATTTTGAGTCGACATAATTGTTATGGAGACATGAATGACAATACAGGAGAAACTATCGTCGAAGATTGTCATAGAAATACAACATAAAATTAACAATACTTCATCATACAAAGAATGGACAACTTGGAAGAAAATTAAAGTGACAAGTATAAGAAACAGTTCAGAGACAAAAAAAAAGAGCATCCGTAAACCACAAAGACATAACAAAAAAAAAAAAAGATATTTAAACACGATAGTAAGACGCACAATAAATAGAAGAATACAGGAATATAATGAAAATACAGTAATACAAAGTACATAACTTTAAAAACTCGGTTACACAAGACAATACTGTTAAAATGACAAACTATTACAGTTAATACATAAAAAACAAAACATTAACTCGGGTGCATACAAACAACACACGAGAACTGTACCGTAAAACACAATACAGTAACTACAACACAACTGCAAACATCAAATAGCGTACAACAACATTTATTAACAATAACAGTAAAACACTGGAACAGAAGGTTAACATACTAGTAAATAAAAGTGAGGGTACGAGACATTAAGAAGACCTTCAGCCAAAGTTATATTTTTACTTGGTCGCTGAAATTTCTTTTGTTAGGTGAATCGAGCCCTGAGTTTGATGATTCTATTTTCTTCATCCCAGAGTTTTTGTTTCATTTTGAGGCGTGTGAGTGTTTGGTTACCAATGTTTTCTCTTAATAAGAAGATGTCAGAGAAGTGAAGATGAGAAAAATGTGACAGACGTATTTAATATTTTTTCCTAGCACCTCTTTACTTTGGAAAGATAATTTGCAGCGATCTACTTTACTTATCTAATACAAGCGATGATTTTTGCCTTCCATAATAATTGTAGAGATGATAACGTATTTATCAGGTTGAAATACCACTTGTGGTAGAGCATGAAGTTGTTGTCATTGTGGTCAGGTCAGGTGGTGTCCGTAGTGGCCCGTTGTAGTACCATTCTTCACCCATATCAAAATAACATCAGTTCGGAGGATGTAAAACGGGCCGATCACTTAAAGTAGAATAAAAACTTAATTCACATTCATGAACAATGTGTCATGTTTAATAAGGGTAAACCTGAAGGAAGGCTTCACCTAGGATTGCATGAATTTATTTAGGTACTGGTTAGAGGGATCTTTAAGAAAGTTGCGGATTTTTTCTACATAGCTTCTTCTTCGTCCCATTTGTTATAAATTATGTCTCTCGGTAACTCAGAACGCCTCATACAATCGACTTCCAACTTTCATGGTTTTGTACGATAACGAGAACCGTATTCATGGAGAACAATTTGGATGTTAACATGTCTATGACCAAAAGTTAGTGAAACATTAACTTTATCCTGGAATGACTGGAAAATATCTTTCAAAACACTGGAGTAGTTAAAGCTTCAAAGCTTCATAAAAAACTGCCACATAATTCGATGACGTTGGACACTGCCATGTAAGTGTGTGGTTGCGGAATTTGACCGTTGATGTAAAAAGTAGTGTAGGATTTAATTTCTCCTAACACACACCACACACACACACACACACCAAAACGGGGAGTATTATCATCCGGGGTTTATATGAGTACTTCGGTATTGATAAGTAAACATACTTGTATAACTGTCAGGTATATTTTTAACGAAACATTTCTCCTACACCCCCCCCAAGATCATTGATTGCTGCCTCCTCTGTATTACACTGAAGAAGTCCTAAACAGCATGTTTCTTGCAATCTACTGTATTGTGAGGTAGATATATTTCGGAATAGAGATACTTGTCATTACTGTGTACCATTATAATATTCATACTTAAGTATTATCCAGCTGATCAAGGTTACTACGACAATGTTTTTCTTCCGTCCAGCTGATCAGAGTTACTAGACAAGGTTTATCTTCCGTCAGCGGATCAAGAGTTACTACGTCTATGTGTATCTTCCGTCCAGCGATCTGAGTTACTACGACAATGTTTATCTTCCGTTCCAGCTGATCAAGAGTTTACTACGACAATGTTTATCTTCCGACCAGATGATCAAGATTTATACGACAATGTTTATTTCCGTACAGCTGATCAAGACTTACTACGACAATTGTTTATCGTCCGGTCCAAGATGATCAAGAGTTTACTACGACAGTGTTTATTTTCGTCCAGCTGATCAAGAGTTACTACGGACAATGTTTATCTTCGTCCAAGCTGATCATGAGTTACTACGACAATGTTTATCTTCCGTCCAGCTGATCAAGAGTTACTACGACAATGTTTAATCTTCCGTCCAGCTGATCAAGGTTACTACGACAATGTTTTATCTTCCGTCAGCTGGATCAAGAGGTTACTAGTCAATGTTTATTCTTCCGTCCAGCTGATCAGATTTACTACGACAATGTTTATATTCGTACAGGCTGATCAAGACTTACTACGACAATGTTTATCTTCCGTCCAGCTGATCAAGAGTTACTACGACAGTGTTTTTCTTCCGTCCAGCTGATCAAGAGTTACTACGACATTGTTTATCTTCCGTACCAGGTGATCAGACTTACTACGACATGTTTATCTTTCCGTCCAGCTGATCAAGAGTTACTACGACATTGTTTATCTTTCCGATCGAGCTGATCAAGACTTACTACGACAATGTATATCTTCCGTCAAGCTGATCAAGAGTTACTACGACATGTTTATCTTCCGTCCAGCGATCAAGAGTTACTACGACAATGTTTATTCTTCGTCAAGCTGACAAGAGTTACTACGACAATGTTTATCTTCGTCCAGCTATCAAGGCTTACTACGAACAGATGTTTATCTTTCCGTCAAGCTGATCAAGAGTTACTGCGACATTGTTTATCTTCCGTCAGCTGACAAGAGTTTCTACGACAATGTTTATCTTCCGTCAGCTGATCATGATTACTACGAAATGTTATCTTCCGTCAAGCTGATCGAGAGTTAACGACAATGTTTATCTCCGTCCAGCTGATCATGAGTTACTTGACAATGTTATCTTAAGTCCTGCTGATCAAGATTTACTACGACAATGTTTATCTTCGACAAGTGATCAAGACTTACTACGACATGTTTATCTTCCGTCAGCTGATCAAGAGTTACTACGACAGGTGTTTATCTTCCGTCCAGAGATCAGAGTTACTACCGACATGTTTATCTTCCGTACAGCTGATCAAGATTACTACGACAATGTTTATCTTCCGGCCAGCTGATCAAGAGTTTTTCCAGTGTTCTCTCTTAGTACATTATTGTAGTTCTATTTACATTTGAGGTATTTTCCTGCTTCTAACCTGTCTCAGCTCTTGTAAATAATTGTTTTCAATCATCATATTTGTCACTAGTTCTGTACAGTGTTTGGTATCTCTGTCTTTCCAGTCCTGCCACTGTTTTCAGCTGTTAATTTATTATACATTCCTCTTTTCGCTCAGCCTAGTTTTATTTGAAGATTTTTAGAGTTCCCAATAGTGTAAATTTCAATTGTGTACGTCCAGGTCACCAACACCAGTGTCCAATGTATCATTGTTCACAGGCCACCAACACCAGGGCCCAAGGTATCATTTGTTCACAGGCCACCAACACTATTGCCCGATGTATCATTGTTCCACAGAGTTCACCAACACATTGCCCGAGTATCATTGGTCACAGGTCTCCAACACCAGTGCGCTTTGTATCATTGTTCACAGGCCACAAATACACACCAGTGCGCTATTTGTTTCACTGTTCACAGGCCTCCAAACCATGCGCTATGTATCACTGTTCACAGGCCACCAACACCAGTGCGCTATGTATCACTGTTCACAGGTCACCAACACCAGTGCGCTATGTATCACTGTTCACAGGCCACCAACACCAGTGCGCTATGTATCACTGTTCTCAGAGTTCACCAACACCATTCGCATATGTAGAACCTGTTCACAGGCACCTACACCAGTGCCTATGTAACTCTGTTACAGGCCACCAACACCAGTGCCCTATGTAACATTGTTACATAGGGGCACATACTTCCAAAATCTCCATTCCTCTACACTCCTCTCTTCCCCACCAGGTCATACCCACTTATTAGGACCCACTTTACGCATCGACCATTATTTAAATCCACATCGTATCCTTAATTTATGCATTTATATTCCTTTTTGTTCTTCAGAACTGATCGAATGTTGCATTATTATATCAAATATTAAAAGGTCACAAAGTTTCCACCTAATAACTTCTTTGTACATTAAATGATATTCATTTTAATGGTAGAAGTTTATTTGAGATATTTACAAGAGTGTCGGCCAGCGAGACGTGTCGGCCAGGAGACGTGTCGGCAGGAGACGTGTCGGCCAGGAGACGTGTCGGCCAGGAGACGTGTTTCGGCAAGGAGACGTTGTCGGTCAGGATACGTTTGTCGGCCAGAGACGTGTGGCAGGAGACGTTGTTCGGCCAGGAGGCGTGTCAGCAGGAGGACGTAGTCGGACAGGAGGACGTGTCGGCAGGAGAGTCGTGACGGCAGGAGTCGTGTTTTATGAAAAGTTATGTTCAGGTGCATCCACTTATGACCGGAGGTTATAATCCTCAAAGTATGAGGAGCAACACTGAATGGTACTGGGGAATGTTCCCTCACATTATGAGCACTACCACTGCCCCCGGTCTAGTAAAAGACAACGATAATTTGTCACCATCCAGCTTTCTCGCGTTTGTTCGACCGCTTTGATTGTTACCACAGAAACTAAGGGTTCAATGCCAGCTGTATATATAATCGTTCCTGGACAATGTTGACTCCATCAGCCCCAAGTCTGGTGAAAAAGCTACCCCACTATGTGAGAAGAAAGGTATTAAAATACGGACAATATGAAAGTTTAGAACAATGTGCATATCTGGATTATATTTATTGTAGACGTTTCGCCATCCAGTGACTTTATTCAATACAGATTCTAGGACATAATTAGAAGACAGTAGAACTATATACAAAAGATGAGATAATCAGTCCTCAGCTTGGAGTAGTGATGTTCACAAGCATCGTGGTGCGGTGGTGGGAGAAATCTGAGCAAAGGTAAGAAGACTGGCGGTTATATGGTTATAAGATGGCAATATAAAACACATTGCAGTATAAGTGATCCTTTATTGACTACGTTTCGCCATACACAGTGGGCTTTTTTCAAGTTCACAACAGAAACTACCTGGGGGTGAAGGAAGCGAAGTATTTATAGGCCGGCTGAGGTCAGTTGAAGAGTGCTTGCTGCATCTGTTGAGTTACGAGTTGGTTTGTAGAGTCTAAAAAACTTGGGTAGCTTGGAAAGGAGATTGGATAAGTTTGTCCCAGCAGAGCTTCTCGGTGTTCTTATGTGGGATTAGCGATGAGAGAAGTTTCTTGGAAGTGGGGTTCAGTATGTTATAGAAGCCACTATTCTGGTTGAAGTTGTCGGATATAGAAATGAGTGATGATTCCAGGATTCTTCCGGTATTGAGTGTAGTCTTTTGGCGATAAGTATTGGTTTCAGTAGTTATTCAAGTGGTTGTGTGCAATAATTACGGTGTTGTACGCAGGCTTTCTTGTGTCGTCAGACCTTGCTTGGTATTGGTGTGCTGATATACGTGTTTGGAGGTCAGATGTTTCTCCACGTATAACTTGTTGCAGTCATTACAAGGGAGTATGGTATACCCATGCAGAGGATGGGGGCTTGTCCTGCTATCCCAACCCCCCCCCCCCCCCCCCCCCCCCCCACCCACCACTGGTGATGTCCTTGTTGGTCGTGGTTGGGGAGGATAGATACTGGGAAAGTTGTTTTGGCAAAAAATGTAGGAAACATGTTTGGCAAATGGAGGTGGTGGGAAGGATTTGTATCTCTTATCGGCAGTGTCTTCTCTGGTCACGGTGTGTTGAAGATGTTTAATGCTCGCCGTCGGCAGTCTCTGATGAAGTTGACCGAGGGATAGTGGAGTTTAGAAATATTGTTTCAATTATAGTGATTCTTCCTCAAAGGAACTCGTTGTGCAGATTCTGAGTGCCCGCAGGGAAGAAAGCCTATAATTACACCCCCCCAAAACGTTTTTGGTTTTCTGTTGTCCGGGTGGTGAGAGTAGAAGTGGAGAAGATCGTTTTGGTTGGTGGGTTTTCGATAGACTTGTGTTTATATTGCCATTGTGTCGGTATTTTATACCATTTATTTCCATAGGTTATAGATGTTGCACACGTGTTTTAACTTTCATATTGTCAGTATTTTATACCTGTCTTGCACAACTTGTCAGACACTGCAACATCATGGAATCTTGGCTCAGGGGACATCTACAAGACCTTCTTCACGGCTGCTACAACTAACCCATCCCTTTGGGTAGGACCTACTTCCACTGGGGAATCCCACCTACCACTGACTATGCCCTCGTCTGCTACACGTCCTTATCCACAGACGCCTATATAACCGCCAGTCTTCTTACCTTTGCTACAGATTCTCCTCCACCACGATGCTGTGAACACTAACTCCAAGGCTGAGGGACTGATTGCCTTATCTTTTGTATATAGTTCTACTGTCTTCTAATTATGTTCTAAAATTTGTATTGATAAAGCCACTGGATGGTGAAACGTCTACAATAAAGATATCCAGATGTTGTACACGTGTCTTAACTTTTATACCCCCACTCTGTTTTGTCTTGACATCCAACTTTTCGTGACATCTTCCTTATCATATTTCCGTTTCTTCTTCGATTCTCCACGAGTGCGTGAATTTGTGGTTACCGTTCTACATGTCTCACCAGAACCGCTCTACTCACTGCTTCACTGTTAACTACCAGTCACCGTAACCGTTTTGCTTCGCTTTTGCTTCAGACACCACAGTTGCTCTGATCAGTGCCCAGATATTTTTCGAAATGCCTTATCTCAAATTTTATCTGATCTACAACCCAGCGGTCATCCGCTGTGCTATAAGGGCGATAACTAGTGCCCCAAAAGAAAATGATTTTACTAGAGGTTAGCGCCGGTTACTGCTGCGAATCTAGGAGAGTTACCCTTCCCCCACTAGTACATAGTTTATAATGCAACCAGCTCTTGCTCCGTCTAGGGAACTGTTTTAATGACTCTTTTAACACTCGTAATAAAGGAATGTAACATTTCAATAGAATGCCGAGATTTAATACCCTCGGATCATCACTCCTCATGTCTCCAGCCCGGTGAGAGCATTTCGTATTTAAGGAACTAGTAAACACACTCTGCAGTACTGTAGTAGAGTGCTGGACTTGAAATCTGAAGACTGACGAACCTCGGGATCAACTGAGTCTTGGCATTCCTCTTAGTATATAATATACATAGATATACTCCTCCAACCCAGGAAGAATTGGAGGGGGGGGGGTAAGGGAGATTTTGAGTGCTAGGTGCTTGGAATATACAGCAGGCTTTTGTGAGCGTGTTAGATATGAGTGAGCGGAAGCAAGTGGTTTACTTATGATTTTGACGTGTGTTGGAGTGTGAACAAGTTTTTCATTATGAAGATGTTGGGAAAACCGTTGCCAGGCTTTATCCTGGACCCGGAAGTCATGCCTGGGCGTGAAGGAAAGGTGAGG
>NC_069456.1:34183426-34202921 GCF_026875155.1 Cherax quadricarinatus | reverse complement strand
TGCCGGCTTGTAAGTCAAGTTTTATTATGTTTAAATAGCCGCTTACTAGAATGAACTTCTTTAATTTCTCTTTGGAATTTGTATTACCACAATTATCAGATGTTAGAGGATATGAGTTGATCCTTAACTTAATCCTGCAAGAGTAGCTCAGGATGCAGGGATGACTAACTCATTCCTGCTGTGAATCTGTCAGTTCTCGCCTCCTTTGTCACCACAACTTCTTCCCTCACCCTTCCTTTACCTGTATCGTCCATACCTTCCCTTCCTCTACTAGTCATGTATTTGCAGGTCCTATATCACTGTGATGTGGACCAGTAACTTAAAATTTCAACCAGCCTCTGCCACTGCTGAAATTATCACTGAGGTCTATAAATGTACTCTGTAACCTGACTTACATATGTCTTATAATTATCTTCAGTCCAGTTATCTAAATAAGTGATAGTTATTAAGATTGCAATATAGTTAACCCTATTTTCCTTCTTGTTATTCTTAATTAAGGTAATGTATTTTTCAAAATCATCCTTTGATCTTCCTCTCACTATTATTTGTTCCTAAACGTGTCCCCACATATCACCACATCAAATAACGTCAGTCATCACAGGAAATCATGTAGTTCTGCGTTTTTTTTTTTTAATTTTTATGAACAAAATTACAATATTCTAAATTTTAAGAACAAAGTTACTACCTCCCAACACTAGTTTGTCCAGCACAGCGAGTTTTCTATTGGTCACCATTTCATTAGCAGTTGGTGTCAAGCTGCTGGGCTTGGTGCCATTCCTTACTCCTTGGAATGTATTAGTCGTTGTATTCGAGGTTTGTGAGCTTTCTGATCATCGTCATGGTCAACCTCTCTTGTGTTCGCTCATGTAAATCGTTCCTCTGTACCGATTACATCTGCGATGTGACAAGAGACAAAATTCTCTTTCCACCAGAAGGAACTGAAAAACAAAATCACTCAAAGGATAATCTCCGTGGAGACACCACGATCACGAAGACGTATAATATCAAATGACATGATTCATGTTATACGTAACAAAAGAACCGCTGCCTAAAGTCTTTTACCAACAGAGTTCTGCCAGCACTCTTTTTCCAGCAGAAATCTTCCAGAGGTCTTCTACCTATAGTCTTCTGGTAACAGTCCTTCCAGTAGTATTCTTCCAGTAGCGTCCAGTCTTATACACTTGAATCCTACCAACGGAATCCTAAGAAAAGAATCCTACCAATAAGTGTTCTATCAGGTATTTACCAGACAGGTTACATACAGTGTTATTAACTCTGGTGTATCAAACAGACTTTATACACAACACAACACAACGATGGTGGTGAAAAAACACATAACAGCAGAGAGGAACTTTCACCTTTCCAGAACAATGGAATATGACAGGGAAACCCGCTCAGAACAATGGAATATGACAGGGAAACCCGTCCAGAACAATGGAATACGACAGGGAAACCCGTCTAGAACTATGGAATATGAGAGAGAAACCTGTAGAGGAAGATGGAATATGACAGGAAAACCCAACCAGAATGATGGAATATGAGAGGAAAACCCGTCCTTAAGGATGGAATATGGCAGCTAAAGCCGTCTAGAAAGATGTAATTTGAGAGGAAAACCCGTTCAGAACGATTTAAAATGACTGGAAAACCCGTCCAGAATGATGGAATATGACAGTAATGAACAAGATTCCAGAAATATTGTTTAACTGAGTATTTAAGTAATGTTATGAGCTCCAGGAGAAAGTTGTGAGCACAAGTATTGTAAAGTATAACATTAGTTATAATAACACAAATAATTAATATCAGTTAGTAATTACAAATAGGTAATTATCCTTTACTCATAAAGTAAGAATGGACTAGGATGGCACACAGACACTGTTTGAGATCCAGCTCTGGGCTCTGATGGTCACCAGGTCAAGCACTATCATTTTACTTTTTCTCTTACTCTTGTGAGTTCATTTTATTACACTTTTGATGTTTGTTTTTGACATTATTATTATTAAGACTAGCCGGTATTCTCCGCCGGGGCCTTTTCCAAGTGGTGCCGGGGCCCTTTTGCCAATTGGCCCGGCCTTGTCCAAGTGGTCCGGCCTGTCCAAGTGGTGGCCGCCTTGTTCCCTCTTTAGGGAGTGTTGAGACTTAATTTCCCATGGAGGAGGCACAGTACCTTCCTACTTTGGGACCACTGTCCCCAGGCCTAGCACAACTTTTTGGGCCTTCTGGTCTGCCATCCCCGCCCCAAGGGGGATAAGGGGAAAATGACAGTCTTATGAGCTAAAGGCTCGGGACCTACCCTACCCTAGAAGGGTTAGGCATGGTATCGATCTTGTTTTCCCGCGACAATGTTTATGAATGAATTTAAAATAATAAACAAATATTTATAAACAATAATCATATTTATGTATTTATTACCTTTTTTATTAATTTTAAAATGTAGTTTTTTTTGTGCCAAGTGTTGTTCAGTTCTTTGATATATTCACTTAACACAGATTTTATTTGACGTTATTTTCGTGATGAAAAATTATGTTTTTATACTGTACAACACTAAGTGTTGATGTAGAGAAAGTTTGTCTAGTTACACCATTTCAACACAAAATATTTTCCTTGTTGATTTACTCACAATCTATTATATAACCTCTAGACTTAACCCAGGAAGTCACAAGACTTAACCCAGGAAGTCACAAGACTTAACCCAGGAAGTCACAAGACTTAACCCAGGAAGTCACAAGACTTAACCCAGGAAGTCACAAGACTTAACCCAGGAAGTCACAAGACTTAACCCAGGAAGTCACAAGACTTAAACCCAGGAATTTAAACAAGCTTAACCCAGGAAGTCACAAGACTCAAGATTAGAAGTCAAACATTTCAGACTATTTGAGTGAAATTTAAATACCATGTTATGATTACATTTTTGTCACGAAGTTTCTGTTAGTTAATTTCAGTGTTTTGTTAGTGTGCAGAGTGCACCTTACAGCAGCTTTTTATGTTCATGAAATTACAATCATAAGAACATAAGGAAGAAGGAATACGGCAGCAGGCCTACGGCCCAGCGAGGCAGGTCCAAGTCTCCTACCAGCTTAAGCCAATGACCCAACCTAGTCAGGTCAGGTCACATCCACTTAAGGAAGGAGCACTGCATCAGACCTATTAGCACAAGCTAGTCAGGTCCAACTCACACCCACTCATATATTTATCTAACCTATTTTAACACTACACAACGTTTTAGCTTCTATGACGGTACTCGGGAGTTTGTTCCACTCATCCACAACTCTATTACCAAACCAGTGCTTTCCTATGTCCTTCCTAAATCTGAATTTTTCCAACTTAAAACTATTGCTTGCGAGTCCCGCCCTATGCAAGTTTATTTTTAGCACGCTATTTACATCCCCATTATTAATTTCTGTTTTCCATTTATACACCTCAATCATATCCTTCCCTAATTCTACGCCTTTCTAGAGAGTGCAGATTCAGGGTCCTGAGTCTATCCTCATAGGGAAGATTTCTGATACATGAGATCAACTCTGTCATCCTCCTTTGTACGTTTTCCAGTGTATTTGTATCCATTCTGTAATACAGTGACCAGAACAGTGCAGTATAAGCTAGATGAGGCCTAACCAAAGATATATAGAGTTGAGGAACAGCCTGAGGACTTCTATTATCACTGGTCAACAATTTTTGAAAATTTGTATACTACTAAAATGAAAAATACTTTTTTGGCTATAGGTTTAAAACTACGAGACATGTAATATTTGATTATTTTATTATAACGTACAATATGTGTCCGTATGTTTTAAACTCTAATCTGTACCTACTTTCTGCCTTTTTGCTTGACGCTTATAGTGGGCTGAAGAATCATCTCTTGCCAATGACTAGCAATAGTCTGCAAACATTCTTGTGCCCCATTTGCCCTGGTACCATTTTCCATGGTTGGAATATCTTGGTGAAACCTTTCACCATGTTCGTCACTAACTGCCCCACAGTTCGCTACAAAAAAGTCTAAAGGCGAGTCCAAAAGAGTGGATTTTAAGTGACATGTTATATTCCATGTTCTTGTAAGCTTTGATGAGGTTTTCCACCAATTCTTCATAGTTGCCTTCCCTTCTGTTTCCGAGAAATCCCATCGTCACTAACTTGAATGCTTCCCAAGCAGCTTTCTCCTCTCCATGAAGGTCTGAGTCAAAGTCACCATCTTTAAGAAGCTCTCGAATCTGAGGACCATCGAAGACTCCCTCTCTTATCTTAGCGTCGCTCAGCGAGGGGAATTTTGACGTTAAATTCTTGAATCCCTGACCGGATTTGTCCATAGTTTTTACAAAATTTTTGATGAGCCCCAATTTTATATATAGTGGTGGTAGCAAAATTTTGTTTGGTTCAATGAGAGGTAGATGTAAAACATTTTTCATCCCAGGTTTCCAGTGATTGACGAGGTGGCCAGTCTCTCCTGATTTAGTGGGAACATCTTCCACAGCTGTCCCATTCCACATAGTAAGCCGCAGTACTTGGTGTATCCGCCCGCAAGCCCATCACAAGAGCAGATCACCTACCTTTCACCTCAAAATATAAACTTGCACACCCACAGACACCTTCTATGACTACTGGAACAATAATGAAGATCAGTCAGACTGAGTGTGGTAAAAAAACACACTGCACAAACCTGTTGGAACCTTTTTGTAACATGTAGGTGTATCTTGAACAGTAGAGCTAACAAACAATTTAACCATGATATTCATTATCAGTGACTTAAAATTATTTGGGAAATTGCTACTTTTGTCTCGGAAGTATTTTGGTTCTTGACCAGTGAATTATTTATACTTCTTGATATGAAGCCAAATATTCTGTTAGCTTTATTGGGCGAACATTTACGCACTTTTTGTCTTGGCTTTAGATTACTTCTAACCAAACTCCCAAATCCTTTTCGCAATCAGTAATATTAAGGTCTACACAGTTGAGTTTATGTGTGGCATTTTATTTTCCTGTCCAATGGTTAGAACTTACATTAGTCTATATTAAACTGCATCTGCCACTTCTCCGACCAGCATCGTCTATTAAAATCTTCCTGGAGTGCTCGATGTCCTCGTCAGAATGAATTCGGCGGCCTATTTTGGTATCACCGGCAAACTTGCGTATGTCGCTATTTATTCCCTCATCTATGTCGTTTATGTAGATTGTGAATAACAAGGGACCCAACACTGACCCTTGAGGAACACCGCTCGTGACGCGTCCCCCACCTGATTTCTCCCCATTTATACAAACCTCTCCGCTGCCTGTCAACCAAACCATATCCAGGAAAAAAAAATTTCCTCCTATTCAGTGTGCCTCAATTTTCTGATGTGGGACTCTATCAAAACCTTTACTGAAGTCCATATACACAATATGTTTTAATTATCAATTCAGAATCATTTTTGTTTGGTCAGATTTTTCTGTTTGGAACATAAGTTGTCTGAGCAGCTAGAACTATGTTCTAGGAAACGTCATATCAGCAACCATCACCTCTACCTTACCCAAGTCAGATCTTTTCCCAGTTCAGCCCACCCAGGTAATATCTAAAGTCCTATGAAATGGGCCAAGCAGAAGTAAGGAACAGAGACTTGATTGCCTTTATGAGTAATTCCATGATATATTAAAACTGAGTGATTTATGATCACTTTCCCCAAGCTCATCGTTAACCTCAAGATTATTAATTGGTGATTCCCTGCTGGCAGGAACCAAGGGCAAGCAGGTTATTTCGTCTAGTTGGTTCTGTCACAAGCTGTTTTTTTTTCTTTTTAAACCTGAATCGTATCAAGAAAGTCACTTGACTAAATTTCCTGTCAAATCCCGTAAAATCTCCCATTACCACAATTTCGAATGTAAATGCCTTACGAATTTCATCACATAGAAGTTTCCTGATCTCCTTATCAAGGTTTGGGGGCCTGTAAATCACCCCCCAAAATTAGTTTTTTTACTGCCCTCCAGAAGCTGTAGTCACACAGATTAGTGGCTGACACTTCTTTAATTTCATATCTTGTCTAATGCAACAAGTTAATTATTTCTGAAATACATCGCTACTCCACCACCCTTCCTGTTGACCCTATCAGTGTGGAATAATTTTATCGCCTTGTAAATTTGGGATTCAGAAGGCATTTTCTCTATCTTTCGTATTGAACCAGGTCTCTGTTATAGCAATAATATCTATGCTTCCTGCATTTGCAATTAATCTTAGCTCATCTATCTTATTTTTTGCGCTCCTTTCTATTAATAAAGATACTATGGTAAACCTTAAGGAAGCTAGTCTCTCTCTGTTTGCTCACCAGTTCCATTCTCTG
Organism: Cherax quadricarinatus; assembly: GCF_026875155.1. Lineage (NCBI taxonomy): Eukaryota > Metazoa > Arthropoda > Malacostraca > Decapoda > Parastacidae > Cherax > Cherax quadricarinatus. The sequence continues at coordinate 34,196,619 of NC_069456.1, read as the reverse complement.
TATTTGTAACTTTATGATAAATAATGTCTTTTAAACATTTGCTATTTTCAACCTTAGTGCTGCAACCTGTCTATTTCCCACACACAACCATACCTTTATCTTCTTTTTAGCTTAAAATCCTAGACAAATCAGGGGGTGGCCCTCTCGATTGAGTTGCAAATGCGACCACCTCTGCCCCAGAGAGTGTACTCCATCCCTTACATATCATGTTTGCCATAAAAGTTGTCCCAGTATCTGTCTAGCCAGCAATTTGCACCAGTTGCCCTAGACATCCATTCATTGCCCATTCCCATTTTAGGCAAGATGCTACATATACTTGGGGCCCCTCCCTTAGACCTAATTAAATTTCATGGATGAGTTTGGTAGGGTATGTAAAAGAAGAAAATTAAAAGTGAATATAGGAAAGAGTAAGGAGATGAGGATAAAAAAAATTAGGTGACGAAAGACTGGATATCAGATTGGAGGGAGAGTGTATGGAGGAGGTGAATGTATTCAGATATTTAGGAGTGGACGTGTCAGCAGATGGGTCTATGAAAGATGAGATGAATCATAGAACTGACGATGGAAAAAGGGGAGTGGTGCACTGAGGATTCTGTAGAGACAAAGAACTTTTTCCGTGTAAGCAAAAAGGGGAATGTATGAGAAGTATAGTTTATACCAACACCTTATATGGGTTTGAAACAGGGGTAGTAAAAGTTGAAACATGGAGAAGGCTGGGAGGCAGTGAAGATGTCATGTTTGCAAATATAAGCAGAGAATTCGTAGTTTGGAAATTAGGAGGTGGTGTGGTATTACCAAAACTATTATCCAGAGAGCTGAAAAGGGGGTGTTTAAGGTGGTGCAGACATTTAAAAGAGGGGGTGGGAACAAAATAGAATGACTTCGAGAAGTGTATAAATCTGCAGTGCAGGGAAGGCGGGGTAGGGGTCGGTCTAGGAAAGGTTGGAGGGAGGGGGTAAAGGAGGTTTTTTGTGCGAGGGGCTTTTGGGCTTCCAGCAAACATGCGTGAGCATGTTAGATAGGAGCGAATAGAAACAAATAATTTTTAGGATTTGACATCCTGTTGGAGTGTGAGCAAGGTAACATTTATGAACTAATTCAGGAAACCGGCAGGCCGGACTTTTAGTCCTGGAGATGGGAAGTACAGTTCTGCACTCTGAAGGAGGGTGTTTATTACTGCAGTGTTATAAACTGTAGTGTAAAGCACCCCCTCTGGCAACAGTGATGGAGTGAAATTATGAAAGTTTTTCTTTCTCCGGCCACCCTGCCTTGGTGGGAAATTTGGGCAAAGTGTTAATAAAAAAAATTATATATATATATATATATATATATATATATATATATATATATATAATATATATTTTATATAATATATATATATATATATATATATATAATATATAATATATATATATATATATATATGGTCTACATGGTCTTAACTTCTCCAAAACCAAGGGCTGGCAGGCAAAGACGCAGTGAAGTCATAAAGAGAAAGCCTTGCTTACAACTGGATGCCCAGCCGAGAGAGAACCCCGATCACTATCAGCCAGCAAATACTCACAACCCAGCAACCCCCCCCCGATCACTATCAGCCAGCAAAAACTCACAACCCAGCAACCCCCCCCGATCACTATCAGCCAGCAACACTCACAACCCCGCAACCGCCCCCCCGATCACTATCAGCCAGCAACAACTCACAACCCAGCAACCCCCCGATCACTATCACCAGCAACACTCACAACCCAGCAACCCCCGCCGATCACTATCAGCCAGCAACACTCACAACCCAGCAACCCCCCCCCCCCGATCACTATCAGCCAGCAACACTCACAACCCAGCAACCCCCCCCCCCGATCACTATCAGCCAGCAAACACTCACAACCCAGCAAACCCCCCCACCCCCCCCCATCAAATAGCAGCCAGCAACACTCACAACCCAGCAACCCACCCCCCCGATCACTATCAGCCAGCAACACTCACAACCCAAACAACCCCCCCCGATCACTATCAGCCAGCAACACTCCCCAACCCAGCAACCCCCCCCATCACTATCACCAGCAACACTCACAACCCAGCAAACCCCCCCCCGATCACTATCAGCCAGCAACACTGACAACCCAGCAACCCCCGCCGATCACTATCAGCCAGCAACACTCACAACCCAGCAACCCCCCCGATCACTAGCACCAGCAAACTCACAACCCAGCAACCCCCCCCGATCACTATCCCGCCAGCAACACTCACAACCCAGCAACCCCCCCGATCACTATCAGCCAGCAACACTCACAACCCAGCAACCCCCCCCCCGATCACTATCAGCCAGCAACACTCACAATCCAGTAACCCCCCCCCCCGAAACACTATCAGCCAGCAACACTCACAACCCAGCAACCCCCCCCGATCACTATCACCAGCAACACTCACAACCCAGCAACCCCCCCCGATCACTAGCAGCCAGCAAACTCACAACCCCGCAACCCCCCCGATCACTCAGCCAGCAACACCCACAACCCAGCAACCCCCCGATCACTATCAGCCAGCAACACTCACAACCCAGCAACCCCCCCCCCGATTTACTATCAGCCAGCAACACTCACAACCCAGTAACCCCCCCCCCCGATCACTATCAGCCAGCAACACTCACAACCCAGCAACCCCCCCCCCCCCGATCACTATCAGCCAGCAACACTCACAACCCAGCAACCCCCCCCCGATCACTATCAGCCACAAACACTCACAACCAGCAACCCCCCCCCCCCCCGCGATCACCCATCAGCCCCGCAACACTCCCCAAACCCCGCAAACCCTCGACGTGATCACCATCTATCCATGGAAGTAAAGACAACTCTTAGCATGGACAATACTTTCTCAAACCAACCGTCTGAAACAATTATTACACTACTTCTACCCACGCGAAAAACTCCACCTGACTCCTTTCCACTATATATAGTCGTTTTCTTAGTCACTCCGTATTAGGGCTGAAGGAAGTCACTCGCGGAGAAATGTTTTCTTTAAATGCCTTAAAATGTACACTAGTGGGTCCCTTTTTTCCACATCTTGTACGGGATCACCATACCATTTATCAGCCTCTATAAAAATTTCACCGTCGTGTCATTATCCACATCTTGACGGTATCACCAAAACCATTTATCAGCCTTCTATAAACTTTCACCGTCGTGTCATTACCTCATCTTGACGGTATCACCATACCATTTATCAGCCTCTATAAACTTTCACCGTCGTGTCATTATCCTCCCTCTTGACGGTATCACCATACCATTTATCAGCCTCTATAAACATTCACCGTCGTGTCATTATCCACATCTTGACGGTTTTTCACCATACCATTTATCAGCCTCTATAAACTTTCACCGTCGTGTCATTATCCTCATCTTGACGGTAAACACCATACCATTTATCAGCCTCTATAAACTTTCACCGTCGTGTCATTATCCTCATCTTGACGGTATCACCATACCATTTATCAGCCTCTATAAACTTTCACGTTTCGTGTCATTATCCTCATCTTGACGGTATCACCATACCATTTATCAGCCTCTATAAACTTTCACCGTCGTGTCATTATCCTCATCTTGACGGTATCACCATACCATTTATCAGCCTCTATAAACATTCACCGTCGTGTCATTATCCTCATCTTGACGGTATCACCATACCATTTATCAGCCTCTATAAACATTCACCGTCGTGTCATTATCCTCATCTTGACGGTATCACCATACCATTTATCAGCCTCTATAAACATTCACCGTAGTGTCATTATCCACATCTTGACGGTATCACCATACCATTTTTTCCTGGTCAATGCTTCAAATGCAGCAACAGCTATTTAAAAGTAAAGGAGCAGACGCAATATCTCACGTTATTTTGCTCATCAGTCTAAGTGTGTGTGTGTGTGTGTGTGTGTGTGTGTGTGTGTGTGTGTGTGTGTGTGTGTGTGTGTGTGTGTGTGTGTGTGTGTGTGTGTGTGTGTTTGTGTGTGTGTGTGTTTATGCTTACCTATATATGGTAGAAGGAGTCGAGCCTTGGCTATTGGTCCCTCCTTTTCGATAGGGGTTTCCGATCTACTTTCTACTTGCTACGAGAGTTTTATCGTCTCTTCTTTTACCTATGTGGTGGTGGTGGTGGTGGTGGTGGTGGTGGCGGGGTGGTGGTGGTGGTGGAGGTGGTGGTGGTGGTGGAGGTGGTGGTGGTGGTGGAGGTGGTGCCGGCGGTGGTGGTGGTGGTGGTGGTGATGGTGGTGGTGGTGGTGGTGGAGGTGGTGGTGGTGGTGGAGGTCTCAGTAGTAGTAACCAGTTACCAGTAACCAGGGTACCGTTGACTCAACGACCAACCGTCTCTGCCTGAGTCACTATCTGAATTCATATTGTGCTGACCTCAGCAGTATCAAAGGCCCCCTCACATAGGGTACTGTGGGCGGCTAGTCAGTGTTACGAGAGGAGCGAGTGAGATAGGTACGGCTGGCAAGGGCTCTCTCCACATAACTGCAATTATACGTAATAACAGCCTACGTGAGTATTTCTTACCTAATCCACGTATCGAACTCCCACATGATAAATGGTGGCACCGGTGTGGAGCGTGGATTTACGTTTTTAAGGGTAATTCAAGAAGTTAGAAGGCTGTCTGTGAGAGTAGCGGCAGGGTCAAAGGTGAATCTCCAGCCAGCCACCTACTCCCCTCACAACCTCCAGCCAGCCGCTTATACCCTCACTCACAACCTTCAGCCTGCAAGCCTGTTGCAGCCGTTTCAAGCTTCCTGGCTTAGTTCGTGTGCTAATTGCTTCAATCTCCGAGGGGTTGACCCGGATTTTGCAATTAAGCCAGTCAGTAAGCCAGACTGTGGAAGTGAACGCCAGTCAGCCTATCATCCAGCCTGTCTCCTGTCATCCAACTGCTCCTCCGTGCTTTGTGCATCGTTACACGTCTTCCAGTCAGCCATTCTCGTGGGGTAAGCCAGTCAGCCAACCCAGCTTCTAACCCAGCTGAGAGAGAGAAGTAAGCCACGCAGTAAAAAGTAAGCCAAGTTCCTCTGAAGTTTTGTCTATACCCGTTTTGTGCTCCTGTTTTTTGCTAAAAAAGGGGTTTTCCCCCATTTTTTGGGATAGAGGGGGTTTTAAACCCCTTGGGTGGGAAGAGAGGGGAATTTCCCGCGCCATTAAGCGCCCAGCAAAGTCCCCCCCCAAACCCCCCCACCACCACCACTCTCTTCCCACCACTAGACCCCCTCATTCCCCTTGGTTTTTTTGCACCCCTTTGAAACCGGGGTCCAAATAGGTTTTGGTACAAAATTTGGCCCCAAGAAATTGTCCCCTGCCCCAAACCAAAAACCCCAATTTAAAGTATTTCCCCCGAAAACCCGCTTTTTTTATTTTCCGACAAAAAGCAAATGTGGGAGGCGTCAGTAATCACCGCGCGGGGAAAACCCAAACCACCCGCCCCCATCCCCAGAAATTTCGCCCGTCTACTATTTCCAGACTCCTTTGGTTAATTTTTCTTGAAAAACTTTTTTTCTTGGGTTTAAAGACATTTGCGTTTTGGGGGAGACATTTTTTATTTAAATTTTGTTTGGGTTACCAAAACCTTTGGTGTTTTCAGTGTAAATCAGTATTTTTAAACTCATTTTTTTTCAAAAATTTTTTTTAGTGTTTTCACTTTCTTAAAATTTTTTTTTTCTGTGTTTTTTTTTATGCACTCGTCTGTATAATATTATTGGGGTAGTGACCGGGTCATCACCTGTGTAAAAGTGATTAAATTTTTTTTTAAATTGTTTTCTTTCACTTTGGGTATTCTCCAGTAATTGTAAATTGTTTTCATGCTTTAATTTTCACCCCAGTATACAAATTTTTTCCATTTTTTTTCTATGTGTGCCCTTTTTTTTCTTTTTCCGGGCAGGGCCCTCTTTTCCTCTAATTATTTCGCAGCCCGGTTTTCCCAAATTATTTTTCCCAGAAAAAATTTTTTGCCCCGTTTAAAGTCACAGCAAGTTTTTGGGTTGTATCGTCACAGCGGAATTTGTTGAAAGAAAAAACAAATTATGTTGTGTGCCCCCCCATGTAAGTGTTATATTCCCTGTTTTTTTCCCTGTTTTTTTTATTTTTTTTCAAAATTTTTTTATTTTTTCTTTGAAAAAAATTCATTCTTAAATGCAATTTCAATTATTTTTAAAACGTAAAGTTTTTCTTTACCCCCCCCCTTAGTAAATTTTTTGGGTCAAATTTTAAATTTAAAAATTTTTAAAGTTTTCAATCAGTATTTTTTTTTTTTTTTTCAAATTTTAAATTTTCCCATTTTTTTTAAACCCCTTAAATTTTCCCCCCAAAAAAATTAAAAAAACAAAAAATTCCCCTGCATGATTTTTTCTACCCCCTTTTTTTTGTTTGCCTTTTTTTCTGCAGTAAATTTATTTTCTTTTATTAAAATTTTTTTAAATAATTTTTTTTTAAATTTTTGGGTCTATGCATTCTTAGAAAATTTACTTAAATTTCCCAGTTAAAAATTTTAAAAAATTTTTTTTTTAAATTACTTTCAAAATAAATTTAAAAATTTTAAATTTTTAATTAATTTCTTTTTTAGCAAGGTTTAAAAAAACAGCCCCATTTTGCATTTAATTCATCTCCGTAATTTTTTTACTTGTATTTTAAATTTTAAAAATTTTTTTTTTTTGGGCCCAATAGTCCTTTTAAATTGATTTTTCCTTCCTCTTGCAGTGTATCTTGGGACATTTTTACTTCGGCAGAATTAGTTGTATATCTTTTTTTCAATTTTTAAAATTTTTAAAACCCAATTTTATTGTTAAATATTTTTGGGCCCTTATTTTTTCCCTTGGGGTTATTTTTGCCATTATGTCTCACTTTAGGGTAAAGGGATACTTTAAAAAAGTCGACACTCAGCCCTCTAAAGGCTCCTGCTGGTTCCGGGTTCATCAGTCCTCACATTTTCCTTACCAAATGACGCCCGACCCAGACACCGAGATATTTATTTATACTCGTGATTCCCTTGATGCTTTTCCTATATTAAAAGGGCCCCATTTTAAAATAGTCTTGAAGCATGGTTTCAGCCTTTTCGTTCTCGTGCTAGGCTCTAGGTAAAGGTTTCCTCCTTCAAGGAAAGCCCTTTTCAGATTTGCAAAAGAAGCCCCTTTTTATCGATCTCCTGCTGCTATTCACGTTGGGATCCCCCCTTGATACCCAAAAGACTTCGGGAAATTTTACAATTTGGTACAATATGGGGAACTATTCTTTTTTTTTCCTTGTCCCAGAAAAAAACAGCTGATCCCCAAATTCGTTCTTAAAAAGAACTAGTGAATGCCCCAAACCCAAGAAATGAATTCGTTGATTTCCCCATTTGCTTTTAATTAGACAACATTATCATCATTTATCAATCTGTCCAATCATCATCTTTTCTCCCAAAAAGGGGCTAAACCTTTACAGAATCCTTGCTAAAAACCCGTTTTTTGGGGGCAATAAAAAGAACTAAGCCGCCTGAACCCTTGTGTTAGAGGCTCATCCTCCAACTTTTACGAGGAAAACCATTTTACACCCTTTAAAAATAAAGTACTTCCTTTGCCCCCAGTGTACTTTCCCTGGTATTAAAAGAAATTGTCAAAACATATGCCTCAGTCGCACCCCCTTTTGTTTCCCACAGAAAACCACATCGTGGTCGTAAACCATCTCAAAATCACCAAAAAACCAGTTTACAGATTTTTTTTACACCTCGGTTTTCAAAGTTACTTAAAAAAAACCAAAAGTCGGGGAAATTTGGGTTAAACTGGGGTTTTCCGGGGCCCAAAATTGGGGAAATTTAAATTGTCCTGATAGTTACCCTAAAGGGGACGTCGAAACTGATGATGAGTACTCAGTTCTTCCCCTTTTTACTTTTTTAGAATACAGGGACTTTGACACATCTGGTGTAATCCCTCTCTAAAACCCTTCATTATCAAATCTTTCCGGGGGTCTTTCCCAAAAACCGCAAACCCCTTGGGGAAAACAGATTCGTGGTTTTCAAAAAAACCAAACCGGGCTCTTTCTTTCAATTCTAAAAACAAACCCCAAAACCCAGGCTCGTTTTTTCCAATTGGGGGAATTTTCGAGCGCCCCAAAAAAACCGTCCCATGGGGAAGAAAATTAAAAAAAAATAATGATTAAAACCTTTTCCCCGTTCCAATTCCTTGAACCTTAAGCACCCTCGAAAATGAAAACCCCCCTGCTGGATGTTTCTCCTTTGTCTCTGACATAGTTTGTTTTGGGGGAGGGAGTGAACAAGTCTTTTTGATGAAAAATCCCCCTTTTGTTTCACAAAATTTCCCAAATGAAAACCATGGGCCCCCAATTTTTGCAAGATCTGTTTAAAAAGCCCCCTTGTTTTGTTCTTTGGACTCGGGGTGGGGCAAGTCATTTTTATTAGGTCTAGTTTTTTTAAAGGAAAAGAAGTTTACGAATGTCCTTTCGTAAAACCACCCCTGTGTCCTCCCTTAGTGTTTTAATCGGGTTTTCTCCCCAACGTGTCCGAGGTGGGCCTTCCCTTTCCCCCTTTTTCTTCCAAGGTAAAGACTTCACGCTTCCCTTCCTTGTTTTTCAAACCCAAATACTTTCCCTGGTGACCTTCTACTTGGGTATTTGCTTCCATGCGAGACTTACCCCATTGTGCCCAAAACCCTTATCGAGGGCATGCACAAATTGACGCTTGATGGGTTCCTTTTTGGGGTGTTCCCAGTTGGATAAAGAAATCTGTTTAACGGCCCCAGAGTTTTTAAATGTACGGATTAAGTCCTTACAAGCTAATGCATTCTCCCAGAGCGTCCCCAACCCGGTGGGAAACGGGTAATTCTGCACCCCCACAGTTTTTCCCCCTTTAACCTCAGTTTTTGCAGGATAGCCCCGACGCCTCAATTTCCCCGAGGACCCAGTTTCCCCTTTGAGTGCAAAACCCAAATTTCCCGGGCCAAGGGCCTGCAAAATTTCGAGTATTAGTTTCTCCACGGGGGAAAACCTTTTGGGAAAACAATTACTTCCCAAACTTTTTAATGCCATCTCGTGTTGTTTCACATCCGTCTGGCAGAAAGATTTTTTCCTGTTGCGGTTTTGTTTTTTCACGATGTCTTGTATTTTGTTTCCTAGTGTTTCAGATGTAAAACCCGCCCGGGGTTGACATGATTCCTCCCAAAAAAAGGGGTCTTTTTGTTAACCCCCAAAACTTTTTTGTACGAGGAGAAAAATCCATTTCACCGGGCCAACACCCGGGCCCAGTGTTGCCCAAAGGGCATTCCCAAATTTTGGGGCCGGGGTTCACTTCCCTTTCCCTTTCGGGTGAGGATTTGGGGTTCACCTAAACCCAGGGGTCGGGGCTTTTTTCTCCCGGGGAGCCCTCATCCACGGAAATGGATCAATCTTTCCACCGTTGAGGAAAAAGACTTAGCTCCCACTGACTTCCCAATAAATAAACCCGTTTTTTTAAACTCTGTTAAAACAAACTTTCTTAAAAGGGCCTTTGGTTTTTACCCAGGTGAGAAATTTGGGTTTTATAACGAACTTAGGGGTCCCCCCGTTTCCACTTAAAACCCGGTTTTACTAGCCCTATCTCCCATACCTCGTACAGAAGGGCCTCATTCAAAAGTTCCCTTGTCGAAAGGAAGAATTGTCAACCCAAAGGGCCTTGTTATGGAGAATTGCACCTAGAAATTTCCCCCCTTGGGAATGCCCCCTTTGATACTATACCTAAAAAGGGTTTGGTCCCGGGCCCCCCCCAGTAATTGTTTTTAAAAAGTTAAACGGGGAAAAACCTTTTCCAGATGGGTTTCCCACCCCTTTTTCTGGGGTGATCTTTTTGTTTTTACGGAGTTTAACAAAGTTTTTTTAAACCCTAAGATTTGGTTAAAAGGTTTTTGGCAAGTCCTCTTCCGGGGACAGCCAAGAGCTAATTTGCATTCCCCAAACCCCAAACAGGTCATTATCCCCTTCCTCTGAATGGCATTTGGATTACGATTTTCCCCTTTTCCCACGTTCTCAAGGCTCTTGACTAATTTTTTGGGAAGGTCTCTTTAATAATCATTTGGGGGGTTGGTACTTGAGGGAGGGAAAAGGGCCGTCATGTCTAAAGAGTGGATACCACTTGAAAAGATTGTTTTGTACTTGGTAAGCTTGAAAAAGGGCAATTTTAAAAGATAAAACTGTCAAAATGTCAATTTTTAGTTTCAAAATTTAAAGTTTTTTGGGCCCGGGAGTCACCCCTAGGGGGTTACGACTGAAAAAAAGAAAAAGAAAACTGCAGTACAAATTTTCCCCAACCCCAAAAAAATTGCGGGGCCCGGAAAAACCTTTGGGGGTTTTTTGCGGGTTTTTAAAATTTTTTCTTTCCCCAATTTTCTTCCATAGCTGTCCTCGAGTTGTTAAAGGGAAAAGATGCTCCTTTTTTTTTGGGGACCTTTTTGCCCAAAAAGAGAAATTCCCAAAAAACCCCAAAAAAAAAGGCTAACTCTGTTTCCAAATTTTTTGAAATTTCCAGATTTTTCTAACCCTTTTTATCTGAAAACTGATGCTGTTAAATTGGCTGGGTGCCGTACTAGCTCAGAAACCGAGGGAAAGGTTTACAACGCATTTGCATTTGCTAGCCGACCCTTTTACAAAGCCTTTGAACGTAATTATACAGAAACCCTGAGCAAGAAGCTTTAGCAAAAAGTAGGGTCTTTAAAAGCACTTCCAAAACCTTTTAAATTTTCTTTAAAATTTCTGTTCAGGGTTTGACGGGCATGCTCCACGTTTCCCCCTTTTTCCCAGAAAAAACCCAACCCTTACTGGAAGGTTAGCTAGTGGACCTTGACAACCCAAAGGGATTTCAATCCCCCTTTGGGAGCATTTACCGGGGCATCAAATTTTGCCCGCGATCCTTTAAATTCGCCCCATGTTATAAGAAAACTGCGCCCCCTCCATTTAGTGTGAAGATTTTAAAAAAATCCCAAACAAAACGATCCCATGTGGTTGGGGGTGATTCGTTTCCCCCCTGCCCCCCCCCAAAGGAAGATTTTTTCAAAGGTGAAGCCACCAGAACCCATCATTTGCTTTGTCATGAACCAAAAATTACTGTATCAAACAGCCGATTTGGGGTTTCCCTGGGCAAAGAGAAATACCAGTTATTTAATTCCACAGCAATAGTGAATTTTAGCCTTACAGCAAATTCACATTACCGGGTGTTGCCACCCGGGGGGGATCGCCCAAGTAAAACAAGCCTTTTTGGAAATATTTTTTTGGCCTCTTTAGGGAACTGATTTTTCTGAGTATTTTTAAAAAAATTTTTGTGCCCTGCATGCAACATAAAGGCAAAAGCTAATGGTCCAATCCATCCAAGTAATCCCCCAACAAATACGAACCTTGGGGGAAAAGTTTTTTCTAGATTTGTTAACTAATTTCCAAGGTTTTCCCCCCAAGGTAACAAAATCTTGTTTTTATGGTAGACCATTTCACCAGGGGTTTGGGGAGTTGTTCCCAAAATTTCGTTAAAAACTGCCGAGACAGGGAGCAAAGCGTTTTTAAAGAACGGGATTATCTGCAAAGGGATACCACCCCTAAATCCCCCCAATAAAAGATAATGGGGGGTGAATCCGTAAAGAAATTTGAAAATTTTGTGATCCCTTTTAAAAAGATCCTAAAACCAAACCCTTGGTTCCTCATCATCCTCCAAACAAAGGTTAGCCGGAAAAGAAAAAAATAAGAAAGTACTTGATTTTTTGGGGAAACCACTATCAATCCCCCAAAAGGAAATTGGGGGGGGAAATTATAAACCCGATGTTTCAGGTGTATAAAATTTTGCTTACAATGTTTCTATAAGGGGACCCCCCACATTATGCATTGTACGTTGGTAAAATAACGTTTTTTCCTTATGAGTTTTTTTATTCTAATCCGAAACCCAAATTTCAACCTCCCCCCCATATTTCATTTGCCCAAACCCTACACTTTTTCTCAAAGTGTTTTTAGAAGAATTTGGGAAACCCCTTTTTATTTAAACAAAGCTGAATTTTCAAGAGTCGCAAACACTCGTTTTAAAGCCATCCCAAAAACAAAATAGGGTTTTGAGGTTTTGCGATTTAAATTTTAAAAAAACGTATCAATGCCAAAGCTTGATCAAAAGTTTTGTTGGGCCTTATCGAGTAGTTTAACATATCACTGGTAATTTGGGATAAGGTTAGAGAGATTAGTACCCGGTTTTGTATAAAAATCGCCCTTTGGTCAATGGGGAAATTAGAAAAATGTGTTAAAATAAATTTGTCCAAAAAAAACCCAAAAAAATAATTGGGGGGGGGGCGGGGGGGTCTGACAATCCCCTGATCCTTAACCCCTTTCCTTGATACCCGTCAGACTTTAACCGGAATGGCTTTTTTTTCCCAAAGTTTCACGACAGGTATTGAGAAATCCCAAATTTTTTGTAACCCTTTAATTCAATTTTCCTAAAAAACGTATGAGTTAGCCAATGGTACAGAATTTTTATCCTCCCAGAGATGACACCCATTCTGCATATGCCAATCTTACCCTAGCGAGTTGGGGTTAAATGTAAATAACCTGTATAGATGAATAATTACAGTATCAACTTATCATTTTATTCAAGAATTTTTTTTTGTGTTCATGTTCTCTCCGCATTCTGAGAGTTAACAGTCTAGATTTGCGTGCACCGAATCTGCCTTTCTGTTAAACACTCTTTCTTTGTATATATTCCTTCCTCAGAATCCGTAGATCACATGAATACAGATCGAACGATCAACATTTTTTTTTTATCACTTGTAATCTCAACGTTGAGTTCGTTGTTCATTTGTTGAGTTTTAAGTTGTACTATAGTATACCTTGTATTGCATTACAGTTTCAGTTACGTAAGCTTTCATTCCAATGTTCTACTTATGTATATATAATGTTTAATTGTTGTGTACTTTGACATTGTATAGAATCAGCCCAAGCCGTATACCTGCCATCTCTAGTTTGTATTAGTTGTATGTCGGGACGACATACGTTAGCGTCGCCGAGCTCTCAGTAGTAGTAACCAGTTACCAGTAACCAGGGTACCGTTGACTCAACGACCAACCGTCTCTGCCTGAGTCACTATCTGAATTCATATTGTGCTGACCTCAGCAGTATCAAAGGCCCCCTCACATAGGGTACTGTGGGTGGCTAGTCAGTGTTACGAGAGGA
>NC_069456.1:34108426-34170926 GCF_026875155.1 Cherax quadricarinatus | reverse complement strand
AGTCACCTATGTGAGGTGGCCTTTTTGATACTGTGAGGTCAGACAATGATGACTTCAGATTGTGACTAGGCAGAGAGGGTTGGTCGTTGAGTCAAGGTACCTGGTTATGTAATGGTTTCTTCTATGAGAGTCGGCGGCCGCTAACGTATGTGTCCGAATACAACTTAATACAAAATAGTAGATGGAGGTATACGGCTTGGGGCTGATTTCTTATACATTGTCAGTTACACAACAATTATAATTTTTTATATACATAAGTAGAACATTGGGAATGGAAAGGCTTCACGTAACTGAAAATGTAAGCAATAAAGGTATACTATTGACACTTAAATCAACAAATGAAAAACGAATCAACGTTGAGGAATACAAGTGATAAAAAAAAATGGTTGATCGTTCCGATCTGTATTCATGTGAATTAGGATTTGAGGAAGGAAATATTACAAGAAAGAGTGTTGTAACAGATAGGCAGAGATTCGGTGGCAGCAAATCTAGACTGTTAACTTCAGAAGGCGGAGAGAACATGACACAAAAAAAAATTCTTGAATACTGATAAGTTAGATCGTAATTATATCTATACAGGTTATTTATTTAACCAATACTGTAGGGTAAGATTGGATTATGCAGAATGGCGCTGTCATCTCTGGGAGGATCAAACTTGTTGCATTGGCTAATCATATGTATTTGAGGGCAAATCTGGAATTGGAAGTTACAACTGATACTTGTGGATTTTCAATACCTGTGTGTAGAGGGAAATAACGCCATTCAGGTTGATCGTCTGACTGAGTATCGAGGAAGAGGAGTAAGGATCAGGGGATTGTCAGAGTCTGTCAATTCTCGTTCTGGGTTGGAACTATTATAGCACTATAATTCTATGATCCAAATGCGATTTTTATATGACAGTCCTACTCTTCTAACCTTATACTTATTACAGTGGATAATGTTTCAACTCTCTCGTTAAGGACAACAAACTTTTGATAAGCTTGGGCATTGCAGACGTTTTGTTAATTTAATCAGATAAATCTCGAACCTATTTGATTTTGGATGGCGTTGATCGAGTGTTTGCGACTCTTGTAAATTCAGAGTTGATTTATGAAGTGTTTCACGAATTCTTCTAAAAACACTATGAGCTAAGCTGGTACGAGTTGCTATGAAAATCATCAGGAGGTGTATTTTGTTTCGGATTAGGAATTAACAATATAAGGGGGGGGGGGGCAACAAAAAAACGTTTATCTACACCGATACAATGCATAATTTTTTTTATTTTTTGGGGTTTGGGGGGTGTGTCACTTATAGAAATTGTAAGCAGAATTTATGCCACATGACATAGGTATAATTCTCCAAGTTTCACTGTTGGGATTGTATTGTGGCTCTCAAGAATCAAGTACTTTCTTATTGGTTCGTTACCGTAACCTACTTGTGGAGGATGATGAGGAAACTGGTGGATTTAGAGATTTGTTCAAGGTAAAAATTTTCAGAATTTTCATTAAGAATTACTCATTATTGTTAAAAGGGGTCTTAGGGGTGGTATGCTGCAGTATTGCGTTTTTTAAACGCTTTCGTACTGTTCGGCAGTCTTATCTGCAATCTGAACTACTCGCATAATCTGGTGAAATGGTCTACCATACAACAGATGTTTGTTACCTTGGAGGGAACATTGGAAATAGTTAAAAATCTAGGGCAACTCTTTCCAAGGATCGTAGTAGTGGATATATTGGATTGGATTAGGACATTAGCATTGCTCTTTATGTTGGCATGCAGCGCACTACATTTGACCTACATACTCAGAAATCTCAGTTGCATACACGAGGCAAAAAGTATTTCAATCTGGTTGTTTTACTGAACGTCCATACAGGGTGTGCAACACTGGTACATCGTGCATTGAACTTGCTGTAAGGCTACATTCACTCGTGACTGTGGAATTATAACTGGTATTATTTCTGCTAGGAGTACCAACTCGGCTCGTTGATACAGTACTTCTTGGTTCATGGACAAAGTATGATCGGGGTGCTTGGTGGTTCACATTCAGAATACAGATCTTCTTGGAGCAGAATGATCACACAGACCACGGTCTGTTCGTTGAGCATTCTTTACTTTCTTCAACACTAAATGGAGGGTCTGCAGTTACTTATAAATGTCGCGATAAAGATCTGGACTACATTGATTGGGTCAAATGATCAAAGGTGCGGATTCGAATCTTGGATATTTCAAGGGGTCATCTAGTAAACCTTCCTGTAGGTTGATTGTTTGGAATAAGGGTAGCAGTGGAGCATGATCTGTCAAGGACCATGATCAGGAGTTCTGATATGAATAATGTTTTCGGAAGTGTTTGAAAGACATACTATTGCTAAAGCTTCTTGCTCAGTTATGTAGAATTTACGTTCAGCTTTGTAAGGACTCGGCTTAGCCAAATGAACTGTTGTTACTTGCCTATCGGTCTTTGAGTAGTACGGATAGGACATTAGAATAGCATCAGTTGTTGTTAGAAGGGATAGACAATCTGGAATTTTCATAATTGGGCAGATGTTAGCTTTTCTTTTAGAGTTTGGAATTGCTCTTTCTTGAGGGAAGGTCCAACAATTTGGAGCCTCTTTCTTAAAGAATCAGAGGAGCCGCTTGGAAGAAAAATTGGCATTGAAAGATCTTAAAAAAAACCTGCTAGAAGCCACAAAGGATTCTTTACGGCTCAGCAGTTTTGGGAGTGGAAAATTTAGTATGCTGTTATTTACTTTGGTCAGTCGTAACCTCTAGGAGTGATACGTGGAAAGAAACTTAATTTATGATCTGAAGAAATTGACATTTTGACAGTTTGATCTTTATATTGGCTTCTTCAAGCTTGCCATAGTACTACATCAAAGTCTTTTCAAGTGTGTTGTATCCAGTCTTGAGAATGACGATTAGTATCTAGTACTTCACATAGTTGCAGTTCCTATGAGACCTTAAAGCTATAGTCTGAGCATTGAGAACGCATGATAGGGGAAGATCGTTAATCCCAAACTGCCATCGGGAGGAAGTGATAATGACGATGTAGGAGTGGAGAATGCCAGAGTTAGCTCTTGTGTCTCGTGAAGAGGGGACTTGCCAACCTTGTAACAAATCTAGGGTTGAAAAGATTTGTTATCTCGCATTTTACGTAAAGATACCATGTTTACAGGGAGATGGAAAGCGATCTGAATGGTTTTGGGTTTCGTTTAATTCTACGTCATTATGGGCGCAAGTACTCCTTCTTAGGTATAGTATCAGGGTGCTTCAGGTGGATTGCTAGGTGCAATACTTTAGCATTTGATTGAATCAATTCTTTGGACCGCACTTGTGACTGACGGATTCTAGTACGCTGGTATGTAGATAGGTCTTTAGTACCAGGTTCAAGTGGATACGGATGGGACAATTAAGTTCGTTATACATCTTCTCCACCTGTTAACGCAATGGCTTTACGACGTTTGTTCAACAGAGTCAACAAAAGTTGCCTTCATCTGGAAGTCTGTGGGAGCTAGTCTTTTCTCTCTGGTTGAACAGATTGATCCAGTGGTGGATGAAGGTCTCCCGGCTAGAAATAGCAGACCACAGGTAGGGTGACTAATCATCTAACTGATCAGGGTTAAGGATGTGAACAAGGTAAAAGATTGGGTTATTTGCTCTGAGGTACGAACTGTGACCAGAAGTGTGGCCAGGTAGAAAGGGATCTTACTAATCTCGTAACAAATTAGGATGGTTAACAAAAAGCCTTTTATTTGCAGGAATACTGTCAACTAGGTGGTAGTCATCTGAACAATAGGAACATATACAGACCTTAGATGAGAGCACTTAGCGGAACAGAAACGTCTTTCTGCAGACGGCATGTGACATCAACAGGAGTGGCATTATAGTTGAAGTAATTGTTTTCCGACAGCGTCCATGTGGAGAAACTATATCTGAAACTAGGCAGGATTGCAGGATGGTTGTTGCACTACGGCATTGAGGTCCTCGGGACACGTGAGGGTCGGAATATCTGCAAATCTGGAGGTATAGGTGGAAATGATGGGAGGTGGACAGGAATTACCAGTGGTGGACGCTTGGGTACGTCTGGAGAATGCATTAGTTGTCAGGACTTAATGTAATCTACTATGCATCCGAGGGGTGTTATAAAAGATTTTGATCATGATGGTAAACCCAAATGGAACGATCAAGTCGTCAATATTGTGCTGCATCGATAAGGGTCGAGAAATGCGTAGTTGCTTGGAAGCAAATCAGTAGAAGGTCACAGGAGAAAGTAATTGGTCGCCAACAAGGAAAGGAAGCAGTTGCAGTCTTATGGTAGCAAGGTTAGGGAAGTCGCCTGGCGAGGTGAGCACCAGATCTCCATAAGGAGGCACAGGAGTCGGTTATTCTACGAGTCTGGACAGTTGTTAATTTTATCCTTCTTAAACAATAGAACTAATAATATTGACTTGGCAGAGTCCTGAACAAAAGACGGCCGCACTTATAACGTTGCTGCATATTGGGTATGGTTGCATTGGACGTTAAGTGCATATAAAAAAAAGGGGGGGTTTTTTAGGATTGTTATCAGAAAAGACTTATTTATCATCCCCAACTTCATCTATGTCAGAGACAATGTGAAGAAATCACAGCAGGGTTGTATTTCGAGATGCTTAAGGGTTCAAAGGAATTGTGAACGGGGATTGTGTATATTACATACTGTCCCATGGGACGGTTATGATGGGGCGTCGAATTCCCCGACTATGGAAAAGACCGAGTGGTCTGGTTGTTTGAGATTGAAAGAATGAGCTGGTTTCTGGTTATTTGAAAAACCAGTGAATCCTGTTTCTTAACGGGTCTGCGGTTGGAACGAACGGAAAAATGACTAGAGTATGAAGGTTATAGGAGAGCATTTACACCAGATGTGTCTGTCCATGTTTATTCTATGATAAGTACAGTTAGGGAAGATTGAGTATATATCAGTTACGAGTATTAGGGTAACTTTCGGACAATTAATATGCCCTATGCCGGAAACACCAGTTGTACAATTCGGCGACTATGGTTATGAATGTTTACTATGAATACTACGACGGTGTATAACGACTTGTAATGGTTTTGGTGTATTGAGATGGTTGACGACACGATTTGTCCTCTGTGGCGCAAAATGAGGTTGGTGCAGACTGAGGCGCATCTGTGTGAATTACTTTTAATACAGGGAAAGTACCTGGGGGCTAGGCAAGTACATGATTTAGGCTGTAAGTGGTTCCATCGTTACAGTTGGAGGATGAGTCATAGCACACCTGACGAGGCGGCATTAGTTTTTGATTGCTCACAGCTGCTATTTTTAGTAAGTGATTCTGTAAATGTTTAGCCTCTTCAGTGGTAGATACGTGATGGATTGGAAAGCATTGATAAATGTGATAAAAGTTTGTCATTCTAACAGCAATGCACTAACGATTCATTACTCATGGGTGTTTATGTTGTGCATTCATAGTTTCTAAGAACGACATATGGGATAGTGTTTTTATGTGACAGGAAAAAAGAACGAATCAGTTCCTCATATGTGGTCATTAGTCAAGATTTGAAGTCTCGCATATCAGGAGGTCATCTAACGTGACCCAGAGAGGAGATCCGAAAGAGCTTTTTAGCAAGTATGATAGACTTTCTTGAAGGAGGGTTTATAGAGCACTAGCACGAGAAAAACGGATAATGGTGGCAAAACATGCTTTCAAGGACTATGTAATGGCATTGGAATAAGGGTAACGCATAAGGGAATCGAGTATACTATATATTCGGTGTCTGGGTCGGGTCTGTCAGTCGGTAGGTACGAACTGTGAGGTGTGAAGGAGAGGGAGCCTGAGAGGTTCAGCGTGTCGACATTCACTAAGTATCACTTGACGGTATGTGAGAATAATGGACAAAGTAAACGAGAAACAAGTAAGGCCAAATAAGGACAATAAAAATGATTAAAATTCTAGAATTGAAATACAGTTATAAAACCTAATTTTACGAAAGTAATAATGTTAGATACATGAAGCGGAAGGACACACCTAATATCCCGGATTTTGACACAAGACAAAAAAAATTTAATTGACTATCCCCGTCACCATTTACTGGAGAGTTGAATTACACTGCCCCTGAGTGTCTTTACTTCTTGCTAATAAAGAAATAATTAATAAATTTTAAATCAATAGGAAAGTATAAATAAATATTTAAATTGTTCAGGGAATTTAGTATTTTCTACGAATGCATAGACAAATTAAAATATTATTCATAAAAATCTATAAAAGAATTAATTCACTGCAGAACAATGTGCAAATGTGCATGAACCTAAGGTTTAAGAACTAATCACCTGCAGTAATAAAGTGTCATGGGAAAACTCAGGTAAATGAATGAAATTAATATGCAGAAAAAAAATAATCTGTTTGAACACTTTCACTCTTAATTGTAAATTAGACAAAACAATTTCTGTCAATCAGAGTAAAGAACACACTTTCCGTTAAAAGTAATTGAAATTGAATAAGAGTGAATTAGTTCAAAGAATTAAACAAATATGAATAAAATAAACCGGAAAACAAATAGGGTATATAACACATCCAGTTGGGGGCACACAACAGTATTAGGTTAATTTTACACACAACTTCTGCTGTGACTGATACAAAACAAAATCTTGCTGTGACTGGTTAGACAAAAATTTTTTGGCAACATTATGGTACAGTCATGCGATACAATTAGAGGAATGAGACTGTGGATAGAAAAAAAAGGACCACACATAAATAAATGGATAATTTAGTATACTGGGGCTGAATATCACTGCATGAATACAGACATTACTGGAGAATACAACGCTGAAGAATAAAATAAAAAAATGAATATGAACAGAGTGACTACAGTTACACTACACAATATCACTTACTACGACGAGTAGCTACGAACAAAAACACAGAATAAAAAATTATAAGCTAGTGAAAACTGCCCCTTATTGACACCAAATAATGAGTCAAAGAAAATACTGCGTTTCACTGAAAACACAGGTTTAGAGTAAAGCAATTTTCTTAAATTTCTCACCACGCAAATGTTTTAAATGTTGCAAGAAAGTGTCTCTCAAGAAAATTATCATGGAGTCTGGAGTAGTTGTAGGGCGATTATGGTGATGGGGGTGGTGGTTGGGTGTCCGCGCCGGTTGATATGAGTCCTATTCGTGTTGATCGGAAGAAATGCACGTTCTCGGGGAATCACATATTGGGTTTTCGTTGGCGCCAGCTACAATTCTTGACCAATTATGTGGCCAATACGGGTTTTATTAGGACCGGTCAAGGGTGTCAAACAACAGGTAGAGAGGTGTTTGTGGTGGGAGAGTGGTGGTGTGGTGGTGGGTGTGACTCTGCGGGCGCCTCACTGGCGGACTCCCCTCTCTACACGAAGGGTGGCTTGATACATCTATGCCACAGGATTGGTGGAAAACCTCCTTAGCTTCCAAAAGGAGCACAGAAGCGTTATAGACTATACTTAAGGGGAAATCTGGCTTACTTCTTACATGCGTGGCTTACTTCTCTCTTCAGGGGGTTAGATGCGGGGTTGGTGACAGGCTTTACCCCACGAGACATGGTGTGGAAGGAGTTGTAACGTGCACAAAAGCACGGAGAGCAGTCTGGATGACGGAGAAGGTGGATGATAGGTGACTGGCGGTCACTTCCTCAGTAGTTGGCTTACTGACTGGCTTAATTGCAAAATCAGGTAACCCCTCGGGATTGAAGCAATTAGCACAGAAACTAAGCTCAGGAAGCTTGAAACGGCTGAACAGGCTTGAGGCTGAAGTTGTGAGAGAGGGTTAAGGGATGGGCTGGAGGTTGTGAGGGGGAGTAGGTGGGATGGTGGAGATTCACCTTTGACTGCTATTCACAGACAGCTTCTAACTTTTGAATTACCTTTAAAAGTAAATCACGCTCACACGGTGCACCTTTATCATGTGGGAGGTTCGATACGTGGTATTAGGTAAGAAAATACTCAGTAGGCTAGTTATTACGTTATAATTGCAGTTTGTGGAGAAAGCCCTTGCCAGCGTTACCTTTTCACACGTTTGTAACATGGACTAGCCGCCACAGTACTATGTGAGGGGGGCCTTTGTTTACTGCTGAGTGTCAGCCATCTGAATTAGTAGTGATCAGGAGAGACGGTTGGGTGTTGAGTCTACGGTACCTGGGTACTGGTAACTGGTTACTTACTACTGAGACCTCCCCCACCACACACCTCCACCACACCACCACCACATCAACCAAAACACCAGCGGCACACTCCCACACCCACTCCCCACCCACACCACTCGCCACCCACCCACCACACCACCACATAGGTCCAAGAAGAGACGATTAAAAACTTGTAGCAAGTTGAAAGTAGATCGGGCTACCCTAATCGAAAAGGAGGACAATCGCCAAGGCTGATCCTTTACCAATATATAGGTAAGATAAACACAACACACACACAAAACACACCACACACAACACACACCAACACAAACACAACACACCCAACACACTAAACTTAGACTGATGAGCAAAATACGTGAGATATTGCGTCTGCTCTTTCTATGTAATAGTGCTGCTGCATTTGAGCATTGACAGGAAAAAAATGTTTATAGGTGATTACGTCAAGTGGTGGATATATGGGACACCTACGGTGAATGTTTATAGAGGCTGATCTAACATGGTATGGTGATTACCGTCAAGATGAGGATAATGACACGACGGTGAATGTTTATAGAAGGGCTGATAAATGGTATGGTTGATACCGTCAGTGAGGATAATGACACGACGGGTGAATGTTTAATAGAGGCTGATAAATGGTATGTGGATAACCTTCAAGATGAGGCTACATGACACGACCTATGAATCGTTAAGGTCCTGTCACCGAGTACGTTAGGCCCAATTGAGTATGCGGCACAGTTTGGAGCCCACCACCTAGCAAGCACGTAATGATAACTAGAGAGAAGTGCAACAGGTTTGCAAAAACAAGACTAGTCCGAGTTTAGAGGTATGTTTTACGAGGAGAGGTTAAGGGGAAATCAACCTGAAGACACTGGAGGACAGAGAGATAGGGGCGGAATGATAAGACAACAAAATATGGAGGAAATTGACAAGGTGGACAAAGACAGAATGTTCAGAGATTGGACACAGTAACAAGGGGACCAGTTGGAAGTTGAAGAAGAGAATCAAGGGATGTTTAGGAAAGTATTTTTAAGCACGAGTAGTAGTAAGTGGAAAGTTTGGGAAGCGATGTAATAGTGGAGGGGATCCATACATAGCTTTAAGCGAGGTATGTTAAAGCTCACGGTTTAGGGAGAGTGATCTAGAAGCGATCAGTGAAGAGGCGGGGCAGGAGTCGGATCGACCACAACCTCAACTAGGTGCGTACATGGTGAGTACACTAGGGAGTACACCACACACACCACAACCACACACAACACACACCACAACAAAACCACAACACACACACGACAAGGACAAAAAACACAACAAACGAAAAAACGCACAACACACACACACGCACACACGGAGCACAAATAACACAAAACAGCACAAGCGGACCCAAAAACCCAAAACCAAAACACACCCAAGTAACACAACATAACAATCACAACAGACACAAACACAACACAACACACAAGAAACACACGAAACCCCCCCGTCAACACAAGACAACAACAACAGACACAAAAGAACACACCACACACACACACAACCCCCCACCAACCACACAATGTCATCAGGAACACAACGACATACAGCAAAACAACACCCAAACACTAGAACAAACCACACACACAACAACACCACAACAAAACAACCAACCCAACAACATTCTATAACACACAACCAAACAACAGAGACAAACAAGACACACACACGAACACAACAAACCAGGACAACACAGAAACACCCCACCAGAACACACACCCGACCAAGACAGACCACACACAACAAACACACATACATACCGGAACAACAGACATACAGACACAAACCAACAGACCCACAAACACACCGACCCACCACCAACACACAGACACAATAACACACACACAGACAAACACAACACAGAACACACAAGACACCACAGCACACACACAGAACACGGACAACAACAAACAACTCAGAACACAAACAGACACACAGACACAGAACACACACAACAACAACACACACACACACATACATTAAGACCCACAGACATACAGACAACACAACACAAGACAACACACACCAACATCAAACCCCACACACCACACCACACTAGGACCAACAGACATACAGAACAGACCACACCACACAACACAACACACAACTACACTCACAACACACAACACACACAAATAAAAGACTCACAGACAATCAGCACAAAACAACACACACACACACACAAATCCAACACAAAGACACAACAGGCTAGTGTCTAATGAATGTGTCGGGACAAATGGTAATAACTTAACACACTACACACCCACACAGGCTAGTGTCTATCGACAGTGTTGGACAAACTGGAACTACACACACACAACACAACACACACCCACACCAACAAACACCACCCCCCACACACACAACAAAACACACACAACAACACAAACACACTCACACACACAACACACCTAACATACACACACACAACAGATAGTGTCTATCGTATGTGTAGGACCCTAATGGTAACTAAACACACCCAAACCCCACAACCCAACCACCACACACACAACTCACACAGTATCTATGCAACGGCCTAGTGTTAAATGAATGTTCCTAGGACAAAATGGTGGTAAACTAAACACACACACACACCAACCAACACACCATCACAACTTACACACACACCACACACACCCACACACCACCACAAACCACACAGTACTCATATGCACCCGGCCTAGTGTTAATTGATATGTGCCTAGGGACAAAATGGTAACACACACACACACACCACACACACACCACACGTACTATAATGATCGGCCCCCTAGTGTCTAATTGAATATGTGCCTAGGACAAATTGGTAACTAACAACACAACACAACCAACACACACACGTACTCTATGCAAACAGGCTAGTGTCTAATTGATATGTGACTGGACAAACTGGTACCACACACAACCACACCACACACACACACACAACACACACCACACAAGTTCTTGTATGCAACAGGCACTAGTGTCTAATTGTATGTGCTAGGACAAATGGTAACACACACCAACACACACAACACACACACAACCCAACCAACACACTCACACAACACACACAAACACACACACACACTACTTCTTATGCAACAGGCTAGTGTCTATTGACATGTTGCCTAGAAATTGGTAACTAAACACACAACACACACACACACACACTGTATCTGCAACAGGCCTAGTGTCAATTGATATGTGACTCGGACAACATGGTTTAACAAACACCACACACACGTACTCATATTATCAAACAGGCCTGAGTGTCTAATTGACAAGTGCTAGGACAAAGGTATACTAACACACACCCCACACCACAACAACCACACACACCACACACAACCACAACAAAACCACACACACAACAAACCAATACACACTATACACACACACTCATACACTCTCACTTGTGTTTTAGACAAGGTGACGAATTAGTCAAGAGATGAGAGGGGTGGAGGATGCATTTTTATTTGGACTGCAAGAAGGCTTCGACACAGTTCAACAAAAGGTTACTACAAAAAGTAGAGGTTCCGGCAAAATAACAGGAAAGGCATGCAATGGATCAGGGAATACCTGACAGGGAGGCAACAACGAGTATGGTACAGTGACGATGGTTGTCAGAGTGGCGCCTGTGACAAGCGGGGTTCCACAGGGTCTAGTCTAGGACCTTTGCTGTTCTTGGTATATGTGAACCGACATAACGAAAGGGAAAGACTCAGAAAGGGTCTTGTTTGCAGATGATGTTAAGGTTAATGAGAAGAATCAAATCGGATGAGGAAAACTCAGGCAGGACTACACAGAGGCTGGAAGGCTACAAAAGCCTGGTTCCAGCAACTGGTTCCTTGAGTTTAACCCGGCAAAAGCATAAGTCCTGAAGATTGGGGACGGGCAAGAAGACCGCGACACAATTCGTTTTTAGATGGCCAAAAAGACTGCAACCTATTAGCAAGGACACAAAGATCTGGGGGTGAGATATAACACGAGAAGATCTTGAGGCCATCATCGATATGCTGCAGCATAGGGTAGCCTGGCAAACTACGGATAGCGTTCGATACTCAGTAAGGATTCGTTCAAGGACTCTGTATACATTTTTTCGTCAGGCCCATACTGGAGTATGCAGCACCAGTTTGGACTCCACACTAATCAAGCACGGTAAGAAATTGGAGAAAGTGCTAAAGGTTGCACCAGATAGTCCCAGCGCTTCGGGATTGTCCTACGAAGAATGGTTGAGGGAAATCGGCCTGACGACACTGGTGGGCAGGAGGGTAGGGAGAATAATAACGAACATATAAAATACTGCGGACATAGACAAGTGACAAAGACGGATGTACCAGAGAAGGGGACACAGACACAAGAGGTCACAATTGGAAGTTGAAGACTAGTTAGATCAAGGGATGTTAGGAAGTTTTTTTGAGTCATAGAGTAGTAGGCGTGGAATAGCCTAGAACAGTGAGTAGTGGAGGCGAGGAACCATACATAGTTTTAAGGCGAGTAGGCGAAAAGCTCATAGGGGAGGGAATGAGCGAGGGATGAGTAGCAATCAGCGAATGAGGCGGGGCAGGGCTATGACTCGACCCCTGCGCACAAATAGGTGAGTACAAATAGGTGAAAGTAATAGACCCACACAACCACCACAACACACAACGACACCGCACAAACCACATACCTACACACTTACGAACACAACACAACACCCACCCGCATACAAACCATGCAAACCACACTCAACAACACATACGCATAGACACACCCACAGGCCAGGAGTCGGACTGACCCGCACCTCAATAGGTGAGTACGAACACAACAACTCCACACAATACACAACACCAACCACACACACACACACATTACCACCACATCAAACACAACCCCCACCACACCCCCACCAACAACACTACACACACGACACACGCTTAAATAACACTTACGACACAAAACACACACACACACACCCACACACACACCACAACACAACACACACACACAACATACGCTACGCACACACACACAGGGCCAGGAGTCGGACTCGACCCGCAAACCTCAACTAGGTGAGTACCACACAACACATTACACACAACACACCACAACTTTACACATACACACACAACATGGTTTCAGGGACGGAAAATCTGTGTCACAACCTACTGGAGTTCTGTGAATGGTGACAGCAGTAAGAAAGTGAGCAGAGGGGTGGGTGGATTGGGCATATTCTTGGATCGCAAGAGGCGTTTGACACAGTTCACACAAGAGATTGGTGCAAAACGGGAGGACAAGCAGGGATAAGGGAAGGCAATACAATGGATCAGGGAATATTAGTCAGGAAGACAGCAGCGAGTCATGGTACGTTGGCGATGTGCCAGGTGGGCATCTGTGACCAGCGGTGGGTCCCACAGGGGTCAGTTCCTTAGACAGTGCTGTTTATGTTATTTGTGATCTACATGACGGAAGGAATAGACTCAGAGGTGTCCTTGTTTGCAGATGACGTGAAGTTGATGGAAGATTCACTCGATCGAAGACAGGCAGACTACAAAGGGTCTGGGACCTCGACAGGCTCGCAGACATGTCCAGCACTGGCTCTGGAGTTCCAATCCATCCAAGTGCAAGTCTTGGAAGTTTGGGAAGGGCAAAGAGACCCGCAGACGGAGTACAGTCTAGGGGGGCCAGAGATACAACCTACTCAAGGAACAAGATCTTGGGTGTGAGTATAAACAGGATCTTCTTCTGAAGGGCACATCAACCAAATAACTGTTGCAGCATATGGGCGCTAGCAACCTCAGAACAGATTCGACATTTAATAAGGAATCGTTAGGTCCCTGTACACCGAGTACGTTGGCATATTGGAGTATGCGGCACCGAGTTTGGATCCCACACCTAGCCAAAGCACGTAAAAGAAAAGAGAGAACGTGCAAGGTTGCACAAGATAGTCCCAGAGTTAAGAGGTATGGTTTACGAGGGAAGAGGTTAGGGAAATCAACCTGACGCCACTGGAGGACAGGAGAGATAGGGGGGGGGACATGATACGACATACAAAAATATGAGAGGAATTGACAGGTGGACAAAGACAGAATGTTCAGAGATTGGACCAGTAACAAGGGGGGACACAGTTGGAAGTTGAAGACACAGATGAATCACAGGGATGTGTAGGAAGTATTCTTCAGCCACTGTGTAGTCAGTAAGTGGAATAGTTTGGGAAGCGATGTAGGTGGAGCAGGATCCCTACATAGCTGTAAGCAGAGTATGATAAAGACTCACGGTTCAGGGAGAGTGACTAGAAGCGTCATGAGAGGCGGGGCCAGGAGCTCGGATCGACCCCCGCAACCTCAAACTAGGTGAGTAAACTAGGTGAGTACAACTAGGGCGCAGTTACACAACCACACACAACTCACACACAACACACCACACACCACACACACACAACACACACACACACACCACACGCAACACGGGACACACACACAACCACACACGCACACACACAAACGCACAACACACACACAGCACACAGGAGACAACAACACACACCACACACACACACGCACACCGGACACCACCAACACACACACACCACACAACACACACACACACACACACACAGAACACACAACATACACACACACACAAGACAAACCACACACACACACACACACAGACACAATCACAGACACACGCAACAACGACAACACACAGACACACAACACACAGCCAACACACAGACCACACACACACAAACACGCACACAGGAGACAACACACCAACAACAAACAGCACCCGGACACACACACACACAACACAAACACACTCACAACTCACACACACACACACACACCGCACAACGACACCACACAACATCACACTCAACACAACACTTGTGCATATACGGAATCTTTGAACTTTTTGTATACATAAAAGAAATGGTGGTTTCGAGATGGTGATTTTTGTGAATGTTTAAGTATGTCTGCCCATTTTTTTTTGGTTTATGAATGTTTTTTGATCGAATGTAGGTACGAATTATGTATGCTTGTTTGGCATGTATGTAACATTTTATGCATATATTATTGTTTTACTTTATGCATTCTATAAAATTTGTGTTATCAAGTGTATTCATGTGTATACATTTTGTGTCAGTTTTTAATATTCTGTATGCAATAATATCACAGTAAAAGGTGATATCAGGATATGAAAAACAACCTCTGAAAGATAGCGGAAATTCAAGCGCTTCGTGCCTATCACATTATCAAGGGAACTATGATAGTTTTGATCATGTGTGAGTACTAAATGCGCTTGGAATTTCTCTCTTCTTTCATAGTGGTTGTTTTGCATATATTCTGTGTATACTTGTTATGTACCGCGCCGCCACCGCACCAACCAACACAACCACCACACCACACCACCCACACCAACACCATCCACCGCCACCGCCGTCCACCACAGCACACATGCATGCCACTCTACCGCCGCCACCCACCACCACACCACCACACACCACCACCACACCACCCCACACCTCCACAACCGCCACCCGCACCACACACAAACCCACCACCCCACCACCACCACCACCACACCAAACACACACACCCACACCACCACCACACACCACACCTCACCACACCACCACACCACAACACCACACACCACACCCAACCAACACACACCGCAACGCCTCGGCCGGCACACACCGCACATGCTGCCACCTCTACGCGCCACTACAGACCGCCAACTCGCATCACCACCGCGCCACCGCACTGTCACCGCCACACCGCCGCACCACCACCGCCACAACACCGCCCGCCACCGCCACAGCCGCCATACCACAACACAATACAACCGAGCCCACGCGCACGCACACTCGTCACCACACAACCGCACCGCCACCGCACCATACCACCCAGCCACGCGCACACACCACACCGGACGCACGAAAAGCACCGGGCGCCGACCACCCACCGCCGCCACCACACTACCACCGGGACTCACCGGCCCCACCACAACCACACCAAACTCCGCCGGCACCACGTTCAGCCACCACCACCACCTCCACCACACACCACTCGCCACACACCTCGATATGGGGAGTTCGATACGTGGTTTAGGGAAGAAATACTCACGTAGGATGTTTATTACGTTATAATGACAGTTATGTGGATGAGAGCTTGCCACGTAACTATCAGACACTCGTCCTCTCGTAACACTTTACTAGCCACACTAGTCACCTATGTGAGGTGGCCTTTTTGATACTGTGAGGTCAGACAATGATGACTTCAGATTGTGACTAGGCAGAGAGGGTTGGTCGTTGAGTCAAGGTACCTGGTTATGTAATGGTTTCTTCTATGAGAGTCGGCGGCCGCTAACGTATGTGTCCGAATACAACTTAATACAAAATAGTAGATGGAGGTATACGGCTTGGGGCTGATTTCTTATACATTGTCAGTTACACAACAATTATAATTTTTTATATACATAAGTAGAACATTGGGAATGGAAAGGCTTCACGTAACTGAAAATGTAAGCAATAAAGGTATACTATTGACACTTAAATCAACAAATGAAAAACGAATCAACGTTGAGGAATACAAGTGATAAAAAAAAATGGTTGATCGTTCCGATCTGTATTCATGTGAATTAGGATTTGAGGAAGGAAATATTACAAGAAAGAGTGTTGTAACAGATAGGCAGAGATTCGGTGGCAGCAAATCTAGACTGTTAACTTCAGAAGGCGGAGAGAACATGACACAAAAAAAAATTCTTGAATACTGATAAGTTAGATCGTAATTATATCTATACAGGTTATTTATTTAACCAATACTGTAGGGTAAGATTGGATTATGCAGAATGGCGCTGTCATCTCTGGGAGGATCAAACTTGTTGCATTGGCTAATCATATGTATTTGAGGGCAAATCTGGAATTGGAAGTTACAACTGATACTTGTGGATTTTCAATACCTGTGTGTAGAGGGAAATAACGCCATTCAGGTTGATCGTCTGACTGAGTATCGAGGAAGAGGAGTAAGGATCAGGGGATTGTCAGAGTCTGTCAATTCTCGTTCTGGGTTGGAACTATTATAGCACTATAATTCTATGATCCAAATGCGATTTTTATATGACAGTCCTACTCTTCTAACCTTATACTTATTACAGTGGATAATGTTTCAACTCTCTCGTTAAGGACAACAAACTTTTGATAAGCTTGGGCATTGCAGACGTTTTGTTAATTTAATCAGATAAATCTCGAACCTATTTGATTTTGGATGGCGTTGATCGAGTGTTTGCGACTCTTGTAAATTCAGAGTTGATTTATGAAGTGTTTCACGAATTCTTCTAAAAACACTATGAGCTAAGCTGGTACGAGTTGCTATGAAAATCATCAGGAGGTGTATTTTGTTTCGGATTAGGAATTAACAATATAAGGGGGGGGGGGGCAACAAAAAAACGTTTATCTACACCGATACAATGCATAATTTTTTTTATTTTTTGGGGTTTGGGGGGTGTGTCACTTATAGAAATTGTAAGCAGAATTTATGCCACATGACATAGGTATAATTCTCCAAGTTTCACTGTTGGGATTGTATTGTGGCTCTCAAGAATCAAGTACTTTCTTATTGGTTCGTTACCGTAACCTACTTGTGGAGGATGATGAGGAAACTGGTGGATTTAGAGATTTGTTCAAGGTAAAAATTTTCAGAATTTTCATTAAGAATTACTCATTATTGTTAAAAGGGGTCTTAGGGGTGGTATGCTGCAGTATTGCGTTTTTTAAACGCTTTCGTACTGTTCGGCAGTCTTATCTGCAATCTGAACTACTCGCATAATCTGGTGAAATGGTCTACCATACAACAGATGTTTGTTACCTTGGAGGGAACATTGGAAATAGTTAAAAATCTAGGGCAACTCTTTCCAAGGATCGTAGTAGTGGATATATTGGATTGGATTAGGACATTAGCATTGCTCTTTATGTTGGCATGCAGCGCACTACATTTGACCTACATACTCAGAAATCTCAGTTGCATACACGAGGCAAAAAGTATTTCAATCTGGTTGTTTTACTGAACGTCCATACAGGGTGTGCAACACTGGTACATCGTGCATTGAACTTGCTGTAAGGCTACATTCACTCGTGACTGTGGAATTATAACTGGTATTATTTCTGCTAGGAGTACCAACTCGGCTCGTTGATACAGTACTTCTTGGTTCATGGACAAAGTATGATCGGGGTGCTTGGTGGTTCACATTCAGAATACAGATCTTCTTGGAGCAGAATGATCACACAGACCACGGTCTGTTCGTTGAGCATTCTTTACTTTCTTCAACACTAAATGGAGGGTCTGCAGTTACTTATAAATGTCGCGATAAAGATCTGGACTACATTGATTGGGTCAAATGATCAAAGGTGCGGATTCGAATCTTGGATATTTCAAGGGGTCATCTAGTAAACCTTCCTGTAGGTTGATTGTTTGGAATAAGGGTAGCAGTGGAGCATGATCTGTCAAGGACCATGATCAGGAGTTCTGATATGAATAATGTTTTCGGAAGTGTTTGAAAGACATACTATTGCTAAAGCTTCTTGCTCAGTTATGTAGAATTTACGTTCAGCTTTGTAAGGACTCGGCTTAGCCAAATGAACTGTTGTTACTTGCCTATCGGTCTTTGAGTAGTACGGATAGGACATTAGAATAGCATCAGTTGTTGTTAGAAGGGATAGACAATCTGGAATTTTCATAATTGGGCAGATGTTAGCTTTTCTTTTAGAGTTTGGAATTGCTCTTTCTTGAGGGAAGGTCCAACAATTTGGAGCCTCTTTCTTAAAGAATCAGAGGAGCCGCTTGGAAGAAAAATTGGCATTGAAAGATCTTAAAAAAAACCTGCTAGAAGCCACAAAGGATTCTTTACGGCTCAGCAGTTTTGGGAGTGGAAAATTTAGTATGCTGTTATTTACTTTGGTCAGTCGTAACCTCTAGGAGTGATACGTGGAAAGAAACTTAATTTATGATCTGAAGAAATTGACATTTTGACAGTTTGATCTTTATATTGGCTTCTTCAAGCTTGCCATAGTACTACATCAAAGTCTTTTCAAGTGTGTTGTATCCAGTCTTGAGAATGACGATTAGTATCTAGTACTTCACATAGTTGCAGTTCCTATGAGACCTTAAAGCTATAGTCTGAGCATTGAGAACGCATGATAGGGGAAGATCGTTAATCCCAAACTGCCATCGGGAGGAAGTGATAATGACGATGTAGGAGTGGAGAATGCCAGAGTTAGCTCTTGTGTCTCGTGAAGAGGGGACTTGCCAACCTTGTAACAAATCTAGGGTTGAAAAGATTTGTTATCTCGCATTTTACGTAAAGATACCATGTTTACAGGGAGATGGAAAGCGATCTGAATGGTTTTGGGTTTCGTTTAATTCTACGTCATTATGGGCGCAAGTACTCCTTCTTAGGTATAGTATCAGGGTGCTTCAGGTGGATTGCTAGGTGCAATACTTTAGCATTTGATTGAATCAATTCTTTGGACCGCACTTGTGACTGACGGATTCTAGTACGCTGGTATGTAGATAGGTCTTTAGTACCAGGTTCAAGTGGATACGGATGGGACAATTAAGTTCGTTATACATCTTCTCCACCTGTTAACGCAATGGCTTTACGACGTTTGTTCAACAGAGTCAACAAAAGTTGCCTTCATCTGGAAGTCTGTGGGAGCTAGTCTTTTCTCTCTGGTTGAACAGATTGATCCAGTGGTGGATGAAGGTCTCCCGGCTAGAAATAGCAGACCACAGGTAGGGTGACTAATCATCTAACTGATCAGGGTTAAGGATGTGAACAAGGTAAAAGATTGGGTTATTTGCTCTGAGGTACGAACTGTGACCAGAAGTGTGGCCAGGTAGAAAGGGATCTTACTAATCTCGTAACAAATTAGGATGGTTAACAAAAAGCCTTTTATTTGCAGGAATACTGTCAACTAGGTGGTAGTCATCTGAACAATAGGAACATATACAGACCTTAGATGAGAGCACTTAGCGGAACAGAAACGTCTTTCTGCAGACGGCATGTGACATCAACAGGAGTGGCATTATAGTTGAAGTAATTGTTTTCCGACAGCGTCCATGTGGAGAAACTATATCTGAAACTAGGCAGGATTGCAGGATGGTTGTTGCACTACGGCATTGAGGTCCTCGGGACACGTGAGGGTCGGAATATCTGCAAATCTGGAGGTATAGGTGGAAATGATGGGAGGTGGACAGGAATTACCAGTGGTGGACGCTTGGGTACGTCTGGAGAATGCATTAGTTGTCAGGACTTAATGTAATCTACTATGCATCCGAGGGGTGTTATAAAAGATTTTGATCATGATGGTAAACCCAAATGGAACGATCAAGTCGTCAATATTGTGCTGCATCGATAAGGGTCGAGAAATGCGTAGTTGCTTGGAAGCAAATCAGTAGAAGGTCACAGGAGAAAGTAATTGGTCGCCAACAAGGAAAGGAAGCAGTTGCAGTCTTATGGTAGCAAGGTTAGGGAAGTCGCCTGGCGAGGTGAGCACCAGATCTCCATAAGGAGGCACAGGAGTCGGTTATTCTACGAGTCTGGACAGTTGTTAATTTTATCCTTCTTAAACAATAGAACTAATAATATTGACTTGGCAGAGTCCTGAACAAAAGACGGCCGCACTTATAACGTTGCTGCATATTGGGTATGGTTGCATTGGACGTTAAGTGCATATAAAAAAAAGGGGGGGTTTTTTAGGATTGTTATCAGAAAAGACTTATTTATCATCCCCAACTTCATCTATGTCAGAGACAATGTGAAGAAATCACAGCAGGGTTGTATTTCGAGATGCTTAAGGGTTCAAAGGAATTGTGAACGGGGATTGTGTATATTACATACTGTCCCATGGGACGGTTATGATGGGGCGTCGAATTCCCCGACTATGGAAAAGACCGAGTGGTCTGGTTGTTTGAGATTGAAAGAATGAGCTGGTTTCTGGTTATTTGAAAAACCAGTGAATCCTGTTTCTTAACGGGTCTGCGGTTGGAACGAACGGAAAAATGACTAGAGTATGAAGGTTATAGGAGAGCATTTACACCAGATGTGTCTGTCCATGTTTATTCTATGATAAGTACAGTTAGGGAAGATTGAGTATATATCAGTTACGAGTATTAGGGTAACTTTCGGACAATTAATATGCCCTATGCCGGAAACACCAGTTGTACAATTCGGCGACTATGGTTATGAATGTTTACTATGAATACTACGACGGTGTATAACGACTTGTAATGGTTTTGGTGTATTGAGATGGTTGACGACACGATTTGTCCTCTGTGGCGCAAAATGAGGTTGGTGCAGACTGAGGCGCATCTGTGTGAATTACTTTTAATACAGGGAAAGTACCTGGGGGCTAGGCAAGTACATGATTTAGGCTGTAAGTGGTTCCATCGTTACAGTTGGAGGATGAGTCATAGCACACCTGACGAGGCGGCATTAGTTTTTGATTGCTCACAGCTGCTATTTTTAGTAAGTGATTCTGTAAATGTTTAGCCTCTTCAGTGGTAGATACGTGATGGATTGGAAAGCATTGATAAATGTGATAAAAGTTTGTCATTCTAACAGCAATGCACTAACGATTCATTACTCATGGGTGTTTATGTTGTGCATTCATAGTTTCTAAGAACGACATATGGGATAGTGTTTTTATGTGACAGGAAAAAAGAACGAATCAGTTCCTCATATGTGGTCATTAGTCAAGATTTGAAGTCTCGCATATCAGGAGGTCATCTAACGTGACCCAGAGAGGAGATCCGAAAGAGCTTTTTAGCAAGTATGATAGACTTTCTTGAAGGAGGGTTTATAGAGCACTAGCACGAGAAAAACGGATAATGGTGGCAAAACATGCTTTCAAGGACTATGTAATGGCATTGGAATAAGGGTAACGCATAAGGGAATCGAGTATACTATATATTCGGTGTCTGGGTCGGGTCTGTCAGTCGGTAGGTACGAACTGTGAGGTGTGAAGGAGAGGGAGCCTGAGAGGTTCAGCGTGTCGACATTCACTAAGTATCACTTGACGGTATGTGAGAATAATGGACAAAGTAAACGAGAAACAAGTAAGGCCAAATAAGGACAATAAAAATGATTAAAATTCTAGAATTGAAATACAGTTATAAAACCTAATTTTACGAAAGTAATAATGTTAGATACATGAAGCGGAAGGACACACCTAATATCCCGGATTTTGACACAAGACAAAAAAAATTTAATTGACTATCCCCGTCACCATTTACTGGAGAGTTGAATTACACTGCCCCTGAGTGTCTTTACTTCTTGCTAATAAAGAAATAATTAATAAATTTTAAATCAATAGGAAAGTATAAATAAATATTTAAATTGTTCAGGGAATTTAGTATTTTCTACGAATGCATAGACAAATTAAAATATTATTCATAAAAATCTATAAAAGAATTAATTCACTGCAGAACAATGTGCAAATGTGCATGAACCTAAGGTTTAAGAACTAATCACCTGCAGTAATAAAGTGTCATGGGAAAACTCAGGTAAATGAATGAAATTAATATGCAGAAAAAAAATAATCTGTTTGAACACTTTCACTCTTAATTGTAAATTAGACAAAACAATTTCTGTCAATCAGAGTAAAGAACACACTTTCCGTTAAAAGTAATTGAAATTGAATAAGAGTGAATTAGTTCAAAGAATTAAACAAATATGAATAAAATAAACCGGAAAACAAATAGGGTATATAACACATCCAGTTGGGGGCACACAACAGTATTAGGTTAATTTTACACACAACTTCTGCTGTGACTGATACAAAACAAAATCTTGCTGTGACTGGTTAGACAAAAATTTTTTGGCAACATTATGGTACAGTCATGCGATACAATTAGAGGAATGAGACTGTGGATAGAAAAAAAAGGACCACACATAAATAAATGGATAATTTAGTATACTGGGGCTGAATATCACTGCATGAATACAGACATTACTGGAGAATACAACGCTGAAGAATAAAATAAAAAAATGAATATGAACAGAGTGACTACAGTTACACTACACAATATCACTTACTACGACGAGTAGCTACGAACAAAAACACAGAATAAAAAATTATAAGCTAGTGAAAACTGCCCCTTATTGACACCAAATAATGAGTCAAAGAAAATACTGCGTTTCACTGAAAACACAGGTTTAGAGTAAAGCAATTTTCTTAAATTTCTCACCACGCAAATGTTTTAAATGTTGCAAGAAAGTGTCTCTCAAGAAAATTATCATGGAGTCTGGAGTAGTTGTAGGGCGATTATGGTGATGGGGGTGGTGGTTGGGTGTCCGCGCCGGTTGATATGAGTCCTATTCGTGTTGATCGGAAGAAATGCACGTTCTCGGGGAATCACATATTGGGTTTTCGTTGGCGCCAGCTACAATTCTTGACCAATTATGTGGCCAATACGGGTTTTATTAGGACCGGTCAAGGGTGTCAAACAACAGGTAGAGAGGTGTTTGTGGTGGGAGAGTGGTGGTGTGGTGGTGGGTGTGACTCTGCGGGCGCCTCACTGGCGGACTCCCCTCTCTACACGAAGGGTGGCTTGATACATCTATGCCACAGGATTGGTGGAAAACCTCCTTAGCTTCCAAAAGGAGCACAGAAGCGTTATAGACTATACTTAAGGGGAAATCTGGCTTACTTCTTACATGCGTGGCTTACTTCTCTCTTCAGGGGGTTAGATGCGGGGTTGGTGACAGGCTTTACCCCACGAGACATGGTGTGGAAGGAGTTGTAACGTGCACAAAAGCACGGAGAGCAGTCTGGATGACGGAGAAGGTGGATGATAGGTGACTGGCGGTCACTTCCTCAGTAGTTGGCTTACTGACTGGCTTAATTGCAAAATCAGGTAACCCCTCGGGATTGAAGCAATTAGCACAGAAACTAAGCTCAGGAAGCTTGAAACGGCTGAACAGGCTTGAGGCTGAAGTTGTGAGAGAGGGTTAAGGGATGGGCTGGAGGTTGTGAGGGGGAGTAGGTGGGATGGTGGAGATTCACCTTTGACTGCTATTCACAGACAGCTTCTAACTTTTGAATTACCTTTAAAAGTAAATCACGCTCACACGGTGCACCTTTATCATGTGGGAGGTTCGATACGTGGTATTAGGTAAGAAAATACTCAGTAGGCTAGTTATTACGTTATAATTGCAGTTTGTGGAGAAAGCCCTTGCCAGCGTTACCTTTTCACACGTTTGTAACATGGACTAGCCGCCACAGTACTATGTGAGGGGGGCCTTTGTTTACTGCTGAGTGTCAGCCATCTGAATTAGTAGTGATCAGGAGAGACGGTTGGGTGTTGAGTCTACGGTACCTGGGTACTGGTAACTGGTTACTTACTACTGAGACCTCCCCCACCACACACCTCCACCACACCACCACCACATCAACCAAAACACCAGCGGCACACTCCCACACCCACTCCCCACCCACACCACTCGCCACCCACCCACCACACCACCACATAGGTCCAAGAAGAGACGATTAAAAACTTGTAGCAAGTTGAAAGTAGATCGGGCTACCCTAATCGAAAAGGAGGACAATCGCCAAGGCTGATCCTTTACCAATATATAGGTAAGATAAACACAACACACACACAAAACACACCACACACAACACACACCAACACAAACACAACACACCCAACACACTAAACTTAGACTGATGAGCAAAATACGTGAGATATTGCGTCTGCTCTTTCTATGTAATAGTGCTGCTGCATTTGAGCATTGACAGGAAAAAAATGTTTATAGGTGATTACGTCAAGTGGTGGATATATGGGACACCTACGGTGAATGTTTATAGAGGCTGATCTAACATGGTATGGTGATTACCGTCAAGATGAGGATAATGACACGACGGTGAAAGTTTATAGAGGCTGATAATGGTATGGTGATACCGTCAAGATGAGGATAATGACACGACGGTGAAAGTTTATAGAGGCTGATAAATGGTATGGTGATACCGTCAAGATGAGGATAATGACACGACGGTGAAAGTTTATAGAGGCTGATAAATGGTATGGTGATACCGTCAAGATGAGGATAATGACACGACGGTGAAAGTTTATAGAGGCTGATAAA
Organism: Cherax quadricarinatus; assembly: GCF_026875155.1. Classification (NCBI taxonomy): domain Eukaryota; kingdom Metazoa; phylum Arthropoda; class Malacostraca; order Decapoda; family Parastacidae; genus Cherax; species Cherax quadricarinatus. Next base: position 34,145,622 of record NC_069456.1, on the reverse strand, counting down.
TGGTATGGTGATACCGTCAAGATGTGGATAATGACACGACGGTGAAAGTTTATAGAGGCTGATAAATGGTATGGTGATACCGTCAAGATGAGGATAATGACACGACGGTGAAAGTTTATAGAGGCTGATAAATGGTATGGTGATACCGTCAAGATGAGGATAATGACACGACGGTGAAAGTTTATAGAGGCTGATAAATGGTATGGTGATACCGTCAAGATGTGGATAATGACACGACGGTGAAAGTTTATAGAGGCTGATAAATGGTATGGTGATACCGTCAAGATGTGGAAAAAGACACTAGTGTACAGTTAAGGACATTTATTAAAGAAAACATTTCTCCGCGAGTGACTTCTTCAGTCCTAATACGGAGATGACTAAGAAAACGACTATATATAGTGGCAGGAGTCAGGTGGAGTGTCGCGTGGGTAGAAGTAGTGATAATAATTGTTTCCAGACGGATTGGGTTTGAGAAAGTATTGTCCCATGCTAAGAGCTTGTCATACTTCCATGGATAGATGGTGATCACGTCGAGGAGGTTTGCTGGGTTGTGAGTGTTGCTGGCTGATAGTGATGGGGGGGGGGGGTTGCTGGGTTGGAGTGTTGCTGGCTGATAGTGATCGGGGGGGGGTTGCTGGGTTGTGAGTGTTGCTGGCTGATAGTGATCGGGGGGGGGGGGTTACTGGGTTGTGAGTGTTGCTGGCTGATAGTGATCGGGGGGGGGGTTGCTGGGTTGTGAGTGTTGCTGGCTGATAGTGATGGGGGGGGTGGGTGGTTGGCTGGGGGGTTGTGTAGTGTTGCTGGCTGATAGTGATCGGGGGGGGGTTGCTGGGTTGTGAGTATTGCTGGCTGCTAGTGATCGGGGGGGGGGGTTGCTGGGTTGTGAGTGTTGCTGGCTGATAGTGATCGGGGGGGGTTGCTGGGTTGTGAGTGGTGCTGGCTGATAGTGATCCGGGGGGGTTACTGGGTTGTGAGTGTTGCTGGCTGATAGTGATCGGGGGGGGTTGCTGGGTAGTGAGTGAGCTGGCTGATAGTGATTCGGGGGGGGTAACCGGGGCGGGTTGCTGGTTGTTGAGTGTTGCTGGATGATAGTGATCGGGGGGGTTGCTGGGTTGTGAGTGATTGCTGGTGCTAGTGTTGGGGGTGGTTGCTGGGTTGTGAGTTTGCTGGCTGTTAGTGATCGGGGGGGGGGTTGCTGGGTTGTGAGTGTTGCTGGTGTAGTGTTCGGGGGGGGTTGCTGGGGTTGTGAGTGTTGCTGGCTGTTAGTGTTCGGGGGGGGGGGGGTTGATGGTTGTGAAGTGTTGCTGGCTTGATAGTGATGGGGGTGTTGCGGGTTGTGAGTGTTGTTGTGGCTGTAGTGATCGGGGGGGGGGGTTGCTGGGTTGTGAGTGTTGCTGGCTGATAGTATCGGGGGGGGGTGGGTTGCTGGGGTGTGAGTGTTTGCTGGCTGTGATAGTGAGCGGAGGGGGGGGGTTGCTGGTTGTGAGTGTAGCTGGCTGATAGGATCGGGGGGGGGGGGGTTGCTGGGTTGTGTGTGCTTGCTGGCTGCTGATAGTGATCGGGGGGGGTGTGGGTTGTGAGTGTTGCTGGTGATAGTGATCAGGGGGGGGTTGTGGTTGTGAGTGTTGCTGGCTGATGTGATCGGGGGGGGGGTTGCTGGTTGTGAGTGTTGGTGGCTGATAGTGATCGGGGGGGGGGCGGTTTGTCTGGGGTGTTGTTGAGTATTGCTGGCTTGATAGTGATCGGGGTTTCTCTCTCGGTGGGCATCCAGTTGTAGCAAGGCTTCTCTTTAGACTTCACTGCGTCTTTGCCGGCAGCCTTGGTTTTGGGGATGTTAAGACCATGTAGACCCATATATATATATATATATATATAATTTAATATATATTTAGATATTTTTATATATATATATATATTTTACTATATAATATATATATATATATCTATATATATTTATTTATATATATATATATATATATATAATTTTTTTATTAAACAATTGACCAATTCCCACTCAAGGCAGGGTGGCGGAGAAAGAAAAACTTTATAATTCACTCATCCACTGTTGCAGAGGGGTGCTTACACTACAGTTTAACACAGAGTAATAACACCCTCCTTAGTGTGCAGGGACTCTGTACTTTCCCATCTCCAGGACTCAGTCGGCCCTGCCGGTTTCCTGAATTAGTATAATTGGTTACCTGGCTCACACTCCAACAGGATGTCAAATCTAAAAAATTATTTGTTTCTATTCGCTCCTATCTAAACTGCTCACGCATGTCTTGCTGGAAGGCCAAGCCCTCGCACACAAACCTCCTTTACCCCTCCTCCATCCTTTCCTAGACAGTCCCCTACCCCGCCTTCCCTGGGGCACTGCGAATTTTACACTCTCGTAGTCATTTATTTTGTTCACCATCTCTAATTGTCTGCACACCTTACACCCCTTTCAGCTCTCTGGATAATAGTTTTGGTAATATCCACACCACCTCCTAAATTCCAACTCCGAATATCTCTGCATTATATTTGCAAACATAGACTTCTCACTGCTCCAAGCCTTTCCATGTTTCACATTACTACCCCTGTTTCAAACCTTATAAGAGGGTTGGTATAACTATAATCTCTTACATTCCCCTTTTTGTTACACGGGGACAAAGTTCTTTGGTCTCTACAGAATCCTAGTGCCACCCTCACCTTTTACCATCGTCCAGTGCTTTGATTCATTTCATCTTGTCATAGACCCATCTGATGATGTCCACTCTTAAAATATTCTGAATACCATTTACCTACTCCATAATCTCTCCCTCCATCTGATATCCAGTAATTTTCGTCACCAATTCTTTTTTTATCATCATCTCCTTCCTCTTTCCTATATTCCACTTTTAAATTTTCTTCTTTTACATATACCAAAAATCATCCATGAAATATAATTAGGTTCTGAGGAGGGGCCCCAAGTAAATGTAGCATCTTGCCTAATATGGGCATGGGCAATGTATGGATGTCTAGGAATGGTGCAAATTGCTGGCTGACAGATACTGGGGACAACTTTTATGGCAAACATGATATGTAAGGGTGGAGTAGTTAACACTCTCTGGGGCAGAGGTGGTCGCATTTTGCAACTCAATCGAGAGGGCCACCGCTGATTTGTCTAGGGATTTTAAGCTTAAAGAGATAAAGGTATGGTTGTGTGGTGGGAAATAGACTGGTTGCAGCACGACGGTTGAAAATAGCAAATGTTTTAAAAGACATTATTATCATAAAGATACAATACAGAGAATGGAACTGGTTGAGCAGAACAGAGAGAGGACTCGCTTCCTTAAGGTTTCCCATAGTATCTTTACTAATAGTAGGAGCGCAATAAAAATAAAGATATGAAGAGCTAAGAATAATTGCAAATGCAGGAAGCATTGATATTATTGCTATAAACAGAGAACCTGGTTCATACGAAAGATAGAGAAATGCCTTCTGAAGGCCACATACAAGGCGAATAAATTATTCCACACTGATAGGCGTCAACAGGAAGGGTGGTGGGTAGCGATGTATTTAGAATATAATTAAACTTGTTGCATTAGACAAAGATATGAAATTAGAAGTTGTTCAGCCATGAATCTGTGTGACTTACAGCTTCGGAGGGCAGTAAAAAAACTAATTTTGGTGTGTGATTTACAGCGGCCCACATAACATTGATAAGGAGATCTGGAAACTTTATGGTGATGTAATTCGTTAGGCATTTACATTTCGTAATGTGCTAATGGGCGCTTTTACGGGATTTGACTGGAAATTTATCCAAGTGACTTTTCTTGATTACGATTCTGGATTAATAAGAAAAAAAAAACGCTTGTGACAGAAACCAACTAGGACGAAATAACCTGCTTGACTTGGTTCCTGCCAGCGGGAATCACCAATTAATAATCTGGAGTAACGATGAGCTTGGGGAAAGTGATCATATATTCACTCAGTTTTTACTTATCATGGAATTACTCTCATAATGGCATTCAAGTCTCTGTTCCTTATTCTGCTTGGCCGATTTCATGGACTGAGATATTACCTGGGTGGCTGACTCCCCCGAAAGATCTGACTATGGTAAGGTTAGGAGGTTGATGGTTGCTGATATGACGTTTCCTAGGAACATAGTTCTAGCTGCTCAGACAACTTATGTTCCAAAAGAAAAATCTGACACAACCAAAAATGATTATGGAATTGATAATTAAAACATATTGTGTATATGGACTTCAGTAAAGGTTTTGATAAGAGTCCCACATCAGTAAAATGGGCAACTGAATAGGAGGAAATTTTTTTTTCTGGATATAGGTTTGGTTGACAGGCAGCGGGAGAGTTTGTATAAATGGGAGGAATCTGAGTGAGGGACGCGTCACGAGCTGGTGTTCCTACAAGGATGTCAGTGTTGGGTCCCTTGTTATTCACCAATCGAAATAACGACATAGGTGAGGGAATAAATAGCGAATACGCAAGGTTTTGCGGGTGATACCAAAAATAGGCCGCGAATTCCATTCTGACGAGGACATCATGAGCACTCCAGGAAGATTTGATTAGTGATGCAGTGGTCGGAGATAGTGGCAGATGCAGTTTAATATAGACTAATGTAACGTTCAACCTTGGACAGGAAAATTAAAAATGCAACAGAAACTCAACTGTGTAGGACCTTAATATTCAGATTGCGAAAAGGATTTGGATTTTCTGGTTGAAGTAATCTAAAGCCAAGACAACAGTGCGTATTTGTTCGCATTATAAAAAGCTAACCAGATCCTTACCTTCATATCCAAGATTATAAATAAATTCACTGGTCAAGAACCAGAATACTTCCGAGACAAAAGTAGCAATTTCAAACTAATTTTATGGTCAATGATAATGAATTCATGGTTTAAACTTGTTTTTGTTAGCTCTACTGTTCAAGATACACTACATGTTACAACAGTTCCAACGGTTTGTGGCTGTGTGTTTCTTACCACACTCAGTCTGATGATCTTCATTATTGTTTCAAGTAGATCGAAGGTTGTCTGTGACTGTGCAAGTTTAAATTTTGCGGTGAAAGGTAGGTGATTTGACTCTTGTGATGGGCTTGAGGGCGGATACACAAAGTACTGTGTTACTATGTGAATGGGACAGCTGTGGAAGATGTTCCCACTACACAGGAGAGGATGGCACCTCGTCAATCACTGGAGCCTGGGATGAAAATGTTCAACATTACCTCTCATTGAACCAAACAAAATTTTGCTCCACCACTATATATAAATTGGGGCTCATTCAAAAATTTTGTAAAAACTATGGACAATTCGGTCAGGGATTAAGGAATTTAACCGTCAAAATTCCCTTCGCTGAGCGAGCTAAGGGTTAGGATAAGAGAGGGATGTCTTCGAGGGTCCTCGATTCGAGAGCTTCTGAAAACATGTGTGACTTAGACTCAGCCTCATGGAGAGGAGGAAGCTGCTTGGGGAAGATTCATGTTAGTGGGAACCGATGGGATTTCTCCGGACACGAAGGGAAGGGCAACTATGAAGAATTGGTGGGGAAAACCTATCTAAGCTTACTAAGAACATGGAATATAACATGTCATTAACATCCACTCTGTTGACTCGCCACCTTTCGACTTTTTGTAGCGAAAACTGTGGGGCAGTTAGTGACGAACCATGGTGAAAGGTTTCTCCAATTTCCATACCATTGGAAAATGGTACCAGGGCAAATGGGGCACCAGAATGTTTGCAGACTATTGCTATTCATTGGCAAGCGAAGATTCTTAGCCCACTTAAGGTCAAGCAAAAAGGCAGATAGGAAAGTAGGTACAGTTTAGTGTTTAAAACATACGGACACATATTGTAAGTTATATAAATAATCAAAATATTACATGTTCGTGAGTTTTAAACCTATAGCAAAAAAGTATTTTTATTTTGTAGTATAAAATTTTCAAAAATTGATTGACCGTGGATAATAGGAAGTCCTCAGGCTGTTCCTCAACTCTTTATATCTTTGGTTAGGCCTCTATCTAGCTTATATGCTCTGTTCTGGTCACTGTATTACAGAATGGTACAAATACACTGGAAACCGTCAAAGGCGGATGACAGAGTTGATCTCAATATATCAGAAACATCTTCCCTATGAGGATAGATCAGGACCCTGAATCTGCACTCTCTAGAAGGGTAGAATTAGGGAGGATAATGTTGAGGTGTATAAATGGAAAAACAGAAATAAATACTGGGGATGTTAAAATAGCGTGCTAAAAATTTCTTGCATAGACGGACCTCGCGCAATGTTTTAAGTGGAAAAATTAGATTTAGGAAGGAATAGAAAGCACTTGTTTGGTAATAGGTTGTGGATGAGTGGAACAACTCCCGAGGACCGTCCATGAAGCTAAAACGTTGTGTAGTGTTAAAAATAGGTTAGATAATATATGAGTGGGTGTGAGTTGGACCTGACTAGATTGTGCTTAATAGGGTTGAGGCAGGCTCCTTCCTTAAGTGGATGGGGACCTGACGTGATAGGTTGGGTCATGGCTTAAGTCGTTTAGGAGACTTGGACCTGCCTCGCATGGGCCAGTAGGCCTGCTGCCGTATTCCTTCTTCCTTATGTTCTTATGATTGTAATTTCATGAACATAAAAAGCTGCTGTAAGGTTGCACTTGCACACGAACAGAACACTAGAAATTAACTAACAGAACTTCGTGACAAAAAGTAATCATAAACATGTATATAAAATTTCACTCCAAATAGTCTGAATGTTTTACTTCTAATCTTGAGTCTTTGTGCTTCGGGGGTTAAGTCTGGTGACTTCTGGGTTATGTCTTGTGACTTCCTGGGTTAAGTCTTGTGACTTCCTGGGTTAAGTCTTGTGACTTCCTGGGTTAAGTCTTGTGACTTCCTGGGTTAAGTCTTGTGACTTCCTGGGTTAAGTCTTGTGACTTCCTGGGTTAAGTCTAGAGGTTATATAATAGATTGTGAGTAAATCAACAAGGAAAATATTTTGTGTTGACTGGTGTAACTAGACAAACTTTTCTCTACATCAACACTTAGTGTTGTACAGTATAAACAACATAATATTCATCACGAAAATAACGTCAAATAAAATCTGTGTTAAGTGAATATATCAAAGACTGAACAACACTTGGCACAAAAAAAACTACATTAAAATTAATAAAGAAGGTAATAAATACATAAATATGACTATTGTTTATAAATATTTGTTTATTATTTTAAATTCATTCATAACATTGTCGCGAAAACAAGATCGATACCATGCCTAACCCTTCTAGGGTAGGGTAGGTGCCCGAGCCTTTAGCTCATAAGACTGTCATTCCCATTATCCCCCTTGGGGCGGGGATGGCAGACCAGAGAGGCCTAGCTTGTGGCTAGGCCTGGGGACAGTTGGTCCCAAAGATGAGGAGGTACTTGTGCCTCCTCCCATGGGAGACTTAAGTCTCAGACACTCCCTAAAGAGGGAACCAAGGCCGGGCCACCACTTGGACAAGGCCGGGCCACCACTTGGACAAGGCCCGGGCCACCACTTGGCCAAGGCCCGGGCCACCACTTGGACAAGGCCCGGGCCGGGAGAATACCGGCTAGTCTTTAATAATAATAATGTCGCAAAAACAAACATCAAAGGTGTAATAAAATGAACTCACAAGAGTAAGAGGAAAAGTAAAATGATAGTGCTTGACCTGGTGACCATCAGAGCCCCAGAGCTGGATCTCAACAGTGTCTGTGTGCCATCCTGGTACATTCTTACTTTATGAGTAAAGGATAATTACCTATTTGTAATTACTAACTGATATTAATTATTTGTGTTATTATAACTAATGTTATACTTTACAATACTTGTGCTCACAACTTTCTCCTGGAGCTCATAACATTACTTAAATACTCAGTAAAACAATATTTCTGGAATCTTGTTCATTACTGTCATATTCCATCATTCTGGACGGGTTTTCCAGTCATTTTAAATCGTTCTGAAGGGGTTTTCCTCTCAAATTTCATCTTTCTAGACGGCTTTAGCTGCCATATTCCATCCTTAAGGACGGGTTTTCCTCTCATATTCCATCATTCTGGTTGGGTTTTCCTGTCATATTCCATCTTCCTCTACAGGTTTCTCTCTCATATTCCATAGTTCTAGACGGGTTTCCCTGTCGTATTCCATTGTTCTGGACGGGTTTCCCTGTCATATTCCATTGTTCTGAGCGGGTTTCCCTGTCATATTCCATTGTTCTGGAAAGGTGAAAGTTCCTCTCTGCTGTTATGTGTTTTTTCACCACCATCGTTGTGTTGTGTTGTGTATAAAGTCTGTTGATACACCAGAGTTAATAACACTGTATGTAACCTGTCTGGTAAATACCTGATAGAACACTTATTGGTAGGATTCTTTTCTTAGGATTCCGTTGGTAGGATTCAAGTGTAAAAGACGGACGCTACTGGAAAAAACTACGGGAAGGATGTTACCAGAAATATAGGTAAAGACCTCGGGGAAATTTCTGCGGAAAAAAGTGCGGCAGAACTCTGTTGGAAAAAGATTTTAGGCAGCGGTTCTTTTGTTAGTATAACTGAATCTGTCATTTGAATTATACGTTTTTCGTGATCGGGTGTCTCCACGGAGATTACCTTTTTGAGTGATTTTTTTTTTCAGTTCCTTCCTGGGGGGAAAGAGAATTTTGTTCTTGTCACACCAGATGAAATCGGTCAGGGGAAACGATTTACATGACAACCAAGAAGGTTGACCATGACGATGATCAAAAGCTAAAAAAAACCCTAAAATACAACACTAATACATTCCAAGGAGAAAGGGAAGGGCACCAAGCACACATTGCCCAACTGCAAATGAAAGGTGCCCAAATAAAAAAACTCGCTGTGCTGGACAAAAGTGTTGGGGGTAAAACTTTGTTCTTAAATTTAAAATATTGTAATTTTTTTCAAAAAAATTTAAAAAAAAAAAAAACGCAGAACTACATGATTTCCTGTGATGACTGCGTTTTTTTGATGTGGGAATGTGGGGAAAAGTTGGGAAAAATAATAGTGAGAGGAAGATAAAAAGGTGTTTTTTGAAAATACATTCCCTTTAAATTTAAAAAATAACAAAAAGGGAAAATAGGGTTAACTATTTTGCAATCTTAAAAACTATCCTTATTTAGAAACTGGATGAAGATAATTAAAAGACATAGTAAAGGTTTTACAAGTACTTTTTATAGATCAGTGAAATTTCAGAGGGGCAGAGGCTGGTTGAAATTTTAAGTTACTGGTCCAATCAAAGGATATAGGACCTGCAAATACTGACTAGTAAAGGAAGGGAAGGTATGGACATACAGGTAAAAGGAAGGGGAGGGAAAAGTTGTGGTGAAAAAGGAGGGCGAGACTGACAGTTCACAGCGGGAATGAGTTAGTCATCCCGCACCTGGCTACTTTGGATTAAGTTAAGGATCAACTCATATCCTCAACACGAAAATTTGTGGAATACAAATTCCAAAAGAAATTAAAAAAAATTTCTTCCCTAGAAGCGGCTATTAATAAAATAATTAAAACATTGACTTACAAAGCCGGCATCACTTTCATAGAACGGGTAGTTCGGAAACATTTGTTTTTTAAAGATAACTTATTGAGAAAGTATATATAGAAAAAAAATTTAAAATCACTTTTAAAAAGAAGATAATGTGGATCTAAAAACCTTCTATGCTGAAATTCACAAAATGATACGATTAAATTCTGATCATCTACGGGACTTTTCGACAGTCAAAAAATGACAGTCTGAAAATACATTTTCATGAACATACAGTCATAGTGACAGTAATGGCATGACGTCATGAACATGACAGACGGGAACATGAAGTCATGAACATGACAGTCAGAACATAAGTAAAGACATACGTAATGAACATGACAAAGTTTGTAAGGGAATTTAATTTCATAATAAAAATGTCTATGTTTTAAAGTTGGGACTTAAATAATGTAAATTTAACTGGAAAAACTATCAGATGATTACAATTTTAAAATTGTTTTATTATTAGGAAGACAATAGTAAAAAGTATTGGAATGAATAAGAAATGCCTGAAATATACTAAGCAATGTTTTGTTGATACAAACAAATACAATAGGTTATCAATTTTTAAGAAATTCTAGCATAAACTTGCAGAAACAATGTATAATTGCTTTTTGGACACCAACAGAATATCTTTAAAATGTTAAAGAAATTTGAAAGTTGTGCAAAGGAATGTTCTAAACTTTTTTTTTACTCAGTAATGATCACAACATTGTAACTTCTCAAAAAACTTTCCTGAGAATATTACCTGTTAAAATACCGACAATAGGGTAAATACAAAAAAAATTTTTGGGGCTTTCCACTCTTCTGTACAAATAGGGGGTTTTGTCATGATTTCAAAATCAGGGGGAAGGGTCGTAACCCAAAGAAAAAAAATCAGTTACAGTGCAAAAAAGGGAACTTTATTGAAGATACGTGTCGCCCGTCCATACACAGCGGGAAGGTAAAAGGGAAAGGGAGGAATTTAGGTAATCAGTCCCTCAGCCTGGGGGTCGTGTGTTCAGTCCATAAATTTTGTAGAAAGTACAGCAAAGGAGGGTAGCAGTGGCTTATACACGTAGTCAGGTGAGGCAAAGACTGGGAGGCGGGGTTAGGGGGGTGCCAAAACTAGTCTAAGTAGGTCTTCGTCTTCTAAAACCCCAGCGGGTCATCCGCTGTGCTATAAGGGTGATAACTGGGCCCCCAAAAGAAAATGTTTTTAACTAGGGGTTAGGCCGGTTACTCTGCGAATTGGGGAAGTTATCCTTCCCCCACAGTACTAGTTTATAATGCAACCGCTTTTGTTCCGTCTGGGGAAAAATTGTTTTAATGACTCTTTTAACCTCGAAAAAAGGAATGAAAACATTTCAATAAATCCCGAATTTAATCCCTCATCATCACTCCCATGTCCCCCAGCCCGCAAAACATTTCCTATTAAGGGAAAAGAAACACACTCTGCAGTACGTAGTAAGTGCGGGACTTGAAATCTAAGACTGACAAACCCTCGGATCAATGAGTCTTGGCATTCCCTTAGTAAAAATTTATCAAGATATATACTCCCTCCCCCCAAAAGAATTGGAGGGAGGGGGGTAAGGGGAATTTTGAAGCTAGGTGCTTGGATATACACAGGCTTTGTGAGCGTGTTAGATATGGGTGAGCGGAAGCAAGGGGTTTTATTTAAATGATTTGACTGCTGTTGGGTGTAACAATTTGTCATTTATAAAAGAGTTTCGGGAAAACCTGCAGGTTTTGAGCCCTGGAGCTAGAAATACAGTGCCTGGACGCTAAGGAATGGTGAGGATACAAAAAATTAAAATGAATGCTGAAAAGAAACAAAACAGAAAGACAAAATTTTGCCAACACCTGGAGACAAAATAAATCCCAATAACAAATTTCTGGAAAAATCACGTTTTTAAAAAAAGTTTACTCTGATCTACATTTAACTGAAAAAAAAATACTGAACTTTTAAATCCCCTCATGGAAGGTTCCTTGTTTTTGGGAGGGCCTGTTTTGGGGAATTGGTCGGCCCATTCCCCGAATTAAGCTTGAAGCCTTCCACACCCCCCTCCCCGGGGCGATAATCCTATGGTTTAGCGTTTCCCCCCCTTGTTTTATAAAAATTAAATGAACTCTTAATTTTTATCAAAGAGAAAAGTACTAAAATTTCGCAATATTTTCCATTTTTTGGTTTTTTTTACTAACTTATTGATTAGAACCAAAAAAACATACCACATGAGATTAATGAGGTAAAAAAACAAAATTTAGAAAAACATAGACTTCTACTACCATCAACAGGTTTTTGGGAAAATCGTCCACCAAAAATTTCCCAAATAGACTTACATCATAGGGAAAGCAGACCAGCCCAGAAAAATTTTTAGAAAATTTTGTTATTCCTAGACTGTAAGAAAGCTTCGACACTTTACTCCCCGAAGAAAATTATGAAAAACTAATCTGTCATGCTGGAGTAACGTATAAGTGAGGTAAAAAACACTTTAAAAAACACTGAAGAAAACTAAAGGATGGTATAGGCTTCAGATACTAAATCACAAAAATCTACTCGTCTTGACGACATCAAGAAGCAAAAAGTTCCTCACACATGTAAGGAGAAAAAAGTATGTGAAAATAACAGCCTAAAATAAACTTTGGAAGAAATTGTTAAAGTTACGAAAATCCGTTTTTTCAACTGGACTTGTAGTTAATTAGTTTTTTTTAAAATGATTCAAAAAGTGAAGTTGAGTAATTAACTAAAAAACACGGGTCCAGTAATCTGGCTCTTCGTTATTTTTTAAATAAAAGGCAATGCAGAATCAGCACAAATACGTTGTTCAAAAAAGGTTTTCTTCAGTAGTCGTTGCATTCTAGACAATGTGTAAAAATGTGATCCAAACTCACAGTTATTTAGCAAAATATTATCAAAAAAAAAGGGAAAAAACGGAATTAATCTCCACTTTTGAGGGGGACTTTGAAGCGTGAACCCCAAACACAGCTTTTCCCCTCAAGGGGAATTAACTTGAAAAATGCAGCAACCCCATGGACCCTGACCACATATGAAATTAGAACAAAAGTATTTAAATATCTAATCGAGCAATTAATTTAAGGGGGGAGGCACACAGAAATCTGCGCCCAGAAAAAATACCCCCCCCGGGGTTTGGGCAGAAGCAGCCAGTCAGAAAGACAAACTCCTTACCTAGACCTCCATGGGGGGGCCCGACTGTTGTTTTCTTTATTCGTCTATTTAAATTTCATTTTTTCCCCTCTGTTTTTATAGAGTTTTTCGCATTTTCGTTCATTAAAAGCGTAATCTCTATTTTTTCCAATTTGTAACTGCTTTATCTGGTATCTTTTTCTGGTGTTTTTTGTGTTAAACCTTGATTTCGTATCCCGGTTTTTTTAAGTATAAAATAACACTTACATCGCTGATTTGCTGAAAATAACGCGTTTTCCTTGTATTTTATATTACATATAAAAAAACGTGATATTTCTCTTCTAACTTTATAAGTTGTTAATATTTGAATTTTGTGATCGTTCACCACTAGAAGTTATTATGAACAAGTGAAACATTTATACTCGGTAAATACACATAACCCCAGTTACTTGTATTTCTGTAGAAAGCAAGGTTTCTTGGTAAAGTTACTCTCCATCCATTTCTTTATTCACATTTCTTGATAAATACTTTAAAATTTAAATAATTACAGGATTTTTAGAAAAAAATTCAAATTTTTTACCAGGTATTTGTTCAATCGAAAAACTTCAGTAAAAACTTTTCCCATATTGTTATTTCATTATCAACGCAGCACCTTTAGTCTAACCACCTATCCGACACTTTTTTTAACTTTGGGATAATGTGTACCCTCTACATATGTACCCCCCTCAGGTGTGTGTACTCACCCAGTTTTACTCACCTAGTTAGGTTGCAGGGTCGAGTCCAAATCCTGGCCCGCCCTTCAGGTCGCTAAAAGGGCCCTCCCTGAACCGTGACTTTACATACCTCTGCTTAAACATGTTGGTCCTGCCTTCACTACTCCTTCCCCCAAACTAATACCTGTTCTGAAGAGTACTTTCCCAAAATCCCCGTGATTCATTGTTCTTCAACTTCCAATTGTGTCCCCTTTTTGCTGTGTCACATCTCTGGGAAAATCCTGTCTTTGTCCACCTTGTCAATTCCCCTCAGTTTTTGTAGGCGTTATCATGCCCCCCATCTATATGAGTGTGGTGTGGTATGGTGTGTTTGTCTTTTCCATCAATTAACAAAGGTGAGTCTCGTCTCTTCAGTATCCTGACCTCTAACTTCCTACATCAAACCCTCCCCAAAAACTTGTGTCCGGGGGAAATCGCCGTCTGTTTATTGGATGTCTTGCCTCCCCACTTCTCGGAGGGCCCGACGACCCCTTTCTGATTTGGGAAATTTTGCTTTTCCAACTACGGTCGAGACTTTCCAGGGGGAGGAATTATAGAAGACAGAAAATCTGTGTCCTGTAATTTCACCCTCCCCAAAACAGCTATGAAGTCCACCAAGACACCCAGATATCGTAATTCAATGAAAGTTTTAATCCTTTTTATGTGACGTATCTATAATAAATAAATATATATATTATATATATATAATAATAATATATATATATATATATATATATATATATAAAAATATATATATATAATTATATATATATATATATAATAAATTTTTATGCATAAGATCACAGTAAACAGGTGATTTCAAAATATCAAAAAACCACTCTGAAAGAATAGAGAAATTCCAAGCGCTTTCGGACTACTCACATTTATCAAGGAACTATGAAAGTGAAGCATCCCAAGGAAACATTAAAAAGGGGGCGGGCCAGCACCTCACAAAAGATCCACAACGGTAAAAAAACGTGACGCGCGGCGAGCCAACTTGGACAACCCTTTGCAAAACTCCCCCCCCCGACTATTTTTTTTGCCATGTTTATTAAAATTTTAAAACCCCAAAATTTTATTAATTAAAAGGATCTAATTATATAAACCCAAAAGGGAAAAAATTTATATTATTGTCAAAACTGCTTTTTTTGAAACAAATTCAATTATATTCTGTCGACCATGGACTTGCTTTATAAATACTTTTTCAAATTTTTGAAAATCAATTGATTTTCAAAAAATTGAGAAAGTAGTATCAAGCAATCCCCTGGGCGAAGGAAAATAAATTTAACTTGTTCAAAAAAGCAGTTTTGACAAAATATGAAAATTTCCTTTTGGGTTTTTTTTAAAATTAGATCCATTTTTTTTAATTAATGAATTGGGGAGAATGAATAATACACTGGGCAAATAAAAACCCCGGGGTGAGTTTTTTCAAAGGACCTGTCCAATTGGCTCCCGCGGTCCGTTTTTACCGTTGTGGGGTCTTGTGAGGGGGCTGGCCGCCCCTTATTAGCTTTCCCGGATGCTTCACTTTCATTTCCTTGTAATGTGAGTATCACGAAAACGCTGGGGAAATTTCTCTTTCTTTTGAGTGGTTGTTTTGCATATAATATATAATTTTAAAATATTATTATATATTAAATAATTATATATATATATATATATATAAAAATTTTTTAAAAATATAATATTATACAATTATTTTGCACAATAAGCGTATGTTGAACATTTTATTTTTGTAAAAAACGGCCCAGTTCTTAATCTAACGTTCACCTCCACGAAAATTAAAAAAGTTAATATTTCTTTTTTTTTACTCGTCTTTTGTAATTGCAAAACAGGGCAAGGTCATAAATGTACACACCACACAAAAATTAATTAAAAGTTTCTCGATGAAAACAAGAGCTAGAGACCCGATCATCTACTAAATGGAGTTTGGAGATCGCTGACAACGGCCAGTATTCTTGGTAAGTGTAAAAGAGATAACCTGGCCAAAAAATCCTGCCAGGTAACTCCCATATACGTTTGATGAACGTGATTTATGGATATAAACCATTTTCGCAAAAAAGAATTAATACAATATATTTTAGTACCCATGAAACATGTGGGGCAAAAAATGTCGAACTAAGGCGAATTTCTGACGGGTTTTTTATTTTGGGGGAAGTCCCCGCCGGGACGTAGAGACAATGTTGTGTATACATAAACCCCACCACCCACACACACACCACACACCAATTTATATATTTATATATATTATAAAAATATATATAATATATATAAATATTTTTTTTAATTATATATATATATTATAATTAATATTATTTTATTATTTTCACACTGGCCGATTCCCCCCAAGCAGGGTGGCCCCAAAAAAAAAAAATTCACCACATTCATCCTCACTGTCTTGCCCGAAGGGGGCCCTTTAACACTACAGTTTTTAAACTGCAACATTAAAACCCCCCCTTCAAATGGGCACTGTACTTCCCCTCTCTAGGGCTCAAGTCCGGCCCGCCGGTTTTTCCGAAACCCCCCTTTTAAATGTTTCTTTGTCACACTCCAACAGCACGTAAAAATATTTTAAAAAAAATTTGCTCCATTCAATCCAACAAACCCCACGCTGCCTCTGGAAGTCCCAACCCCTGCAACAAAACCTCCTTTAAAACCCCCCCCTCCAACCCTTTCCCAGGGCCCAAACCCCCACCCCCGCCCTTCCCTTCCACTCAGACTGATACACTCTTGAATCATTTGTTTTGCTCCTTTTCTTACATGCCGAACCACCCCAAAAAACCCCTTCTCAGCCCCTGGGGCAACAGTTTTGGTAATCCCCCACATCCTCCTAACTTTCCAAAATCGAATTCTCTGCATTATTTCACACACACATGCCCTCAGACATGAACTCCACTGCCTCCAGCCTTTTTCCCCCGCTGCAACATTTATCACCCATGCTTACCCCATAAAGAGCGTTGGAAAACTATACCTCATACATTTCCCCCCCTTTTTCCCCCAAGGACAAAGTTCTTTGCTCCACAGACTCCTAAGTGCACCACCAAACCCCTTTTTCCCCTCATCAATTCTATGATTCACCCCATCTTTCATAGACCCTCCGGACCCCGTCCACCCCAAATACGAAAACATTCACCTCCCCATACTCTCTCCCTCCAAACTGAATTCAAACTTTTATCACCTAATCTTTTTGTTATCCTTTAACCTTACTCTTTCCTGTATTCACCTTTTAAATTTTTTTCTTTTGCACACCCACCCAAAATTTATCCACCTCTGCAACTTCTCTTCAGAATCTCCCAAAAGCAAGTTCATCAGAAAAAGCAACTTGAAACTCCCACTTTTGTGTTCTTTATCTTTTAAAATCCCCCCTCTTGCCAAGCCCCCGCATTTACTTCTTTACAACCCCTTTTTAAATATATTAAACAACCCGGTGACATCACAAATCCTTGTCTAAGGCCTATTTTCTGGAAATAATTCCCCCTTTTCCTACATACTTAACTTACCTCATATCCCGTAAAAAAATTTCACTGCTTTCAGTAACCACCTCCTAAAAAAAAATACACCTTCAACATCGCCAATTATAAATTTTTATTAAATTTTAAATAATATAAAAAATATATATTTAAAATTTTTTATAATATATATTATATAATATATATATATTATATAATATATATTAATTATTATAATTTTTGTCATGCCCAATAGGGAGAACTTTCGATTTGGCTTTAAAAAGCAAAAGCTCACTGCCATATAGGACAATGAAAATTTTTGTATGCAATAATTTCGCCAAAATCATTCGAAGCAAACGAAAAAAAAAAATTTTTGTTTTGTTTTTTTATATTTAAAATTTTATAAACTATTTTAAAATATATTTAGTTGGTTAGGCTAAAAAAATTGCTCTTGTTGTAAAAAGGTTTGGTTTTTTTTCTAAAATTTTTTTGGGGGCAAAATGAAATTTTTTTTTTAACATTTAAAGAAAAAATAATCTTTAAAGTATAAGAGAAAATTTTTGAAAGGACTTAATTTTTAAAAAGGGTTTTTTAATTGACCCGTTTTACGTATTTGGCATTAATATATAAAATATATAATAATATAAATATATATATATTATATATATATATAATTTTAAAATTTTATATATATAAATAATATAATATTTGTGGATTAAAGTAAAGGTTGGGTGCGAGAAGTGGGTCATAATAAGCTGTATCACCTGGGGAAAGAGGAATGCAGAGGGAGGAGAGATTTTGGGAGATGTTAATGAATGTATAGGACCCTTTTAACCAAGTGAGAGAGTAATTGTGGTAGGGGACCTGAAAAGCTAAAATGGAGAAAATTTTAGGAGGGGGGGTAGTAAGTTTGGGGGGCCAGGTGTAAATGATAATGGGGGGGCCCCTTTTTTTGAACTTTGTATAGAAAGGGGGTTTTGTTATAGGTAATACATATTTTAAGAAAAAGAGGTAAATAAGTATACCGATATGATGTAGGGCGAAAAAGACGTATTTTTTGGATTAGTATTGGGGAAAAAAGACTTTAGTAGACTTCAGGGTGTCAGTTTTAGAGGGGCCACAGTATATCAGTCCTTTTAGTTGACTACACTGAGAGAAAAAAGGGAGATGGGGGTACAAGGAGAATAAACACAGGGAAGAGAGAGGTGAAATTTTTAAAACTAAAAGAGGAGGCAGTTAAGGGAAGATATAAACAGCTATTTGGGGGATAATGGGCTAAAAAGCATAGGAATGGATCGAAGAGGTATGGGGTAGGGTTTAAAAATGTAGTTTAGAGTGTCAGCAGAGTTTGTGGTTACAGGGAAAGTGGGTGCAGGAGGGAAGAGGACGATTGGGGAATGATATGTAAAGAGAAGTAAGGGGAAAAAGTTGCATTGAAAGTTTTTAAAAGAGAAGTGATGCAAGGGGGAAGAGTATTGGGGAAAAAGGAGGGTTAAGAGGTGGGAAGCAATGTAAAAAGAGAGAAATGAGAGAGTGGGGAGTGTTACAACAAATTTTGTTAAAATAAAAAAAAGTTTTTTGGGGTGAGATTAACAAGTTAAAAAAGCCTAAGAACAAAGGATTTGTCAGTTAAAAAAGGAGAGGGAGTTATTAAATGGAGATTAGAGGATTGGGAAGTGGAGGGGGAAATTTTTGAGGAATTGCTAAATTTGATAAAATAGGGAAGCTGTGTTTCGTGTATGGGCAAGGGGGACTAACATCTTGTAGGGTGAGGAAAAAGCCAGTTGTGAGGCAGTAGGTAAAAAAGAAAAAGGGGGAAAAGGGAGCCGGGGTTGAGGGATAAAGATAGAAATGTTAAAAGCAGGTGGGGATATAGTATTGGAGTGGTTGGTGCAATTATTTAATAAATGTATGGAAGAGGGTAAGGTACCTAGGGATTGGCAGAGAGCATGCATAGTTCCTTTGTATAAAGGCAAAGGGGATAAAAGAGAGTGCAAAAATTATAGGGGGATAAGTCTGTTGAGTGTACCTGGTAAAGTGTATGGTAGAGTTATAATTGAAAGAATTAAAAGTAAGACGGAGAAAAGGATAGCAGATGAACAAGGAGGCTTTAGGAAAGGTAGGGGTGTGTGGACCAGGTGTTTACAGTGAAACATATAAGTGAACAGTATTTAGATAAGGCTAAAGAGGTCTTTGTGGCATTTATGGATTTGGAAAAGGCGTATGACAGGGTGGATAGGGGGACAATGTGGCAGATGTTGCAAGTGTATGGTGTAGGAGGTAGGTTACTGAAAGCAGTGAAGAGTTTTTACGAGGATAGTGAGGCTCAAGTTAGAGTATGTAGGAAAGAGGGAAATTTTTTCCCAGTAAAAGTAGGCCTTAGACAAGGATGTGTGATGTCACCGTGGTTGTTTAATATATTTATAGATGGGGTTGTAAGAGAAGTAAATGCGAGGGTCTTGGCAAGAGGCGTGGAGTTAAAAGATAAAGAATCACACACAAAGTGGGAGTTGTCACAGTTGCTCTTTGCTGATGACACTGTGCTCTTGGGAGATTCTGAAGAGAAGCTGCGGAGATTGGTGGATGAATTTGGTAGGGTGTGCAAAAGAAGAAAATTAAAGGTGAATACAGGAAAGAGTAAGGTTATGAGGATAACAAAAAGATTAGGTGATGAAAGATTGAATATCAGATTGGAGGGAGAGAGTATGGAGGAGGTGAACGTATTCAGATATTTGGGAGTGGACATGTCAGCGGATGGGTCTATGAAAGATGAGGTGAATCATAGAATTGATGAGGGAAAAAGAGTGAGTGGTGCACTTAGGAGTCTGTGGAGACATAGAACTGTGTCCTTGGAGGCAAAGAGGGGAATGTATGTGAGTATAGTTTTACCAACGCTCTTATATGGGTGTGAAGCGTGGGTGATGAATGTTGCAGCGAGGAGAAGGCTGGAGGCAGTGGAGATGTCATGTCTGAGGGCAATGTGTGGTGTGAATATAATGCAGAGAATTCGTAGTTTGGAAGTTAGGAGGATGTGCGGGATTACCAATACTGTTGTCCAGAGGGCTGAGGAAGGGTTGTTGAGGTGGTTCGGACATGTAGAGAGAATGGAGCGAACAGAATGACTTCAAGAGTGTATCAGTCTGTAGTGGAAGGAAGGCGGGGTAGGGGTCGGCCTAGGAAGGGTTGGAGGGAGGGGGTAAAAGGAGGTTTTGTGTGCGAGGGGCTTGGACTTCCAGCAGGCATGCGTGAGCGTGTTTGATAGGAGTTAATGGAGACAAATGGTTTTTAATTACTTGACGTGCTGTTGGATGTGAGCAAAGTAACATTTATGAAGGATTCAGGAAAACCGCAGGCGACATGAGTCCTGGAGATGGGAAGTACAGTGCCTGCACTCTGAAGGAGGGGTTGGTTAATGTTGCAGTTTTAAAAACTGTAATGTAAAAGCATCCCTTCTGGCAAGACAGTGATGGAGTAAATGAAGGTGAAAGTTTTTCTTTTTTCGGGCACCCTGCCTTGGTGGGGAATCGGCCAGTGTGAATAATAAAAATAAATATATATAATATATATATTATATATATATATATATATAATATAATATATATATAAATATATATATATATATATGTGTGGTGGAGAGAGAGAGAGAGAAGAAGAGAAGAGAGAGAGAGAGAGAGAGAGAGATAGAGAGAGAGAGAGAGAGAGAGAGAGAGAGAATGTCAGGGGGATGAGGAAGATAGGCAAGATCATCGCTCACAAACTTGGGCATTATTAAAGAACTTTCTCGCAGGAGGGATCAGGTGGAAATCGCTTTTTTCAACTTTTAAAATCAATAGAATGACTTTAACGTCCAAATCATCGAAAGAAACCCATTTCCAACAGGAACAATCTTCTTCAGTGCCTTGTCTGCAAACACTGAACGTTCCGCCTAATCATGTTGTACTCACCTAGTTGTGGTTGCAGGGGGTGAGTCACAGCTCCTGGCCCCGCCTCTTCAGTATCGCTACTAGATCACTCTCCTGTTTGTGTTTGTTAATATATTCTAATTTGGATAAATCCATAACAAAATACGAAGGTGGAAAGGAATAACTGGACTAATAACTGGAAAAAGACTTCCACCGGTAACACATGAGTACTACCTGTGATAGATCTGAGCGTTTTGTGTTGGGCCTTGTGAATTTTTGTGGTTACTTACTAACGCCGTGCTTATCAGGGATCTGCAGGTAGCAGATGGTTAAATCTTTGCCTTATAATAACGTAGCCCAAGATGCCACCCAACTTAACTTTTCAGGAACATGTAGTAATCCTGTCACACAGATCCTCTTGTGCTAGTATGTTACAGGGATATACAGTGCCGACAATTGATAAGACACGTGTGGCAACAGTTTAAATATCTTGATTCCAAGTGTTTCGACTACAACAGTAAAGCTTCTTCAGTCCGCGAATCCAGAGACGCAATAGAGATGTAAAGACATGGCAATTAAGTTACATCTCCACGAAGACGTAGTTTGGAGGTGGTCAGTCCCCTCACCTGGAGAAGATTTCAACTCTAGGTTTTGGAAGAATTGAAGTTGAAGCACAGAACAGAGACTTAAATACTCTCTTAAAGTGATTCACCCCTCATCGAATCCTGACACTTCTAACGTTGTCCTTCAGCATAACCACTAGCTTGTGCTACTAGGTCTGATGCCGTGCTCCTCCTTAAGAATATGACTAACCTGACTAGGTTAAGGCATTGGATGGAAATTGGACCTGCCCTCGCATGGGCTAGTAGGACCTGCTGCAGTGTCTTTCTTTATGTTTTATGTTAGTTTGTTTTCTTTTATATTCAAAATTTTTTTAGCAAAAAATCGATTTGCCAATGGATTTTTTGGTGGTGACGGATCCCTTCAGAACAGGAAGATAGAGACTTGGTGGTGAGCGGCTGCTCGTCAGAGCAGGAGAGATAGATACTTGGTGGTGATCGGCTTCCTTCAGAACAGGAAAGATAGAGACTTGGTGGTGACGGCTTCCTTCAGAACAGGAGAGATAGAGACTTGGTGGTGACGGCTGCCATCAGAGCAGGAGAGATAGAGACTTGGTGGTGACGGCTGCCATCAGAGCAGGAGAGATAGAGACTTGGTGGTGACGGCTGCACACATCTTTTCAGAACAGAGAGTAGAGACTTGGTGGTGACGGCTGCCATCAGAGCGGAGAGATAAGACCTTGGTGGTGACGGCTTCCTTCAGAACAGGAGAGATAGAGACTTGGTGCTGACGGCTCCCTTCAGAACAGGAGAGATAGAGACTTGGTGGTGACGGCTGCCATCAGAGCAGGAGAGATAGAGACTTGGTGCTGACGGCTTCCTTCAGAACAGGAAAGATAGAGACTTGGTTGGTGACGGGCTTCCTTCAGAACAGAAGAGATAGAGAACTTGGGTGACGGCTGCCATCAGAGCAGGAGAGATAGAGACTTGGTGGTGACGGCTTCCTTCAGAACAGGAGAGATAGAGACTTGGTGCTGACGGCTCCCTTCAGAACAGGAGAGATAGAGACTTGGTGGTGACGGCTGCCATCAGAGCAGGAGAGATAGAGACCTTGGTGGTGGACGGCTTCCTTGCCCCAGAACAGGAAGAAGATAGAGACTTGGTGCTGACGGCTTTCCCTTCAGACAGGAGAGATAGAGACTTGGTGGTGAAGCTGCCTATCAGAGCAGGAGAGATAGAGACTTGTGCTGACGGTCTTTCCTTCAGAACGGAGAATAGAGACTTGGTGCTGACGGCTCCCTTCAGAACAGGAGAGATAGAGACTTGGTGGTGACGGCTGCCATCAGAGCAGGAGAGATAGAGACTTGGTGCTGACGGCTTCCTTCAGAACAGGAGAGATAGAGACTTGGTGGTGACGGCTGCCATCAGAGCAGGAGATATAGAGACTTGGTGCTGACGGGCTTTCCTTCATGAACAGGAGAGATAGAGACTTGGTGCTGACGGCTCCCTTCAGAACAGGAGAGATAGAGACTTGGTGGTGACGGCTGCCATCAGAGCAGGAGAGATAGTGACTGGTGTTTTTGTTCTGACGGCTTCCATCAGACAGGAGAAGATAGAGACTTGGTGGTGACGGCTGCCATCAGAGCAGGAGAGATAGAGACTTGGTGCTGACGGCTTCCTTCAGAACAGGAGAGATAGAGACTTGGTGCTGACGGCTCCCTTCAGAACAGGAGAGATAGAGACTTGGAACACATACAATATTTATTTTCCGCCTTAGAGGCAAAAAAGTGATTTTAAATTTCCAGTAAACGCCTCAAAATTTTGATATGTGCTACTAGTGGTGGCGTCAGTGTGCACTAGTGGTGCATCAGTGTGGCACAAGTGGCGGGCGTCATGGGCTACAAGTGGTGCGTCAGTGTCTACTAGTGGTGCGTCAGTGTGCTACCTAGTTGCGTCAGTTGTGCTTACTAGTGGTGTGCGTCAGTGTGCTACTAGTGTTGCGTCCAGTGGCTAACTAGTGGTGCGTCAGTGTGCTCACTATGGTCGTCAGTGTGCTACTAGTGGTTGTGCGTCAGTGTGCTACTAGTGTGCGTCAGATGTGCTCCTAGTGGTGCGTCCAGTGTGCTACCATGGTGCGTCTAGTGTCTACTAGTGGTGTGCGTCAGTGTGCTACTAGTGGTTGCGTCAGTGTGCTACTAGTGGTGCGTTCCAGTGTGCTACTAGTGGTGCGTCAGTGTGCTACTAGTGGTGCATAAGTTGTGCTTACCAGTGGTGCGTCAGTGTGGCTACTAGGGTGCGTCAGTGTGCTACCCAGTGGGCGACAGTGTGCTACTAGTGGTGCATCAGTGTGTACCAGTCATGGTGCTCAGTGTGCTACTAGTGGTGCGTCTGTGTGCTACTATTGGTGGCGTCAGTGTGCTACCAATGGTGGCGTCAGTGTGCTACTATGGTGCGTCAGTGTGCTACTAGTGTTGCGTCAGTGTGCTACTAGTGGTGCTCCAGTGTGCTACTAGTGTCGTCAGTGTGCTACCAGTGGTGCGTCCAGTGGTGCTACTAGTGGTGCTCAGTTTCTACTAGTGTGCGTCAGTGTGGTACTAGTGGTGTGCGTCAGGTGCTAACTAGTGGTGCATTCCAGTGTGCTACCAGTGGGCGTCAGTGTCTACTCAGTGGTGCGTCCCGTGTGCTTACTAGTGGTGGGCGTCCATTGTGCTACTAGTGGTGCGTCAGTGTGCTACTAGTGGGTGGCGTCAGTGTGCTAAAAACTAGTGGTGCATCAGTGTGCTACCAGTGGTGCGTCAGTGTGCTAACTTGGTGGTGCTCAGTGTGCTACTAGTTGGTGCGTCAGTGTGTCTACTATGGTGCGTCAGTGTGCTACTAGTGGTGCATCAGTGGCTACTAGTGGTGGCGTCAGTGGCTACTAGTTTTGCGTCAGTGTGGTACTAGTGGTGCGTCAGTGTGCTACTAGTGGTGCGTCCAGTGTGCTAACTAGGGAGGCTTCAGTGTGCACTAGTGGTGCATCAGTGTGCTACTAGTGGTGCGTCAGTGGGTGGTACTTCATGTGCGTCAGTGGGGTACTGAGTGGTGCGTCAGTGTGCTACTAGTTGTGCGTCAGTGTGCTACAGTGGTGCGCAGTCTGCTACAGTGGTGCATCAGTGTGCTACTAGTGGTGCGTCAGTGTGCTACTATGGGTGCGGTCAGTGTGGCTACCCGGGGCATGGGCATCAGTGTGCTACTAGTGGTGCTCAGTGGTGTCTACCAGTGGTGCGTACAGTGTGCTACAGTGGTGCGGTCCAGTTTGCTAACTCATGGTGCTTCAGTGTGCTACTTAGTGGTGCGTCATGTGCACTAGTGGTGCGTCAGTGTGCTACTATGTGCGTCACATGTGTGCTACTAGTGGTGCCGTCAATGTGCACAAGTGGTGCGTCCAGTGTGCTACTAGGTGGTGCGTCAGTCCTGCTAACAGTGGTGCATCAGTGTGGTACTAGTGGTGCGTTCAGTGTGCTAACTAGTGGTGCGTCAGTGGTGCTACCAGTGGTGCGTCAGTGTCTTCACTAAGTGGTGCGTCCCAGTGTGCTACCAGAGGTGCGTCCCAGTTGCTACAGTGGTGCGTCAGTGTGCTACTAATGGTGCGTCAGTTGCTACTAGTGGTGCGTCAGTGTGCTACTAATGGTGCGTCCAGTGTGCTACCTAGTGGTGCGTCAGTGTGCTATCTAGTGTGCGTCTGGTGCACCTAGTGGTGCGTCCAGTGTGCTACAAGTGGGGCATCAGTGTGGCTACTATTGGTGCATCAGTGTGCTAACTAGTGGTGCGTCAATGTGCTACATGGTGCATCAGTGTGCTACAGTGGGCGTCAATGTTGCTACTAGTTGTGCGTCATGTGCGACTAGTGGTGCGTTCAGTGTGCTACTAGTGGTGCGTCCAGTGTGCTACTAGGGGTGCATCAGTGTGCTCCTAGTGGTGCGTCAGTGTGCTACTAGGGGTTCCTCAGTGTGCTACCCAGTGGTGCGTCAGTGTGCTACAGTGGCGTCCAGTGTGCTACTAGGGTGCGTCAGTGTGCTAACTAGTGGTGCGTCCATGTGCTACTAGTGGTGCGTCATGGTGCTACTAGTGGTGCATCAGTGGCTACCAGTGTGGCGTCAGTGTCAAACTAGTGGGTGCAGTCATGTGCTACTAGTGGTGCGTCAGTGTGCTACCAGTGGTGCGTCAGTGTGCTGCCAGTTGTGTCGTCAGTGTCTACCATGGTGCGTCAGTGGCTACTATGGTGCGTCAGTGTCTACCAGTGGTGCGTCAGTGTGCTACCAGTGGTGCGTCAGTGGCTAACTAGTGGTATCAGTTTGCTAACAAGTGGTGCGTACAGTGTGCTAACAGTGTTGCGTCAGTGTGGCTACTATGGTGAGTCAGTTTAGCTACTTAGTGGTGCGTCAGTGTGCTACTAGTGGTGCATCAGGTGCATACTAGTGGTGCGTCAGTGTGCTACTAGTGGTGCTCAGATGGGCTACTAGTGGTGCATCAGTTGTGCTACTAGTAGGCGTCAGTGTGGCTACTAGTGATGCGTCAGTGTGCTACTAGTGGTCTGCGTCAGTGTGCTACTAGGGTGCATCAGTGTGCTACTAATGGTGCGTCAGTGTTCTACTAGTGGTGCATTCAGTGTGCTACCAGTGGTGCGTCAGGTTGCTATCTAGTGGTGCGTCAGTGTGCTACCAGTGGTGCGGTCAGTGTCTACTAGTGGTGCGTTCAGTGTGCTACTAGTGATGCGTCAGTGTGCTATTAGTGGTGCGTCCAGTGTGCTACTATGGTTGCAATCAGTGTTCTACTAGTGGGTGCGTCAGTGTGGCTACCATTGGTGCCCGTCAGTGTGCTACTAGTGGTGCGTCAGTGTGCTACCATGGTGTGTCCAGTGTGCTACTAGTGGTGCGTCAGGTGCTAAGTTTGCTCTAGTGGTGCATCATGTGTGCTACCATGGTGCTCAGTGTGCGCCAGTGGTGCGTTCAGTGTGCTACCAGTGGTGCGTCAGTGTGCTACTAGTGGTGCGTCAGTGTGCTACCTGTGGTGCGTCAGTGTGCTACTATGTGCGTCAGTGTGCCTATTTATTTCTATTGGTGCATCAGTGTGCTACCAGTGGGTGCGTCAGTGTGCTACATAGTGTTGCGTCAGTGTGCTACCAGTGGTGCGTCAGTGTGCTACTAGGGTCGTCTTGTGCTACTAGTGGTGCATCAGGTGCTACTAGTGTGTGGAATGCTGACTTCTAGTAGGTGGTTGGTAGCTACTAGTGGTTCGTCAGTGTGCTACTATGGGGTGCGTCAGTGTGCCTGGGGAGTTGTATGGGGGGATGATGTGCAGAGTGCAGTTGCTACTCGTGGTGCGTGGTCGAAGGTGTGCTTACTAGGGGTGCGTCAGTGTGCTACTAGTGGTGCTCAGTGTGCTTCCAGTGTCGAAGTTGGTTACACAGTTTCTGGAAGGTAACAACTGACAATAAAAACCACAACTTTGCTAAATGCTAATAATAGGGCGACATTTTGCAAGGTATAGTGTTTGCAGGTTACATGTCTGTGTACTACAGGTCTTAATGTTTAACATACTTACTATGGTCCGTGTACATACATGGTCTGAATGTTTACAACTCACATGATCCGTGTACATAACATGAAATCTAACTGTGTGCAATACATGATCTAATTTTTGTATATACTCAGTTGGTCTGATTGTGAACATGTTCACTGGTCTGATTGTGAACATGTTCACTGGTCTGATTGTGAACATGTTCACTGGTCTGATTGAGAACATCCTCACACACTGAGTGCCCGATAGTAGTAATCCCGAACGGCTGGAAAAATTTAGAATTCGCGGTTTTCCTTAAGACTCTCATACTATGTTCACTCCATCAGTAAAATGGGTACCTGGGTGTTAAGTCACTGATGTGGGTCGCATCCTGGGACAAAACTGCCTAATTCGACTGAAATGTTCAGCATAACAAGCGACTTTCTTTATGTCACTGATGTCAGTTAGACTCAGCTGTATACCTTGTACTTGTAGAAATAAAGTTATTATTATTATATTCACATAGATAGTGAACATACAGGGCCAGATTATCCACATACTCTTATGGTTTAGCTTAGTCCTAACTTGGTCAAACTCTCCCTGGGGTCAGAAGCCCGCTAAGGCCTGGATACCTACTGTGTACCCATCTTGCTGAAAGTGTGTGTGTATCTGCTTTACAGGAGAATTGTGTGTGAGGGAAAAGTAGGTGTAGATGTATGGTTAAGGTTGTTCAGTAACCATGAACCATTACGGGTACGTCGCGCACCCCACCCCCTCTGGCGGCAGGCGAAAACTATTCTTGGTGGTCTGATTTGTTTAAAATTTCTACTCCTGTAATATGACCTTATTACCTGGTTGTGGGTTGAAGTTTGGAGAGTCACTTCACCTTCCCTCTTCTCCTAATCAGGTAGGGTGAATCTACCAGGAGTATTACTGTTTGTTCCTTTCTTTGGTTTGCCATGGTTACCAGTAATGATTTTGCCATTTATCATTCTTTTCTCCGTTCTTAAATGTTATATTATGACTATGGTTAACCAGTTTTTTCTTATTACCACTTCGTGTTCCTGGCGTGTCATTCCAGGATAGACGCCAGATAAATGAGCAAGACATTTTGTTAATGAACTTTGTTTAACAATATTCTACTACTACTGGCCCTTTGCCTGTTCTACTTGTTGTGCTCCCATCCAAGTGGTAGGAAGATTCCAAAACATCGGATTATCACCATTCGCCCAGGATAACCTACATCAATAATATCAGAAGATCTATCCAGGGCCTTACCTACCCCCTGCCCAACTACAAGAATCGAAGGCCATATTTTTTTATTATATTTAAATTTTAAAAGTAAAATCCTCAAAAATCATTATTCTTATTTTTTTCCTAGTCGTTTCTTTATTTATTTTTCCATTAGTTTCTTTTGTTCAGATGGAAAGGCGTTCCACTGACAATGGCGACCTTGCCAGGATGCCGACCCTTGAAGCAACATCGTCCTGATGGTTCAACTGGTTGTGAGTATAACATTTAAGATAGAAAAGGGGGGAGTTAGTTGAGTGTAAAAGTCATTACTGGTAGTCTGGTTGACTTACCGTTGTTTGGTTCTAAGGTTCGGTTTAGGAGTTTACCTATTTTGTTGGTCCTGAGGGAACTTTATAATAACCCCTCCTGTGTGAACCGTGTGTATTTTGCTTAGTGAAGGCTATTGAGCCCTCAAGTGTATTCTTCCAGGGAGAAATATTTATTTCATTTTCTACTTTGGGAAGTTTAAAGTGTGCGGACTGTCCCTCTTTTTGTACCAGACGTTCCTGTAGTTTTAATTAAGACAATGAGACACTTATGCAGCATATGGAAATCTTTATTCAGGAAACGTTTCGCCACACAGTGGCTTCATCAGTCCAATACAAAGAGGAAGGCGTAAGGAGAGGAGGAGAATGAGGTAATCAGTCCCTCAACCTGGAGTCGATGTGTTCAGTCCATCATTCTACAAGATTGATGGGACTGAAACAACATCGACTCCAGGTTGAGGGACTGATTACCTCATTCTCCTCCTCTCCTTACGCCTTCCTCTTTGTATTGGACTGATGAAGCCAGTGTGGCGAAACGTTTCCTGAATAAAGATTTCCATATGCTGCATAAGTGTCTCAATCTTCAACTTGTCTGTTTTTCAAACCATTCATCACACATTAATTAAGACAGTTGAAGTTGGGTGCGTAATATTTCTTTATTACAAGTGGATTCTTTAGATTATCTGTTGAAAAGCTGGAAAGGAAATGGGATTTACTGGACAAAGCCTTGATAATTACATTACTGCTAAAATGGCTATTGAAGAGAAAGAGGAACAGGAAAGACTAGCTCGAGAAAAGAAAGAGGAACAGGAAAGACTAGCTCGAGAAGAGAAAAAGGAAAGGAAAAGACTAGCCTCGGGGAGGATAAAATCGAACAGGAAAGGATAGCTACGAGAAGATAGAGTTCAGGTCAAGAGACGGCAAGCCTTCAAATTGAAAGGAAATTGAGTTAGAACAATCAATGGTTGGAATTAGAAAAAAAAAAGGGGCAAGAAGGTATAACTATCTAAGCAGAAGAGATGAAGGGGGCAGGTACATAGAATACCCTTCCCAAGAACCTCATTATGTAGGATGCCACAAATACCACCTTTCTCAGAACAAGATGACATAAGCGGCCATATATTACTCGATTCGAGAGTATGCTACTCTATGTGACTGGCATCAGATTCTTGGGCTACTAGGTTTGGGCTTATTACTGTCAGGTTCAGCATTAAAGTCTATTCCACTTAACCTTGATGTTATTTCTAGTTATAGCCTGTGAGAAAGCTATACTCCAGGCTTTCAAAAAAACTACTCATTACAGGTCGGAGTTTAGACACATTAAAATAACTCCTAATCAAAATTATATGCAATTCTTAACAACACTTTTCAGATTATTTGATCCGTGGATTGATAGTGCTGAGGTCGACCACGATTTAGAGTCTTGACGAGACTGATGGTAAGAGATCAATTCCTTTCTTCTGTAAACTCTGACTTACGAATATTCATTAAAGAACGAAACGTTCATACGGCTACGGAAATGGCACAATCTGCTGATATATATGCGTGCGCTCATAATAACTACCCTAAAGAGCGTAGCAGATATAAGCCTGTTGTGGGCCCAAGCAATCTGAGGGATCCAAACCTCCGTACCTAAGGGAAATTTCCCCGGCCTTCACCAGTAAAGGTTTAAACTGTAATGAATGGTCATAGACGGCCCGACTGTCTAGAAAAAAAGGTGAAAATGTCGGTTTAAAAGTTTCACTGAATCAAAACATAAACGCACCTTTTTAGGAAGGTACAGTCAATGGCATGAATGTGTCAACCATTCTTAGAGACACTGGATGTTCCTGTATTGTTATCTCAAGTAAGCTTTCCCCTTACCTAGATTTTTTCACGTTATAGTCCACTAATTATTAACTGACTATTTAGGAAGAAGCGATTTTTTTTCCAAAAGTCAGATGTTTCGTTAGGTGCAAATGGTTCTCAGGATGGGTAGATGCCGCAGTTGCCCCCATAACCTCGTGTTTGTTTTGGTTGGGAACATTTCAAGGGGCTACTTTCCCATCTTTAAAGATGTTTGGACTTTGGAGTTTCAAGGAAGGGTTGGAACCTAATATCTGTTTCTTCACAGATAGTTCCAGTAAGATCAGTTGAATTTAAATTAAATCAGAGAGCTGATGGTTACAAAACTCCGGTAAAAACCTTTAGTAAGTCAGTCACTTTTAAAAATGGACGACGCAGACACCAGTGGGAAAACACGTGTGGACAATCTTTCCAACTAGACACAATTAACGTCCTTACCAGGCTCAGTCTAAGGTAAAACCTATCCATCCATTAGTTCTTTCAAAAGGAAGCCAATTGAGCTGTCTAAATAGGATTGTAGAGGGTTTTCAAAAGGACTTGTCCTTCCTTAGAGGAAATCTCGGAAGTTAACTTTAAATGGCAAGGTGAGGTGATCAGAGAAAAGAAATTTTCTTAAAGTTTGAGTTTCAAAACAATATTTTTTGTACAAGCTATAGTGTCTGCGACAATCCCCAAGTGACGTTGGTCGAAGCCTGTTAGTCATTTCCACAGGATTGCCGGGAAACATTTTTTACGATTGCTCATGAATTAACAGTCTCTGTCCATTTTCACATAGAAGACCTATATTAAATCAAGGACCTATATTTTGGCCTAGTATGTCCTCTGACATCTATAAGTACTGCTGATCATGTCACGTATGTCAACTTTCCACGCAGGAAGGGTTATGAACTAGGGAGAGTTCCTATGGTAAAGATGCCAATTTTCATCAGTCCCTTTTGCAAGGGTTGCCAGTTAGTTATATTTGGTCTATCACACCTCGCTCATCAGGAGGTTAATAATATATTTTAAAGCTATGATTGACTATGCGTCCAGGCTTCCCTGAGGCGGTACCCTTAAAATCCATTACGTCCATAGAAGTAGAAGAAGCCTTATTTGAATTTTTTTTCACGTGTAGGTATTACTTGTGAAATTCTGTCTGACAAAGGGGCACATATTCACTTCTTGTAATTAATGGAATCGTTTATCAACTTGTGGGTGTAAACCTCTTTTCACGACACCTTACCATCACGATGTTGTACGGAAGAGTGGAGCGACAACATGCCATCCTAAAGTCAATATTAAAAAAACTATGTATTCTTAATCAACGACTGGCATAGATTTTTTCCATGTGCTCTTTTCGCAATGCGCGAGTTCCAAGTGATTCACTTGGTTATTCCCCTTTTGAATTTTTTTTGGGGCCTTCTTATGGGAGACAAGCTCGTGGACCACTATCTATTTCTGAATGAACCTTAGGTCCAAAGATATTTAAACTTTGGGTTAAAAAAGTTACAGTTCTTTTAGGACCTAGGGAACGATTGGAAGGAAACCGCCGCTTTGGTCGGTTAAAAAACCTAGAGATGTCTATGGAAACGTAACATGACCTATTTTGACCCATTAAAAGCTCCAAGTTACGTTTAATGTTGGTGATGAGGTTATAGTTCTCCTACCTGACAAATCCAGCAAATTGCTAATTTACCTGGCGCAGGACGTATAAAGTAGTGATGGTCTGTAAACAAAGGTAGATTTTATTCTTGGATGTCAAGGCGTTAAAGAAAAGAATGTATCAACGAAATATTTTGAAAGGTACCATTGAAGAGAAGTTAATTTTGGTAAATTCCTTTGACGAAAATAAATACTTCTTACAGCATGGTTACAAGTGGTGATTCGTACGAGTGTAGTTTTGTATTAT
This sequence comes from Cherax quadricarinatus, assembly GCF_026875155.1. Taxonomy (NCBI): domain Eukaryota; kingdom Metazoa; phylum Arthropoda; class Malacostraca; order Decapoda; family Parastacidae; genus Cherax; species Cherax quadricarinatus. Next base: position 34,113,480 of record NC_069456.1, on the reverse strand, counting down.
AGATGACGAATCTTTTTACAGATCTGAAGGAACTACTTGGATATCTTAACGCATGATCCTCACCAAAGAAGTCAATGTCAACATTATACACACGACTTGTCAAATAAAACAACAAGTCTCAAGTAAGTGCCTTAGTAAAACACATTTTTTCTGAGTATTCACAGAAGTACCAGGACTAACCACCACTAGTGTAACAAGATTGAATTGTTCGGTTCATGAACCAGTAATGCGAAAATCTACCCTGTTTCCGTTCACCTTCCGGTAAACTTTTGTTAATGAGGTTGACAAACTATTTAATTTAAACTTTCATAGGAACTTCGAAATCAGCTTTATGTTCACCAGTTGTTATGGTTAAGAAACCACGATATTCTTACCGCTGGACACAAGATTTTCGTTATTTTAAAATATATAACTAATGCGGGATGCAGAACCATGCCAGTTAATTGATCATGAACCTGTTATCAATTCCATGAATGCATATTCTTCTCGGAATTAGACATCTCGCAAGCATACCATCAAGTGCCATTACACCTGTTCGAAACCTACACTGCTTTCATACTCTTAGAGTCTAAATTGCAATATCGCACAATGCCTTTCGGCTGGTTTACAGCATTGCCCGTTCTATAGGCTTTGAGTATTAGTTCTTTTGATCTAAAGAATGTTTCAGTGTATTTAGATAACTATTATATCATGACAAATGTCTGGAAAGACCATCTAAAAACACTTTTGCTTGTTTTGAAAAGACTAAGAACTCATGGACTTACATTTAAAATCACAAAAGTGCTGGCTCTTGGCTATCTAAGGTACAATACCTTGGGTTCATTATATCATGACAAACAACTTCTCACCACTTCTAAGAGACCAAAACGCTTGGTTTTTCGAATGTACGTTCCCTGCTACCAAAAAGTTAATTAAGAAGTTTCCTTGGATCTGCTAAACTTAATATAGAAGTTATCGTACCTAATATAAGTAGCTTAACTTCAGTTCTTACAGATCTATTTGATAAAGGGTGTCATAGGTACCTCTTAGTTGTTTGAGGAAGCCCTTCAATAGCTCGAAGTAATTAAGGATATTTCTAACTCCCCTGATCCCTATATTACAAGATATTATATAAAAATATTTTGTATCTCCGAACTGTTGCCTACAATTTTCTGGACTCGGTATGCTGCACTACTGCAATATTATGAGGAGACACCTTTCCCAGTATCTTCCGCCAGTATGAAGCTTCTGCCCAGAGAAGAAAGATATTCCATGTGGAGAAAAGAATGTTATGCTGTAGTATGGGTATAAGTAGATTTAAATACTACCTTTACGGTAACCCTTTTGTGCTGAAAACAGATCCAAGCACTGATGTACTTGGAAAACTTTAATGCGTCAAAATAGCGGACTCTTGAGATGGGCTATGGCTTTTCAGCCCTTAAATTTAAAGTCGTTTATATTTCTGGTCACTGCTAGACAAAACACCTTTTCGATTGGCTGAGCCGAGGTTGTATTTAGGTTCTTTTCCCTCTCGTTCGTGGGACTTATTCGACTCCGTCCATAAGTTTGGTAAGGGGTATTGTCGAGGAAAGTAGGAGTATGTGGGTTTAAGTGTTGTTCAGGCAAACCCGGAAACATTAGCGGTTACGTCGCGCACCCCTCCCCCTCTGGCCGGGGGCTGGGGCGAAACTAGTTCTTGGTGTCTGTTTTTTTCAAAATTCTACTCCTGGCTAATATAGACATTAACCCGGTGTGAGTTGAAGTTTGGAGGTCAATTACCTACACCCCCCCCACCCCAACTCTTCTTCTAATCAGGTAGGGTGATCTACCAGGGAGTTTTACTGTTTGTTCCTTCTTTGGTTTGCTGGTTACCAGTCAATGATTTTGGCATTTATCATTCTTTTCCATTCTTTAATGTTATATTATGACCATGGGTAACCAGTTTTTTTCTTATTACCAGCTCTGTTCCTGGCGTGGTCATCCAGGATAGACGCCAGATAAAGGAGCAAGACATGTGTTAATGGAGACTGTTAACATTATTCTACTACTACTGGGGCCCTTGCGTTCTACCTTGTGGTGTCCCATCCAAGTGGTAGGAGATTCCAAAACATCGGATTATCACCATTCGCCCAGGATAACCTACATCAATAATATCAGAAGATCTATCCAGGGCCTTACCTACTCCTGCCCAACTACAAGAACTGAAGGCCATTTTTTTTATTATATTTAAATTTTAAGTAAAATCCTCAAATCATTATTCTTATTTTTCCTAGTCGTTTCTTTATTTATTTTTCCATTAGTTTCTTTTGTTCAGATGGAAGGCGTTCCACTGACAGTGTGTGTGTACATGCTTACAGGGAGAGGTGGTGTACATGCTTACAAGAGGCAGGTGTGTGTGTGTGTGTGTGTTGTGTATTTCTGCGAGTGTGTATTCAATTGTACTCACCTAATTGTGATTGAAAAGGTCGGTTCATAGCTCCTGGCCTTTCCTCTTCGCTTTAATCATACCTCGTCTTAAAGCTATGTATGGATTCTGCCTCCACTACATCATCCTCTAGACTGTACCACTTCCTAACATCCCTGTGACTCATCTGAATCTTCAACTTCCAATTGTCACACCTTGTTGCTGTTTCCCATCTCTGAAACATTCTGTCCCTACCCCCCTTGTCAATTCCTCTCAATGTTTCACATGTCGTATCATGTCTCTCCTCTCCTCCAGTGTCGTGTCGATTTCGTTTAACCTCTCCTCGTAGGACATACCGCTTAGTTCCGGGACAAGTCTTGTTGCAAACCTTTGCACTTTCTTTAATTTCCTGACGGGCTTGACCAGGTGGGTTCCAAACTGGTGCTGCATACTCCAATATGGGTCTGACGTACACGGTGTACGGAGTCCAGAACGATATCTTAATGAGGTGTCGAAACGTTATTCTTAGTTTTGCCAGGCGCCCACATGCTGCACCATTTATTTGGTTGATGTGCGCCTCAGGAAATGTGTTCAATATTATATTCACGCCAAGAACCTCTTTCTTGAGTGAGGTTTGCAGTCTTTGGCCCCCTAGCCTGTACTGTCTGCAATGAACTTCAAAATGGTGTACAATACCGACAGGTTGGTAGGTAAGACACATAGGCAACTTTATTCCGATACGTTTCGCCTACACAGTAGGCTTCTTCAGTCGAATACAGAAAGTAGGCAGGAACAGTAGAGATGTGAAGACGATGTAATCAGTCCATCACCCTTGAAGTCGTAGAATTTGAGGTTGTCAGTCCCTCAGCCTGGAGAAGTTCAGTTCCATAGTCAGGAACTATCTGAAGATCAAGCGACAATGCGGAGACTTAATATACTGACAAACCAGGTCGAGCCCAAAGCATGGAGTGTCGTGTGTGAGAGAACATCCATCTGATATCAGAAAATTGGTATAAATCTGCTTCCTCGTTTCAGGTAAATTTAATGCCTCCCAAAATGTAAAATAATCACATGCCAGTTTATAAGAAATCGAAATTGTCATTATTATTATTTGCGACCACTGTCAGCCTCAGAGTTATCTCTGAGTTACCAGACCTTGCCACGTGGAGGCCAGTGGTTCGTCTTTAAGGTCCACCCATCCACCCATGTGTCCAGGAGTCCATCTGTGTCCCCTCAGATATTCTCCTTTCCTCACTTCCCCAAGGTCTGCCTCAACAACCAGTATCGTCATCTTTCCCAGGTCCATGTGTCCAGGAGTCCATCTGTGTCCCCTCAGATATTCTCCTTTCCTCACTTCCCCAAGGTCTGCCTCAACAACCTTATCATCGTCTTTCCCAGGTCCATGTGTCCAGGAGTCCATCTGTCCCCTCAGATATTCTCCTTTCCTCACTTCCCCAAGGTCTGCCTCAACAACCAGTATCCTCGTCTTTCCCAGGTCCATGTGTCCAGGAGTCCATCTGTGTCCCCTCAGATATTCTCCTTTCCTCACTTCCCCAAGGTCTGCCTCAACAACCAGTATCGTCATCTTTCCCAGGTCCATGTGTCCAGGAGTCCATCTGTGTCCCCTCGGATATTCTCCTTTCCTCACTTCCCCAAGGTCTGCCTCAACAACCAGTATCCTCGTCTTTCCCAGGTCCATGTGTCCAGGAGTCCATCTGTGTCCCCTCAGATATTCTCCTTTCCTCACTTCCCCAAGGTCTGCCTCAACAACCAGTATCGTCATCTTTCCCAGGTCCATGTGTCCAGGAGTCCATCTGTGTCCCCCTCAGATATTCTCCTTTCCTCACTTCCCAAGGTCTGCCTCAACAACCAGTATCCTCGTCTTTCCCAGGTCCATGTGTCCAGGAGTCCATCTGTGTCCCCTCAGATATTCTCCTTTCCTCACTTCCCCAAGGTCTGCCTCAACAACCAGTATCCTCGTCTTTCCCAGGTCCATGTGTCCAGGAGTCCATCTGTGTCCCCTCAGATATTCTCCTTTCCTCACTTCCCCAAGGTTTGCCTCAACCAGTATCCTCGTCTTTCCCAGGTCCATGTGTCCAGGAGTCTATCTGTCCGCCTTCAGATATTCTCCCTTTCCCACTTCCCCAAGGTATCCTCGCCTTTCCCAGGTTCATGTGTCCAGGAATCCATCCGTGGGCCCCCGGATGTCTCCCCTTCCTCACTTCCCTTAGGATATCTTCCAGTCTCAGCCTTCCCCAGGTTATGTATCCCGAAGTCAGCTCAGCCACCCTCAGTGATCTAGCTAGATGAGAACGAGGTCTTGTCTAGCTGGTCTACGGTAGAGACTGTCCAGGTAGGTGGAATTACAGGAGGGGACACAGAAATCTGCGTCCTGTAATTACACCACCAAGACAGTCTAGACCGTAGGTCAGCTAGACGCAGCCAAGCTACCGTCCAGTTCGGCCGCCATGGCCTGGCCACTCAGTGAAAATTTGGGAGTTCTATTTGTTATACGATTCATCTACATTCAAAATAAGTTGCTGTACTTAATCATCAGTTTAAGTGTGTTTGTGAATGTTTTATTGTGTGTTGATGAGTGTTTGTGTGATAATGTGTCTGTGCACCTCCACCAGAACTGTAATAAGTGTTGAACTTTATAGTTTTATTTGGT
>NC_069456.1:34046112-34107926 GCF_026875155.1 Cherax quadricarinatus | reverse complement strand
TAAGGCTTTTGACAGGTTCCACATCAGAGACTGTTGGGGAAAAATTAAGGCAATGGAATAGGAGGAAAAAATTTTTTCCTGGATAGAGGCATAGTTAACACATAGGCAGCAAAGAGTTTGCATAAATGGGGAGAAATCAGAGTGGGGAAGTGTCACGAGCGGTGTTCCACAGAGGTCAGTGTTGGGCCCCCTGTTGTTCACAATCTACATAAACGACATAGATGAGGGCATAAAGAGCAACATAAGCAAGTTTGTCGATAACACCAAAATAGGCCGTCGAATTCATTCTGACGAGGACATTAGAGCACTCCAGGAAGATTTGAATAGACCGATGCATTGGTCGTAGAAGTGGCAGATGCAGTCTATAGACAAATGCAAAGTTCTAAATGTTGGACAGGACAATAACCATGCCACAAATATACTAAATAATGTAGATCTTAATATTACTGATTGCGAAAAAGATTTAGGAGTTCTGGTTAGCAGTAATCTGAAACCAAGACAACAGTGCATAAGTGTTCGCAATAAAGCTAACAGAATCCTTGGCTTCATATCAACAAGTATAAATAATAGAAGTCCTCAGGTTGTTCTTCAACTCTATATATCCTTTGTTAGGCTTCATTTAGATTATGCTGCACAGTCCTGGTCACCGTATTACAGAATGGATATAAATGCTCTGGAAAACGTACAAAGGAGGATGACAAAGTTGATCCCATGTATCAGAAACCTTGATAAATTAGACACATGTGCAACTCTTGGGTATCTTTATTGTGGAAACGTTTCGCCACACAGTGGCTTCATCAGTCCATACATAGGAGAAACTTGAAGAACAGGAGGAGAATGAGGTAATCAGTCCCTCAACCTTGAGTCGATGTGTTCAGTCCATCAATCTTGAGTAGAATCTACTCAAGATTGATGGACTGAACACATCGACTCAAGGTTGAGGGACTGATTACCTCATTCTCCTCCTGTTCTTCAAGTTTCTCCTATGTATGGACTGATGAAGCCACTGTGTGGCGAAACGTTTCCTCAATAAAGATACCCAAGAGTTGCACATGTGTCTAATTTATCAACATGTCGGTTCTCTGAACCATTCATCTACAAATCAGAAACCTTCCCTATGAGGATAGATTGAGGGCCCTGAATCTGCACTCTCTCGAAAGGCGTAGAATTAGGGGGGGTGGATATGATTGAGGTTTATAAACGGAAAACAGGAATAAATAAAGGGGATGTAAATAGCGTGCTGAAAATATCAGCCAAGACAGGATTCGCAGCAATGATTTTAAGTTGGAAGAATTCAGATTCAGGAAGGATATAGGAAAGCACTGGTTTGGTAATAGAGTCGTGGATGAGTGGAACAAACTCCCAAGTACAGTTATAGAGGCTAAAACGTTGTGTAGTTTTAAAAATAGGTTAGATAAATGCATGAGTGGGTGTGGGTGGGTGTGAGTTGGACCTGACTAGTTTGTGCTACTAGGTCAGTTGTGGTGTTCCTTCCTTAAGTGAATGTGACCTGACCTGACTATGTTGGGTGCATTGGCTTAAGCCGGAAGGAGACTTGGACCTGCCTCGCATGGGCCAGTAGGCCTGCTGCAGTAAATTTCCCTTTTTTCTTATGTTCTTATGTTCTTATTCCCCCGACCACTGCTCCCTATTCCTCTCCTTTTCTGTTGTTCTTCTGTTGCTGTCCCTCTATTTGCAGTTCTCCTTGCCCTATCTCCTGCTCTGCCCATTTTCCACCCTCTCATTGCTGCTCTTCCAGCTGCTCTGCTCTGCTGTGCTGCGCTGCGCTGCGTCTGCTGCTGCGCGCTGCGCTGCCCGCCAACGTGTTGTTGCTCTCCTTTCCCCTTCCCACCCCTTGCAGCTTCACCCCCTGCTGTTTCTTTTTGTACTACTGTTTCCGCCTCCTGTACCACAACCTGGATTTTACCCTTCCCATTGTCTTTTCATGGGCTCTGTGTTCTCGCTTTTGGGGTTTTTGGGGGCTGTCCCTCTCGGGCCCCGGAATTTTTTTGTTGTTTTTCCCCCCCCCAAGAAAAAATTGTTGCGTCTGTCCCCTTTTCCGTTTTTGTTTTCCCCCCAAAGTTTTAAACCCCTTTTTGTTTCCTTTGGTCCCAAACTCCCCCTCGTTTTCCCCCAAACTTTGTTTTTTAAAAAATTTGGTTTTCCTATATGTTTTTGAAAACCCTACATTTCTCCCCAACCCATTGTTCCCCCCTTTCCTTTTAAAACCTCCCCCCCTGTTACTTAACCAAAATTTGGGCCCCTCCGGGGAACCCCAACCCTCCCCCCATGTTCTAATTTCTTTTCCCCCCCGCCCCCAAAAAACCCTCCCCCCTTTTTCCCCCTTCCTTTTCCTGTCCCCCTTTTGAAAACCCCCTCCCCCCCTGTTTCCCCCACCCCCCCTATTCTGCCCCCCTCCTGCTCCCCCCTCCCCCACTGTTTTTCCCTCCCTCCCTTTCCCCCCCTTGCCCCCAAAACCCCCCCCATTTTCCCCCTCCCTAACTGTTCCCCCTCCTTGCTACCAAAAAACCTCCCCCCCCTGTTCTACCACCCCCTACACTTTTTCCCCCCTCCTTGCACCACAACCCCCCCCCACCCTGTTACTACCACTACCCTACACTGTTCCCCCCCTGCCCACAACCCTCCCCACCACTTTACTCCCATCCCCTACATTTTCCCCCCTTTTGCTCCAAAACCCCTCCCCACCCTTTATACCACCCCCCCTACTAATTTCCCCCTCCTTGCCAAAACCCCCCCCACCTTTTAACCACCCCCCTACTACTGTTCCCCCTCCTTCTCCACAAAAACCTCCCCACCCTTTACTCCCATCCCCCTTCTACTGTTCCCCCCCTGCTCCAAAACCCCCTCCCCACCCCTTTTTACTACCACTCCCCCTACTACTGTTCCCCCCCCTTGCACCACAACCCTCCCCCCACTTTCTACCACACCCTACTACTTTCCCCCCCTTTGCCCCACAACCCTCCCCCCACTTTACTCCACTCCCTTATGTTCCCCCTCCTTGTTTACCACAACCCTCCCCCCCACTTTACCCCATACCCTAAAGTTCCCCCTCCTTGTCCCCAAAACCCCCCCCCACCCTTTTTACCCCCCCCTAAAACTGTTCCCCCCCTTGCACCCAACCCTCCCCCACTTTACTACCACACCCTATACTGTTCCCCCTCCTTGCACCCACCCCCCCCCCACCCTTTTCTACCCCCTATCTGTTCCCCCTCCTTGCTACCAAACCCTCCCCACCACTTTTTCCCCTACCCTCACGTTCCCCTCCTTCACCACAACCCTCCCCCCCACAATTATTCCATCCCCAAATACGTTCCCCCCTCCCTTCTCCACAACCCTTTTCCCCACCATTTCCCACACCCCACTCTGTTCCCCCTCCTTGTACCACAACCCTCCCCACCACTTTCTAACCACAAACCCTACTCTTTTCCCCCCGGGCCCCAAAACCCCTCCCCCCACTTTACTACCACCCCCCATCTGTTCCCCCCCCGCCCAACCCCCTCCCCACCCTTTTCTCCCACCCCCTTCTTTTCCCCCTTCCCTTGCCCAAAACCCCTTTCCCCCCACCACTTTTTACCCTCCCCTATCTTTTTCCCCCCTCCTTCACCAAAACCCCCCCCCACTTTTCTCCCCTCCATACTTTTTCCCCCCCTTGCTAAAAAAACCTCCCCACCACTTTACTACCACACCCTACTCTTTCCCCCCCCTTGCTACCACAACCCCTCCCCCCACTTTATTTCCCCCTACCCACTAGGTTTCCCCCCTCCTTGTACCCAACCCTCCCCACCACTTTACTCCACACCCTACTACTTGGTTCCCCTCCTTGCTACCAAAACCCCCCATCATTTTACTACCACTACCCACTACTGTTCCCCCCCTTGCTACCCAAACCCTCCCCACCCTTTACCCACCCCCTATCTGTTCCCCCCCTTTGCACCACAACCCCCCCCACCACATTATCCACTACCCAATATTTTCCCCCCTCCTTGCTCCAACAACCCTCCCCCCCCTTTCAAACCCCTACCCTATATGTTCCCCTCCTTGTCCCAAAAAACCCTCCCCCCCCTTTTTACTCCCCCACCCTAAACTGTTCCCCCTCCTTGCTCCCAAAACCCCTCCCCACCCTTTACTACCCTCCCCTACTACTGTCCCCCCTTTGCTACCACCCCCTTCCCCCCCTTTACTCCACTACCCTTACTATGTTCCCCCCCTTTGCTACCACAACCCTCCCCACCACTATTACTACCAACCCTACTACTTTTCCCCCCCTTAACCCAAACAAACCCTCCCACCCTGTTACCCCCCACCTACTACTGTTCCCCCCCTGCCCCAACCCTCCCACCACTTTACTACCACTCCCCTACTACTGTTCCCCCTCCTTGCTCCCACCCCCCCTCCCCCCCCCTTTTTTTAAAAAACCCCCCTTTTTTTTTAAACCCCTAAACTTAACCCCCTTACTTTTTCCCCCCTCCTTGCTACCACAACCCTCCCCCCCCTTTACTACCACACCCTATACGTTCCCCCCCCTTGCTACCACCCCCCCTCCCCACCACTTTACTACACACCCATATGTTCCCCCCCCTTTTGTACCACAACCCCCCCCACCCTTTACTCCCCTACCTACTACGTTCCCCTCCTTGCTACCACAACCCTCCCCCCCTTTACACCACTCCCTATACTTTCCCCCCTCCTTGCCCCAAAAAACCCCCCCCCCCTTTTTACTACCCACCCTATACTTTTTCCCCCTCCTTGTACCACAACCCTCCCCCCACTTTCTACCACTACCTAACTGTTCCCCTCCTTGCTACCACAACCCTCCCCACCACTATTACTCCCATACCCTATACTGTTCCCCTCCTTGCTACCACAACCTCCCCCCCCTTTACACCACACCCTACTTTTCCCCCCCTCCTTGCACCACAACCCCCCCCACTTTACAAACCACTACCCTATACTGTTCCCCCCCTTCCCTCCCACAACCCCCCCCACTTTATACCACCCCCTTTTTTCCCCCCCTTGCTAAAAACCCCCCCCACCCTGTTTCACCCCCCTTTTTGGTTCCTTCGCCTACCCCAATCTTCCCCCCAAGCTTTTTTAATAAGGGTTCCCCCCTTGTAAAATACATGTCAATCTTGGGGTTTTTTTGGGAAAACTTTCCCCACACGTGGTTTAATCCTACAAAAATCTTGAAAAGGGGGGAAAATAAAATCACCCCCAAAACCTTGGTCTTGGGGTCATCCACATTTTAATAATCGGCCTTGAGGGGAAACCTTTTAAAACCCTATGGAAAACATCTTGGTTCCATTTGCCCCCTTTGAAATATTCCCCCAACAACAAAGTTCCCTTTAAACCCCAAAAAATTCATGTCTACTAAAATAAGGGTTCGGCCCGACAAATCCCAAAGATTCCAAAAATTTTCTGGGGGTGCCTTTCCCCCTTTTTTTTCCCCTCTCCCTCTTCACCCTGTTCCTTCACCCTCCTAGCTGTCCCCCGTTACTGTCCCCTGTTCTTTTTAACCCTGCCCTGCTTCATCTCCTCGCTGCCCCCCCGTCCCCCCCACCTGTCTGGGGACTCTCGTCCCCGCTGTCAGGCCTCGTGAAAATCGTCTGTGTCCCCTTTGCCCCAGTGTATCGTCCCGGTCCCCCCCGCCCCCGTGTCCCCCGTTGCTGTCCCTCGTTTTTGGTTCACCCCTCGTCCTTGCTGTCCCCTTTTTCCCCATGTTTGCCCCGTTTCCCCCCCCGTTGTTCCCCCTCGCCCCGCTGTACCCTCGCCCCCGCGTCCCTCGTCCTGCTGTCCCCCTCGCCCCGCGTTTAAAACCACGGTTTTCCAAACCTGGTCTACGCTTTTTTCATGTTTCGGCAAAAAAAAACCCCGTCTTTTTATTGAAAATTGCCCGCGTCCGGGGTGCTGAAAAAACCCCGGGGGGGGGTTTCCCTGCGGTCCGTCCGTGTCTGTAGGGGACTTTCGCTGAGCCTGTCCCTGCTTCATGTCCCCTTATTTTCTTAACCCTTTGGGGGTTAAACCCCCCCGTTAAACACGGGTTTTGAAAAAACTTTGTTTTACAGCTGGTGTCAAAAAGTGGTTAAAAGCTAAAAAAAAGTCTAAATTTATTTTAAAAGTGAGTCAGTCAAAAAAAGGAAACCGTTAAAAGGAAACTAGCTAAAAGTGGGCTTTTCTAAAGTGAGCTTAGTTTTTAAAGTGAGTCCTAAAAGTGAGAAAAGTTAAAAGTGAGCCGGCAAAAATTTCTAATTAAATGAGCTCAGCTAAAAGTGAGTTGTCTAAAAGGGGTTCAGTCAAAAGGAGTCAGTCAAAAAAGTGAGCTCATTTTTAAAAGTGAGCTCAGTTAAAAGTGAGCTCAGTCAAAAAGTGAGCCGCTAAAAGTGACTCAGTCAAAAATGAGTTCTCTAAAGTGAGCTCGTCTAAAATGAGCTCAGTCAAAAAAGTACTCGTCTAAAAGGAGCTCAGTCAAAAGTGATCTTTTAAAAGGGGTTTTGTCAAAAAATGAGTCAGTCTAAAAGGAGTCAGTCAAAAAGTGAGCTCGTCAAAAAAGGAGCTCATCAAAAAAGTGAGCTCGTCTAAAAGTGAGCTCAGTCTAAAGTGAGTCAGTCAAAAAGGAGTCAGCTTAAAAATTAAATCAAGGTAGCGGGGTTGTGTTTTTATTCCTCATTCTTGAATTTTAAATCAAATTGTGACTTTTTTTTTACTATCTAAGTGCTTTTCTATTCACATTGGGTTCCTTTACTATTATTTCTTATATATCCAAAATATCATAGGTGCTTTTTTATTTGCCCCCTTTACTAATTTTATCCCTTACATTTTGTTTTTTATTATCTTTCTTCAATTTCAATTAAAATACTTGTGATTTTAATTATATTTTGTTTTTTTTATAAAATTTTTTTTTTTCCCCTTTTTTTATTAATATTTTTGGCCCCTTAAAAATTTCCCTTTTTTTTATACATTTTTTTGATTTTATACCAAAAATTTTCCCCAAAATTTAAGGGTTCCAAAAAAATGGTGTAAAAATATTTTGTCAAGACCAAAAAATTGGGGGCCACCAAATTTCAGCCCAAAATTTATGCAACTAATTTCCAGCACCACAATAAGGTGTCCGCACCACAATAAGGGTTTCCACACCACAATAAGGGTTCCACCACCACAAAAAAAAGGTCAAGCACCACAATAAAGTTGCCCCACCACCACAAAAAAAGTTGTCCACCCCACAATAAGTTTCCCCACCACAATAAGTTGTCCCCACCCAATAAGTGTCCCACACCAAAAAAAGTTGTCCACCCCCACAAAAAAGGTTTTTCCACCCCACAATAAAGTTTTTCACCACCAAAAAAATTTGTCACCACCACAATAAAGTTGTCACCACCACTAAAGTTGTCCACCCCACAATAAGTTTTCCACCCCACAAAAAAGTTGTCCACCACCACAATAAAGTTGTCCCACCACAAAAAAGTTGTCCCCCACAAAAAAGTTGTCCACCACCACAAAAAAGTTGTCCACCACCACAAAAAGTTGTTCCCACCACAATAAAGTTGTCCCCACAAAAAGTTTACCCCAAAATTTAAAGTTGCCACCCCACAATAAAGTTGTCCACCACCACAAAAAATTTTTCCCCACCACAATAAAGTTGTTCACCACCCAATAAATTTCCCCACCAATAAAGTTGTCCCCACCACATAAATTGTCCACCACCCAATAAAGTTGCCCCACCCCACAATAAAGTTGTCCACCCCCACAATAAATTTGGCCCCCAACACAAAAAGTTGCCCCACCAAAATAAAAGTTGCCACCACCACAATAAAGTTGTCCCCCACCACAAAAAAGTTTCCACCCCCACAAAAAATTTTGTCCACCCCCACATTAAAGTTGTCCACCACCAAAATAAATTTGTCCCCCCCACAATAAAGTTGTCCACCACCACAATAAAGTTGTCCACCACCACAATAAATTTGTCCACCACAATAAATTGTCCCCCAAAATAAAGTTGTCCACCACCACAATAAAGTTGTCCCCCCCACAATAAAGTTGCCCCAAACATTATAATAAGTATCCAGCATCGAGTTTGATTCGGTTTTTATTAAATTTGTCCAGCGCCACAATAAAGTTGTCCAGCGCCACAATGAAGCTTGCAGCCAACAAAAAAGTATCCTGCATAGTAAGCTATCCAGGACAATTTTAAAGCTATCCCGCCCCGTAAAAACCGTTGCAAGCTGGTATTAAACATACCATGAAGCACTAAGGTAATATGTAATACTGAATTACCTATGTTATACTAAACAATTTTTAAGTTATTAAACCATCTTAACAATACAAGATGTATAAAATTCTTAATGATTGTTTTTTTAAAGGTATTAAACCTGACTATAGTTATCTTTTCGTTATTATTAACAAAACGGCCGTTTCCCCCCCAAGACATGGCGACCCCAAAAAAGAAAAACTTTCATCATATTCCCCTCCACCCCTGTCTTGCCGAGACGCGCTCACATCATTTAAAACCCCCTCCTTCAGAGTGGCTCTGTACTTCCGTCTCCAGGACTCAATCCGCCTGGCAGTTTCCCGAAACCCTTTCATTTTCAGGGAGAGTGTCAGCACTCAGTGGGGGGAGAGAGTAGAAAACAACCCAGGGGGAGTTTCAGAGAAAAGGTTTCCCGGGAGAGTGTCAGCACAATGAACTGTGTGGATATGTGGTGTTGTTTGACTGTATGGTAAAACACATGAACTGTGTGGACTATGTGGCCGTTGCTTGACTGTATGGTTTTTAACAACATGAACTGTGTGAACTATGTGGTGTGTGTTTGACTGTATGGGATCAACACAAAATGAACTGTGTGAATATGTGGCGTGTGTTTGACTGATGGGTATCTACACCACATGAACGTGGAACTATGGGTGTTGTTTGACTTATGGTATCTACACCACATGAACTGTGTGAACTATGTGGTGTGTGTTTGACTGTATGGTTCTAAAAACACATGAACTGTGTGAAAAATATGTGGGGGGTTGTTTGACTGTATGGTTTTCACACACATGAACTGTGTGAACTATGTGGTGTGTGATATGAGTGTAGTTTGAGGGTTTGTGTGGTACATTTTTTATGATTATTCCAGCGTTGGGGCTAAATTTTTATTTTTCGTAATTTCATATGGTTGATAGCTTATGATCTTTTTTTATGATATCATTTATCTATAATTTCATAATTTCTGTTTCAGAAGAAAAAATTTTCCAACATTTTTTCAAAAAGGACATATTACAATTTTGATTTTCTAGATCCATAAATTGCTTTTAAAACAGCTGTTTTGCTTATATTTACTTCAAGTCTGCGGGGAAAATCAACTTTAAAATTCCCATAGCTACTAAACCCCTTTAAAATGCTGTTTCTACTAACCCATTTAAAACTGCTGTGCTATGAACCCATTTAAAACTTGCTGAGTGATGAACCCCTTTAAAACGCTGTACTACTGAACCCCTTAAAACTGCTGTAGCTGTGAACCCATTTAAGACTTCTGTAGCTGATGAACCCTTTTTTAAAACGCGTAGTTTCGAACCCCTTTAAAAAATGCTGTAGTGTGACCCCCTTTTTAAAACTGCTGTATACTGAAAACCCTTTTAAAAATGCTGTACTACTGAACCATTTAAAATGCGTAGCTGATGAACCCATTTAAGACTGCTGTAGCTACTGAACCCATTTAAAATGCTGTAGCTACTGAACCCCTTTAAGATGCTGTGCTACTGAAAACCCTTTAAAACTGCTGTCTGATGAAAAACCCTTTAAGATGCTGTGCTACTGAACCCATTTAAAAGCTGAGCTACTGAACCCATTTAAGATGCTGTAGCTGATGACCCATTTAAAATGCTGTGCTGATGAACCCATTTAAAAAGCTGTAGTGATGAAACCCCTTAAAACTGTTTTAGTGATGAAACCCCTTTAAAACTGCTGTAGTATGAAACCCCTTTAAGAGCTGTGCTATGAACCCCTTTAAAATGCTGTAGTGCTGAACCCATTTAAAAACGCTGTAGTGCTAAACCCATTTAAAACTTCTGTGCTATGAAACCGTTTAAAACTGCTGTAGCTACTGAACCCATTTAAAAATGTTGTAGCTACGAACCCATTTAAAACTGTCGTAGTACGAAGTTTAAATTGCGGCAGACAAATAATTTTAAGTTTTTAGTGGCACTCTAGATTTACTTAACTGTGTAATCTTCGTTGTCCCAGCTTGTTTCTGGTACAGTTAACAACTGCGGACAAAGTTTTGTCCCAGCCTTTGTTTTGGTACATTAACAACTGCGGACAAAGTTTTGTCCCAGTTTTTTTTCTGGTACATTAACAAAGCTGGACCAAAATTTTGTCCCAGCCTTTGTTTCTGGTACAGTTAAAACTGCTGGGCAAAATTTTGTCCCGCCTTTATTTCTGGTACACTTTAAAAACTGTGGACAAATTTTTGTCCCCGCCTTTGTTTTGGTACAGTTAACAAATGCTGGACAAAGTTTTGTCCCAGCCTTTGTTTCTGGTAATTTAACAATGCTGGGCAAATTTTTTCCCAGCCTTTGTTTCTGGGACAGTTAACAACTGCTGGACAAAATTTTGTCCCCCCCTTGTTTCTGGGCACTTAACAACTGCGGACAAGTTTTTTCCCAGCCTTTTTTTTTTGGACAGTTTTTAAAAATGCTGGCAAGTTTTTTCCCCGACTTTTTTCTGGTACAGTTAACTGCTGGACAAAGTGTTCGATAGAACGTAAAATATTTATAAGTAAATAAAATTTAGTGTTTTTATTGCCTGTTTTTATACCAAGTAATGAATATGTGAGTTGTGATGACGAGTGATAAAAAAATCAAATATAATTTAAAGACGAATGGCAAACATTGAATAAAAACAGAAGGAAATTTTTCCCAAAGACATTTATTTATTGCCCGAGTTGCAAAGTACAGCAGAAAAATATATAAATGAATAAAAAAAAACGTATCAGAAATATTAATCAGGTTCATGGGGGCTGATGAAATACTTTTTGTTAATAAATCGACACTACCCTAATGGTTTGCTTTATCAACGAGGAGATTTTTATTTTGTGTGTGGGTGTGTTTTTTTTATTTGTTTTAATAATGTATTGGGAAACTGGATGCCAATGTGGGGACACTGTTGTGGAAGATGTTGTAGGGAAGTATTTAACAAGGTAGAAACACCCGTCATTAACACAGAACACAAGTACATTAAAAAAGAAAAGTACATTAAACACAAAAACCAGTACATTAACATAGAACACCAGTACATTAAACAAACCGTACTTAACACAGAACACCAGTACATTAACACACAACCCAGTCATTTAAAACAGAACACCAGTCAATTAAAAACAGAACACCCTACATTAACTAGAAACCAGTACATTAACACAGAACACTAGTACATTAAACAGGACTCAGTACATTTAAAACCCGAACACCAGTAATTAACACAGAAAAATCGGCATTAACACAGAAACCCCTACATTAAAAACAGAACACCAGTACATTTTAAAATGGGGAACACCGTACATTAACACAGAACATCAGTACATTAACAAGAACTCCGTACATCAATACTAAAATGGGAAATGTAACATGAAAGAAGAGTAAAGTAACAAGCAAAAATGGACAGTGACGTCAAAAAAAATACGTAAGAAAGACGGAGTAAACAAAGCAGAATGGTAACATGTAGGATAGTTTTCTTAAAACAAATATCACACGATCAGTAGTTTAAGAAAATGAAGAGTCTTGTTTGTTTTATCCAATACAAGTTTTCTCTCAACAGTCACTTATTTTAATCATCACAAATCTTAATAAACTATATTGAAAATACTTTATAAAAAACTTTTCACTTTGTTACTCAGAATTAATGCTCAGAATTTCTTTATTTTTAGTTTTTTTCACTGTCAATTAAAATTTTTTTTTAAGAAAAGTAAAATGAAAATGTTTAAAATTGCGAGGAACATGAGGACTGTGTGAACATGGGTGTGAGTGACTGTGTGAACATGAGTGTGTGAGTGACATGTGGAAATGAGTGTGTGAGTTACATGTGTGAACTGGGGTGGAGTGACAGTGTGGGAAAATGGTGTGTGAGTGACATGTGTGAACATGGTGTGTGAGTGCTGTGTGAACATGGTGTTGAGTTAATGTGTGAAATGAGTGTGTGGTGACATGTGTGAACATGAGGTGTAGTGACAGTGTGAACATGGTGTGTGAGTGACATGTGGAACATAGTGTGTGAGTGACAGAGTTGGGGCATTAAAAAAACTTTAAGTGTGCCAGGGGAAATTTTTTGTTTACGTAGAAGTTAGGAGGGAGAAGGAGTTATGTGTTGTGATTATTGTGTGTGTTATGTGTGTGTGTGTACTCACCTATTTGTACTCACCCCATTTGTGGTTGCAGGGGTCGTTTTAGCTCCTGGCCCCGCCCCTTCACTGATTGCTATAGGTCCTCTCTCCCCCAGCTCCATGAGTTTTTCAAGCCTCGTCTTAAAAACACTTGGTTCCCGCGCCCTACGTCACTTTCTGGGGTATTCCACGGCCTGACTTCTTATGACGAAGAATACTTCCCAAAATCCCTTTTTTATTGAGTCTTCAACTTCCAATTGTGACCCCTTGTGTCTGTGTCCCTTCTCTGGAACATCCCCTCTTTGTTACCTTGTTACTCGTGCAGTATTTTTTATGTCGTTATCATGTCTCCCCCGACCCTCCTTCCTCTGTGTCGCTAGGCCGTTTCCCCCCAACCTTTCTTCGTAGGATAATTCCTTAGCCTTTTGGGACTGTCTTGGTGAAACCTTTGCACTTTCTCTAATTTCTTGAAGTGCTTACCATGGGATTCCAAATGGTGCTGCATACTCCAGTATGGGCCTGACGTAAATGGTATACGAGTCTTCAACGATTCCTTATGAGGGACGGAACGCTATTTCCCTAGGGTTTTCAGACGCCCGTTGCTGTAGCAGTTATCTGACGATGTGCGCCTCAGGGATGTGCTCGGTGTTATATCACCCGCGTCTTTTTCTTGAGTAGGTTTGCAGTCTTTGGCCTTTGGGCTGTATTTCTCGCGGTCCCTTTTTTACCCTTCCACAAACTTTACTTTGCATTTTGGCAGGGTTTTTAAAATCAAGGAAGCCATTGCGGACCAGGCTTTTACCGTCCAGGTTCTTGTAGTCCTGCCTGATCTGCATGTGGGTTTTAAATTTCCCCGTTTTAACTTCAATCATTGCAAACAAGAAAACTTTTGAGTCTATCCCTTCCCCTTTGTATTCACATATACGAAAAAGCACAGGGCCTAGGTTGCCCCCCGTGGAACCCCGCTTGTCACAGGCGCCCACCCGACACCTCGTCAGTACCATGATATTTTTGCCTCCCTGTCAGGGATTCTCTGAAACCATTGCATGCCTTTCCTGTTATGTGTAACTGATCCTCTAGCTTTTGCAGTAACCTCTTGTGAGGAACTGTGTCAAAGACCTTTTGCAGTCCAAAAAATGGTCGATCCACCCCCCTCTCTTGTCTTACTTCTGTCACCTTGTCATAAAACTCCAGTAGGTTTGTGGCACGGATTTTCCTTCCCTGAAACCGTGCTGGTTGTCGATTATACACTTGTTTCCTTCCAGTGTGGCTAAACAACAGCTTCGGGTCAGACTTGACTTTTTGGTGTTGTCATTTTCATATTGTCCCGAGCCTCCCTTCTTTCTGGATATTCGTTTCTGGCTCTTGGGTAATCTCTTTTTTTCCTGAGTTCTCTGTCTCTGTACTTTTTCCATTTTCCCAGTACACCTAGCTTTTTGCTTCCCCTACACCTTTGGGAACCAAAGGACTCGTTCTGTATTCCCTTTTTCTGTTTCCCTTGGGAAAAAAACCCCTTTCCCCTGCCTCCTTGCATTTTGTTGTCACATAGTCAATCTTTCTTTACGGTTTTCCTTTAGTTCCCCCTCCCCCGAATGTCTTGCAGAAGTTCTTCTGCTGGTAGTTCCCCCTTTTGTAGTTTGGTTTTTCCCTCCTATTCCTTTACCCCTCTCCACTTTAAGCTAACTAGAGTCAAAGCCAGAACCACTATCCTACTCCCCAGGGTCTTTTCATACATGATATCCTCGATTCCGAACTACTCAAGGTGAATACAAAGGGCTATCTTTCTGGATCATATCAGTCTTTCTCTGGTAGTTCTCTAACTGTTGATGGGTGAGGTTTTCTGCCACATCCATCATTTTGGCTCTCCATGTTTTGGGGCCCCTTGGGGCTCCAGGTTTTCCCAGTCATTCTCCTTGTGATTGAAATCACCCAAACAAAAACTTTGCCCCCCCATGTGTGCTATTCTGGCCCCTCGGTAGTGGTCGACCTTGCTATGTTGCTTCATGTTTCTTTCTTTGCTCCTGCAGTTCCGTGGTGGGGTTTTAATTACTGCAATTATCACCTTATGCCCTCAGACTGGATTTCCTACTAAGTTCTCTTTCGCCCGTGCCATCCATTCTTTCCCTTTTCTCAAAAAATCATGGTTTTAATAGAGCGCAACTCCTTCTCCCCCTCTCCCCCCTCTGTCTTTCCTGGGGATTGAATGGGGGGTGGAAAGATTCATCTGTTATATTCTGGTGATTTTGTTTCGTGAGTGCATTAGTCTGGGGATTTCCTTGTTTCTTTCTGCCACTCCTCACATTTATTTGTTATTCCATCTGCATTTGTAACCAATCTAAAAACTTTTTTTTCCCTAAGATTGATCTGGGGATACATGGGGGTTGGGGAAGTGGGGACCGATAAGGGACAGGGGTGGTTGCTAGGGGGGTGGTTTGTAATGCATGGGTGGGGGCTTTGGGTTTGGGGCATGGGTGTTTTGGTTTTTAGAATTTTTGGTTGCACGGGGGTTTGACCTGGTTGGGGGGCTTTATAGGAATTTTGTGAGAGGGCTGTATTTGATCTTCCGGGGTCTGGGATCTCCTTTCTGTCTCCTCCAACCTGTGTGTATTTTGTTGTGTGTGGTGTGTTGTGTGTGTGTGTGTGTGGTAATAATTGTCAGTAGAGTGTAACAAATAAGAAATGTAATAAAATGAAAGGATCGTTTTGGTCTGTCTTGGTGGGTGTAATTAAGGACCAGTTTTCTGTGTGTCCCCCCCTGTAATTCCCACCCACCTGGACAGTCTGGGCAGTAGCCACTAAAAAAACCCAATTTACCATCCAACAAGGTCACTGGGAAGGGGGCCAAAAAACCGCTACCTCGGGGAAAGTGGAAACCAGAACTGGGAAAAACGGGAGTTGTCTGGAGGACACGGGTTGGCTTCGGGGAGACGGGAATGGGGAAGCACAAAAAAAAACAATAAACTTAAGGGGGAAATGTGATTTCACGGGCTCACAGAGGGGAGACCTGGAAACATGATCCAGAAGAAGGAAACCCAAAGGAGAAGGCAAGAGATAGAGAAGGAAAGAGGACTCCCTGGGGGAACTACTTTTTACTACTACACTCCCTACTACTTACTACTATTATTATTAATAATAATAATAAAAAAAATAAAATAATAATAGATTTTTTTCATAAAGTATAACAAGCAACTGGACGTAAAAGAACAATTTTTTTTTTTATCTCAGGCGGGGTGAGGCAACCTCATAACACAGCTTCAAAAATTTAGAATAAAAGGTCCAAGAACTAGAAGGCAAGGCCCAAATTAGGTGAGTACACACACAACACATACCACAACACATCCCAAACACACAACACACACAACACACACACACATACACGTGACACACACACAACACACACATCACCTAAACATACACACACACACCACACATACACCTGACTACAAACACGCACATACACCTGAATACACACACACACACACACAAAACCCCCTGACATACACACACCACACACACACACCTGACACAAAACACACCGACAACAACCACACCACCTGACCACAACACAACACACCACCACCTGACACACAAACACCCACACACCTGACACCACAACACAACACAACATACACACACACACACACCAACACCCCCACACACACACACCACCACACACACACACACACCCCAAACACACACACCTGAAACACACACACACCCTAAACACACACACACACACACCCACCAACACACACACACACACACACCCTGACACACACCACGCACACCACTGACCCACACACACATGACAAAAACCCACAACACCTGAACACACACCCCAACACACCTGACACACACACACCTGACCCACAAACACACACACACACCTGAACCACCACAAAAACACACAACACAACACACACACACACACACACACAACACAAACACACACACCTGATACACACACACACACACCTGACAACACGCACACACACCTGACACAACACCTGACACACACACACACACACACCTGACACACACACACACACACAACACACAACACACACACACACACACACACACACACACACACACCTGACACGCACACACACCTGACACACACACACACACCCCACACCCCCCTGACACGCACACACACCTGCACACACAACACACACACACACACACACACACCACACACCTGACACACACCACCCCTGACACACACACACATTTACACACACACCACACACACCCCTACACACACCTGACACACACACATACACACATAACACACACATAATATATAATATATATATAAAAAATATATAATATATATATATATATTATATATAAACCTGACAATACACATGATGTGAGAGATGATGGAAGGAACTTGCAAAACAATACAGACACAAAACGTAGAGGAAATTAATTTTGAATGTTTTAGCTACTGTGAAAAAAGTGATTCCTGCCTTCAGGAAGAAACCCTTTTAAAAAACTACAATAGGTAAAAACCCCGAAAAGTTTTGACATGACTTGATAAATTAGACACCTGTTCAAAACTTTTGGGGTATCTTTATTTATTTGGTTCTAATTTATCAACGTTCGGTTCTCTGAACCATTCTTTGACAAGACTTATGCAAATCGAGACTTTGGGTCATGTGTCCGAGCCTTCCTCTGGCTTCCCAGCCATCCCGCTCTGATTATTTGTACTACTATTACATACTACACTACTACCTTATTACTACTATTATTTTATTACTACTAAACTACTTTTATCATTACTACGCTACTTTATCATTACTACTACACTATCATTACTACTGCACTTTTATCATTACTATATTTTTTCTTTACTACTACTGTAACATTACTACTGCTACTATTACATTAACTATTTTTATCATTACTACTACTGTTATCATTACTACACTATTATTACATTACTACTACTACATTAACTTCCCTTACTACTTTTATCATTTTTTAACTACTATTATCATTACACTGCTACTAAATAATTACTACTATACATTATCTTACTACTACTACTCCTACTACAAATTTTTACTACTACTATCCTACTACTATCTTACTACTTTAATCTTACTACTGCTACTAATACCTTTACTACTAAAAATTATAAATTTTTAACTTTTATCATTACTACTCTTGTTATCATTACTACTACTTTTATCTTATTACTACTATTACATTATACTACTATCATTATTACCACTACTATTATTTTTTACATACTACAAATACTACACTACTATCATTACTACTGTACTATTATCGTTACTGCTATTATCATTACAAAAGCTACTTTTATCATTACTACTACTATCATTACTTCTACTATTACTTACACTACTATCATTACTACACTAATGCCATTACACTACTTCAATACTACTACTACTATTATCATTACACTATTATTATTTTTTTATTACTATACAATTATGATTACTCACTATCTTACTACTATACTAAATCATTACTCTACTATTACATTACACTTACTATTAAATTACTAATACTATTAACTTACTACACTATAATTTATCAGTCAGCTGGTAATATCCCCCAAAGGAATACATTGTTTGCCAACAATTTCTAATTAAAAAATTTTCTCCAAATTTGCATCAATTCATCATGTTTATTAATTTTTTTGTAGAGGAAACTGCCATAATGGTAACAACCTTACTGACAGTCACGAGGGTTACATAATGGGAAACCTTATGACAGTTTTGAGGTTTACATAACGGTAACACCTTACTGACGTTATGGTGTTATATAACTGGTTTAAACCTTTTTGACAGCACTGAGGGTGTTACAAAAATGGAAACCTTATGACAGTCACTGAGGGTTTAAAAACTGGCAACACCCTTTCTGACAGCACTGGGGTTACATAACTGGTAACACCTTACGAAGTCAGAGGGGTTACATAACTGGGAACACATTACTGACAGTAATCAGGTGTTACATAACTGGAAACCTTACGACAATCGCTCAGGGGTTTTCATAAATGGTAACCCTTACTGACAGTCACTGAGGGGTTACGTAACTGGTGAACCTTACCGCAGTCACTGGGTTTTACTAAAATGGTAAAACCCATGAAATCGTCAGGTGTTACATAACTGGTAACACCTTACTGACAATCCTCAGGGTTTTCCTAATGGTAACACCTTCTAAAAACACTCAGGTGTTAATAAATGGTAACACCTTACTGACAACACTCAGGGGTTTTCCTAACTGGGAAACCTTACAACAATCACTCAGGTGTTTCTAACTGGTAACACCTTACTGACAGTCACTGAGGTGTTTCATAATGGTAAAACCCTTACGACAGTCATGGGTGTTACCTACCTGGTAAAACCATACTGACAATCACCAGGGGTTCATAACTGGTACACCTTACTAACAATCACTCAGTGTTTTCATAACTGGGAACACCATACTGACAATCACTCAGGTGTTACATAACTGGGAACACCCTTATGACAATAATCAGGTGTTACATAACTGGTAACATCTTACTAAAATCAATCAGGGGTTTCATAAGGTAACACCATCGACAAACACCAGGTGTTACATAATGGTAACACCCACTGACAAATCACCATGTTACATAACTGGTAAATCTTACTAACAAAACTCAGGTGTTACATAAATAAAACACCTTTCTAAAAATCACTCAGGGTTACATAACGGTAACATCTTACTAACAAAATCGGTGTTACATAACGGTAACACCTTTCTAACAAACACTCAGGTGTTTCATAACTGGGGAAAATTTACTAAAAAATCAAACAGGTGTTACATAACTGGGAACACCTTACTGACAATCACTCGGGTGTTACAAATGGTAACACCTTACTAACAATCATAGGTTTACAAATGGGAAATCTTACTAACAATCACCAGGGTTACATAATAGTAACCCTTACTAACAATCACCAGGGGTTACAAACTGAAAAACTTATAACAATAAATCAGGTTTACATAACTGGTAACACCTTTTAACAATCACTCAGGTGTTACATAACGGGAACATCTTACTAACAATCAATCAGGGGGTTACATAACTGGTAACACCCTTACTGACAAATCACTCGGGATTCATAAATGGTAAAACCTTACTAACAATCACCAGGGGTTTTCATAACTGGTAACATCTTACTAACAATCACTCAGGTGTTACATAACTGGTAACACCTTACTGCAATCACTCAGGTGTTTCATTTCAATAAATGGTTTTTCGAGAATCATCACACTTTTGTTTACTGGCTAAACTTAATTTCCTTTTATCTTTTTATTTTGCACTTTCTGATAATGTACATGAATTTCTTATTCGATAGTAAGTTTTGTGTTGCTGGATTATTTTAAAAATATTGTTAAACTTGATAATGTTATATATGAATGGTAAAAAAAGCGACACAAAAAAAAATTAGAACAGTGAAAAACTGGCTTTAATTTCTGTCTTCACTTTACATAATATATTTTTTGATAAATCCTGCTTGACAAAATGTCTATAAATTAAAGAATCCAATGATACACTTTGCTAATTTTTTAAAATAGTTTTTGTTCTCTCAACTTTTTTTTTGCAGTTCTTAAAATTTTTCAAATGTTCATTTAATGGAAATATTTTGGATTTTGTTTTTAATACTTTTTTCAGCACTTTTTTTGATTTTAAATTTTAATTATTAATCACACAACTTTAAGAAAATGTTAAAATGAAAAAAAAATTAAATTTTTTTTTTTTATCACATGGCCATTCCCACCAAGGGGGTGGGCCCCAAAAAAAAAACTTTCACCATCATTACTCCCTCACTGTCTTGCCAGAAGGGTGCTTTACACTACAGTTTTTTTAAAATGCAACATTAACACCCCTCCTTCAGAGTGCAGGACGTACTCCCATCTCCAGGACTCAAGTCCGGCCCGCCGGTTTCCCCCCAAAACCCCTTTATAAATGTTATTTTTCTCACACTCCAACGCACGTCAAGTATTAAAAACCATTCTCTCCACCCCTCCTTCAAACCCCAGCACCCTTTGGGGAAAGTCCAAGCCCCTCGCACAAAAAAACCCCCCTTTTAAAAACCCCTCCCCCAACCTTCCTGGGCCGACCCCTACCCCCCCCTTCCTCCACTACAACGATACATTTTGAAGTCATCTTTTTCCTCCATTCTCTCTACAGCCCGAACCACCTCAAAAAACCTTTTTCCAGCCCTCTGGACAAAATTTTTGGAAATCCCGCCCCTCCTCCAAACTTCCAAACACAATTCTCTGCATTATTAACCCCACACTTTGCCCTCGACATACATCTCCACTCCCTCCAGCCTTCCCTCGGCAACTTCTCCCCCATGCTTCACACCAGGGGTGTGAAAAAAAATTTAAGTTAACAGTTATCATAAATGGAATTTACTACTTTTAATTAATATGAGCAAAAAAATGTTCATTTATAATTTTAAAATCACCAAAACTTAAACCCCTTAATTTTATTTATAGTATAAACTTTGGGATTGAAGAAAAAACTTTGTGTGCCACACCTTTCAAGGTATATATATGTTAACATTTAAAAATTCAAACATTACATCCAGTATTAGTTTTTATTCTAACTGACATTCCACAACACAAAACTAAACTAAAATATATGTTTGACAGAGTCGTGCTGTCCAGTGTGCCCAGCCACCCTTTAATTTTTTTGTCAAAGGGGCGAATATCCCCAGGAAGTTTTTTTTTTAATCACAAACGTTTTTAAATGTGGGTGTGTGTGGGGTGTGTGTGGTGTGTGTGTTGGGGGTGTGTGTGTGTGTGTGTGTGGGCCCCTGTGTGTGTGTGTGTGTTTTGGGTGGGTTTTTTGTGTGGTGTATGGGGGTTTTGGGGTGTGTGTGTGTGTTTGGGGCGTTGTGTGGGGGTGGTGGGGGCGTGTGTGTGTGTGTGTGTGTGTGTGTGTGTGTGTGTGTGTGTGTGGGCGTGTGTGTGTGTGTGTGGGGGTGTGTGTGTGTGTGTGTGTGTGTGTGTTTGGTGTTGTGGGGTTTTGGGGGGGTTGTGGTGTGTGGTGTGTGTGTGTGGGGTGTGTGTGTGGTGTGTGTGTTGGGGGTGTGTGTGGGCTTGTGTTTGTGTGTGTTGGGGTGTTGGGGGTGTTGGGGTGGGCGTGTGTGTGTGTGTGTGTGTGGTGTGGGGCGTGTTGGGGGGTGTGGTGTGTGTGTGTGTGTGTGTGTGGTGTGTGTGTGGCGCGCGCGCGGGGTGTGTGTGTGTGGTGTGTGTGGGGTGTGGTTTGGGGCCCCGGCGTGTGTGTGGGGGGTTTTGTTTTGTGTGTGTGTGGGGGGGTTTGGGGGGGCGTGTGTGTGGTGTGTGTGTGGGTGGGGTGTGTGTGTGTGTGGTGTGTGTGTGGCGTGTGTGTGGTGTGTGTGTGTGTGTGTGTGGTGTGTGTTTGGGCGTGTGTGTGTGTGTGTGTGGTGGGGTGTGTGTGTGGGTGTGTGGTGTGGTGTGTGTGGGGTGGGTGTTTGTGGGTGTGTGTTTGTGTGGGCGTGTGTTGTGTGTGGGTGTGTGTGTGTGGTTGTGTGTGTTTTGTTTTTTTGGTAAGGAAAAGTAAAAAAAAAACCCGTTTCACAAATTTTTATACATAAAACATATGCATAAATTACCAGGGGTAACCCAAAATAAATCAGAAAGGATTATTTTTATTGTTCTCGTTGCAGATCAAAGACTAAATAACCAAAAAAAACTAAAAAAATTCAAAACTTATTTCAGTTCTGGTGGAGGTGAACAAACACATTAACACCCCAAACACTCTAAAATACATAATAAAAACATTCACAAACACAATTAAACTGATGATTAAGTACAGAAACTTATTTTTAATGTAGATGAATCGTATAATATAAATAGAACTCCCAAATTTTCATTGAGTGGCCAGACCTTGGTGGGGGAACTGGACGGTAGCTTGGCTGCGTCTGGCTGACCTACGGTCTAGACTGTCTTGGTGGGTGTAATTTCAGAACGCAGATTTCTGTGTGTCCCCTCCTGTAAGTCCACCCACCTGGACAGTCTCTACCGTAGACCAGCTAAACAAGGCCTCGTTCTCATCTGGCTAGATCACTGAGGGTGGCTGAGCTGACTTCGGGATACATAACCTGGGGAAGGCTGAGACTGGAAGATATCCTAAGGGAAGTGAGGAAGGGAGACATCCGGGGGCCCACGGATGGATTCCTGGACACATGAACCTGGGAAAGGCGAGGATACCTTGGGGAAGTGGGGAAGGGAGAATATCTGAAGGCGGACAGATGGACTCCTGGACAAATGGACCTGGGAAAGACGAGGATACTGGTTGTTGAGGCAAACCTTGGGGAAATGAGGAAAGGAGAATATCTGAGGGGACACAGATGGACTCCTGGACACATGGACCTGGGAAAGACGAGGATACTGGTTGTTGAGGCAGATCTTGGGGAAGTGAGGAAAGGAGAAAATCTGAGGGGACACAGATGGACTCCTGGACACATGGACCTGGGAAAGACGAGGATACTGGTTGTTGAGGCAGACCTTGGGGAAGTGAGGAAAGGAGAATATCTGGGGGGGACACAGATGGACCCTGGACACATGGACCTGGGAAAACTGGGAAATACTGGTTGCTGGGGCAGAACCTTTGGGGGAAAAGTGAGGAAAGGAGAATATCTGAGGGGACACAGATGGACTCCTGGACACATGGACCTGGGAAAGATGAGGATACTGGTTGTTGAGGCAGACCTTGGGGAAGTGAGGAAAGGAGAATATCTGAGGGGACACAGATGGACTCCTGGACACATGGACCTGGGAAAGACTAGGATACTGGTTGTTGAGGCAGACCTTGGGGAAGTGAGGAAAGGAGAATATCTGAGGGGACACAGATGGACTCCTGGACCCCATAAACCCTGGGAAAAGGGACGAGGATACTGGTTGTTAAGGCAGACCTTGGGGAAGTGAGGAAAGGAGAATATCTGAGGGGACACAGATGGACTCCTGGACACATGGACCTGGGAAAGACGAGGATACTGGTTGTTGAGGCAGACCTTGGGAATGAGGAAAGGAGAATATCTGAGGGGACACAGATGGACTCCTGGACACATGGACCTGGGGAAAACTTCAAAAACACAGCAAGTGGATGGGTGGACCTTAAAGACGAACCACTGGCCTCCACGTGGCAAGATCTGGTAACTCAGAAATAACTCTGAGGCTGACAGTGGGCGCAAATAATAATAATGACAATTTCGATTTCTTATAAACTGACATGTGATTATTTTACATTTTGGGAGGCATTAAATTTATCTGAAACGAGGAAGCAGATTTATACCAATTTTCTGATAACAGATGGATGTTCTTTCACACACGACACTCCATGCTTTGGGCTCGACCTGGTTTGTCAGTATATTAAGTCTCCGCACTGTCGCTTGATCTTCAGATAGTTCCTGACTATGGAACTGAACTTCTCCAGGCTGAGGGACTGACAACCTCAAATTCTACGACTTCAAGGGTGATGGACTGATTACATCGTCTTCACATCTCTACTGTCCCTGCCTACTTTCTGTATTCGACTGAAGAAGCCTACTGTGTAGGCGAAAAGTTTCCGAATAAAGTTGCCTAACTGTTGCCTATGTGTCTTACCTACCAACCTGTCGGTATTGTATACCATTTTGATGTTCTTCGCAGACAGAGTACAGACTAGGGGGTCAAAGACTGCAAACCTCACTCAAGAAAAAGGTTCTTGGGGTGAATATAATATTGAGCACATTTCCTGAGGTGCACATCAACCAAATAAATGGTGCAGCATGTGGGCGTCTGGCAAAACTAAGAATAACGTTTCGACACCTCATTAAGATATCGTTCTGGACTCCGTACACCGTGTACGTCAGACCCATATTGGAGTATGCAGCACCAGTTTGGAACCCACCTGGTCGAGCTCGTCAGGAAATTAAAGACTTGTCCCGGAACTAAGCGGTATGTCCTACGAGGAGAGGTTAAACGAAATCGACACGACACTGGAGGAGAGGAGGGACATGATACGACATATGAAAAATTGAGAGGAATTGACAAGGGGGGTAGGGACAGAATGTTTCAGAGATGGGAAACAGCAACAAGGTGTCACAATTGGATGTTAGGAAGTGGTACAGTCTAGAGGATGATGTAGTGGAGGCAGAATCCATACATAGCTTTAAGACGAGGTATGATTAAAGCGAAGAGGAAAGGCCAGGAGCTATGAACCGACCTTTGCAATCACAATTAGGTGAGTACAATTGAATACACACACGCACACACACACACACAGACACACAGCCCATATTGGAGTATGCGGCACCAGTTTGGAACCCACACCTAGCCAAGCACGTGAAGAAACTAGAGAAAGTGCTAAGGTTTGCAACAAGACTAGTCCCAGAGCTAAGAGGTATGTCCTACGAGGAGTGGTTAAGGGAAATCAACCTGACGACACTGGAGGACAGGAGAGATAGGGGGGACATGATAACGACATACAAAATACTGAGAGGAATTGACAAGGTGGACAAAGACAGGATGTTCCAGAGATTGGACACAGTAACAATGGGACACAGTTGGAAGCTGAAGACACAGATGAATCACAGGGATGTTAGGAAGTATTTCTTCAGCCACAGAGTAGTCAGTAAGTGGAATAGTTTGGGAAGCGATGTAGTGGAGGCAGGATCCATACATAGCTTTAAGCAGAGGTATGATAAAGCTCAAGGCTCAGGGAGAGTGACCTAGTAGCGATCAGTGAAGAGGCGGGGCCAGGAGCTCGGACTCGACCCCCGCAACCTCAACTAGGTGAGTACAACTAGGTGAGTACACACACACCACACACACACAGACACACACACACACACACACACAGACACACACACACACACACACACACACACACACACACACACACACACACACACACACACACACACACACACACACCTACCTCTTGTAAGCATGTACACCACCTCTCCCTGTAAGCATGTACACATACACACACTTCTCCTGTAAGCATACACACACACTTTCAGCAAGCTGGTACACAGTAGGTCTCCAGGCCTTAAGCGGCTTCTGACCCCCAGGGAGAGTTTGACCAAGTTTGACTAAGCTAAACCATATATGTATGTGGATAATCTTGCCCTGTATGTTCACTATCAATGTGAATATAATAATAATATCTTTATTTCTACAAGTACCAGGTATACAGCTGAGCCTAACTGATATCAGTGACATAAAGAAAGTCGCTTGTTATGCTGAACATTTCAGTCGAATTAGGTCAGTTTTGTCCCAGGATGCGACCCACATCAGTCGACTAACACGCAGGTACCCATTTTACTGATGGGTGAACATAGACATGGGATGTCTTGAGGAAACGCGTTCAAATTTTTCCAGCCGTACCTGGGATTCTATCTCGGGACCTCAGTGAGTGAGGATGTTCTCAATCAGACCAGTGAACATGTTCACAATCAGACCAACTGAGTATATACAAAATCAGATCATGTATGCACACAGTTAGACCATGTATGTACACGGACCATGTAAGCCTGCAAAATGTCGCTATTATTGCATTTAGCAAAGTTGTGGTTAATGTCAGTTGTTACCTCCCCAGAACAACTGTGTAACCAACTTTCGCACCACTGGTAGCACACTGATGCACCACTAGTAGCACACTGACGCACCACTAGTAGCACACTGACGCACAACTAGTAGCACACTGACGCACAACTAGTAGCACACTGACGCACAACTAGTAGCACACTGACGCACCACTAGTAGCACACTGACGCACAACTAGTAGCACACTGACGCACCACTAGTAGCACACTGACGCACAACTTTAGCACATTGACGCACCACTATTAGCACATGATGCACCACTAGTAGCACACTGACGCACCATAGTAGCACACTGACGCACCACTAGTAGCACACTGACGCACCACTAGTAGCACACTGACGCACAACTAGTAGCACACTGACGCACCACTAGTAGCACACTGACGCACAACTAGTAGCACATTGACGCACCACTATTAGCACACTGATGCACCACTAGTAGCACACTGACGCACCACTAGTAGCACACTGACGCACCACTAGTAGCACACTGACGCACCACTAGTAGCACACTGACGCACAACTAGTAGCACATTGACGCGCCACTAGTAGCACACTGACGCACCACTAGTAGCACACTGACGCACCACTAGTAGCACACTGACGCACCACTAGTAGCACACTGACGCACAACTAGTAGCACATTGGCGCACCACTAGTAGCACACTGGGCGCACCACTAGTAGCCCCATTTACGCACCACTAGTAGCACACTGACGCACAACTAGTAGCACATTGACGCACCACTAGTAGCACACTGACGCACCACTGGTAGCACACTGACGCACCACTAGTAGCACACTGACGCACAACTAGTAGAACACTGACGCACCACTAGTAGCACACTGACGCACCACTAGTAGCACACTGACGCACAACTAGTAGCACATTGACGCACCACTAGTAGCACACTGACGCACCACTGGTAGCACATGACGCACCACTTTGTAGCACACTGACGCACAACTAGTACCACACTGACGCACCACTAGTACCACACTGACGCACCACTAGTAGCACACTGACGCACCACTAGTAGCACACTGACGCACAACTAGTACCACACTGACGCACAACTAGTAGCACACTGACGCACCACTAGTAGCACACTGACGCACAACTAGTACCACACTGACGCACCACTAGTAGCACACTGACGCACCACTAGTAGCACCCCTGGACGCACAACTAGTAGCACACTGACGCACCACTGGTAGCACACTGACGCACCACTAGTAGCACACTGACGCACAAACTAGTAACCACACTGACGCACCATAGTAGCACACTGACGCACCATAGTAGCACACTGACGCCCACTAGTAGCACACTGGCGCACCCCTAGTAGCACACTGACGCACCACTGGTAGCACACTGACGCACCACTAGTAGCACACTGACGCACAACTAGTACCACACTGACGCACAACTAGTAGCACACTGACGCACCACTAGTAGCACACTGGCGCACCACTAGTAGCACACAGATGCACCACTAGTAGCACACTGATGCACCACTAGTAGCACACTGATGCACCACTAGTAGCACACTGACGCCCTAGTAGCACACTGGCGCACCACTAGTAGCACACTGACGCACCACTAGTAGCACACTGATGCACCACTAGTAGCACACTGACACCCTAGTAGCACACTGGCGCACCACTAGTAGCACGCTGACGCACCACTAGTAGCACACTGACACACCACTAGTAGCACACTGACGCACTAGTAGCACACTGACGCACAACTAGTAGCACACTGACGCACCACTAGTAGCACACTGACGCCCTAGTAGCACACTGACGCACCACTAGTAGCACACTGACGCACCACTAGTAGCACACTGACGCACCACTGGTAGCACACTGACGCACCCCTAGTAGCACACTGACGCACCACTAGTAGAACACTGACGCACCAATAGTAGCACACTGACGCACCACTAGTAGCACACTGACGCGCCACTAGTAGCACACTGACGCACTACTGGTAGCACACTGACGCAGCACTAGTAGCACACTGACGCACCACTAGTAGCACACTGACGCAACACTAGTAGCACACTGACGCAACACTAGTAGCACACTGACGCACCCCTAGTAGCAAACTGACACACTAGTAGAACACTGACGCACCACTAGTAGCACACTGACGCATCACTGGTAGCACACTGACGCACCACTGGTAGCACACTGACGCACCAGTAGAACACTGACGCACCAATAGTAGCACACTGACGCACCACTAGTAGCACACTGATGCACCACTAGTAGCACACTGACGCACCACTAGCACACTGACGCACCACTAGTAGCACACTGACGCACCACTGGTAGCACACTGACGCACCCCTAGTAGCGCACTGACGCACCAATAGTAGAACACTGACTCACCACTAGTAGCACACTGACGCACCACTAGTAGCACACTGACGCACCACTAGTAGCACACTGACGCGCCACTAGTAGCACACTGACGCACTACTGGTAGCACACTGACGCGCCACTAGTAGCACACTGACGCACTACTGGTAGCACACTGACGCACCACTAGTAGCACACTGAAGAAGTGAAGAGGCTTCTGAGTGAGCTAGATACCTCAAAGGCAATGGGGCCAGATAACATCTCTTCATGGGTCCTGAGAGAGGGAGCAGAGGCGCTATGTGTACCCCTAACAACAATATTCAATACATCTATCGAAACAGGGAGATTGCCTGAGGCATGGAAGACAGCAAATGTGGTCCCAATCTTTAAAAAAGGAGACAGACATGAAGCACTAAACTACAGACCAGTGTCACTGACATGTTTAGCATGCAAATCATGGAAAAGATTGTCAGGAGTAGAAAGGTGGGAACATCTAGAAGGAATGATCTCATCACCAGCAGACAACATGGTTTCAGAGCGGGAAATCCTGTTCACAAACCCACTGGGAGTTCTATGACATGGGGGCAGCAGTAAGACAAGAGGAGAGGGGTGGGTGGTTTGCATTTTCTTGGACTGCAAGAAGGCGTTTGACACAGTACCACACTAGAGATTAGTGCAAAAACTGGAGGACCAAGCAGGGATAACAGGGAAGGCACTGCAATGGATCAGGGAATACTTGTCAGGAAGGCAGCAGCGAGTAATGGTACGTGGCGAGGTGTCAGAGTGGGCACCTGTGACCAGCGGGGTTCCAAAAGGGGTCAGTCCCAGGAACCAGTGCTGTTTCTGGTATTTGTGAACGACATTACGGAAGGAAAAACTCCGAGGTGTCCCCGTTTGCAGATGACGTGAAGTTGATGAGAAGAGTTCAGTCGATCGAAGACCAGGCAGAACTACAAAAGGGGTCTGGATAGGCTGCAGACCTGGTCAGCAACTGGCTCCTGGAGTTCAAACCCACCAAATGCAAAGTCATGAGGATTGGGGAAGGGCAAAGAAGACCGCAGAGGAGTACAGTTAGGGGCCCCAGAGACTACAAACATCACTCAAAGAAAAGATCTTGGGGTGAGTTTTAACACCAGGCACATCTCCTGAAGCGCCATCAACCAAATAACTGCTGCAGCATATGGGGCCTGGCCCAAAACCCCAGAAAACAGCATTCCGACATCTTAATAAGGAATCGTTCAGGACCCTGTACACCGTGTACGTTAGGCCCATATTGGAGTTAGCGGCACCAGTTTGGAACCCACACCTAGCCAAGCATGTAAAGAAACTAGAGAAAAAATGCAAAGGTTTGCAACAAGACTGGTCCAGAGTTAAGAGGTATGTCCTATGAGGAGAGGTTAAAGGAAATCAACTGACGGGCACTGGAGGACAGGAGAGATAGGGGGGACATGATAACGACTTACAAAATACTGAAAAGGAATTGACAAGGTGGACAAAGACAGGATGTTCCAGAGACTGGACACAGCAACACGGGGACACAGTTGGAAGCTGAAGACACAGATGAATCAAAGGGATGTTAGGAAGTATTTCTTCAGCCACAGAGTAGTCAGGAAGTGGAATAGTTTGGGAAGCGATGTAGTGGAGGCAGGATCCATACATAGCTTTAAGCAGAGGTACGATGAAGCTCATGGTTCAGGGAGAGTGACCTAGTAGCGACCAGTGAAGAGGCGGGGCCCGGAGCTTGGACTCGACCCCTGCAACCTCAGCTAGGTGAGTACTGACCACCACTAGCAACCCAATGAGACTCCACCGACATCCCTCGAAGCCTCCACCACAATCGTCAACGAAACCCACCAAACATTCCTGCTATTTTATTCAACAGTAAACTACTGTGATATACACTGGCGCACCACTAGTAGCACACTGACGCACCACTAGTAGCACACTGACGCACCACTAGTAGCACACTGACGCACCACGAGCAGCACACTGACGCACCACTAGTAGCACACTGATGCCCACTTAGTAGCACACGTCCCTGACGCACCACTAGCAGCACACTGTCGCACCACTGGTAGCATACTGACGCACCCCTAGTAGCACACTGACGCACCACTAGTAGAACACTGACGCACCAATAGTAGCACACTGACGCACCACTAGTAGCACACTGATGCACCACTAGAAGCACACTGACGCACCACTAGTAGCACACTGACACATCACTAGTAGCACACTGACACACCACTGGTAGCACACTGACGCACCACTAGTAGCACACTGACGCACCACTAGTAGTACACTGACGCACCACTGGTAGCACACTGACGCACCACTAGTAGCACACTGACGCACCACTGTTAGCACACTGACGCATCACTGGTAGCACACTGACGCACCACTAGTAGCACACTGACGCACCACTGGTAGCACACTGACGCATCACTGGTAGCACACTGACGCACCACTAGTAGCACACTAACACCACTAGTAGCACACTGACGCACCACTAGCACACTGACGCTCCACTAGTAGCACACTGACGCACCACTAGTAGCACACTGACGCACAACTAGTAGCACACTGACGCACCACGAGTAGCACACTGACGCTCCACTAGTAGCACACTGATGCACCACTAGTAGCACACTGACACACCACTAGTAGCACACTGACGCACCACTAGTAGCACACTGACGCACCACTGGTAGCACACTGACGCACCACTGGTAGCACACTGAAGCACCACTAGAACACTGACGCACCAATAGTAGCACACTGACGCACCACTAGTAGCACACTGACGCACCACTGGTAGCACACTGACGCACCCCTAGTAGCAAACTGACGCACTAGTAGAACACTGACGCTCCACTAGTAGCACACTGACGCACCACTGGTAGCACACTGACGCACCACTGGTAGCATACTGACGCACCACTAGAACACTGACGCACCAATAGTAGCACACTGACGCACCACTAGTAGCACACTGATGCACCACTAGTAGCACACTGACGCACCACTAGTAGCACACTGATGCACCACTAGTAGCACACTGACGCACCACTAGTAGCACACTGACGCACCACTAGTAGCACACTGACGCACCACTGGTAGCACACTGACGCACCCCTAGTAGCGCACTGACGCACCAATAGTTGAACACTGACGCACCAATAGTAGCACACTGACGCACCACTAGTAGCACACTGACGCACCACTAGTAGGACACTGATGCACCACTAGTAGCACACTGACGCACCATTGGTAGCACACTGACGCACCACTGGTAGCACACTGACGCACCACTAGTAGCACACTGACGCACCACTAGTAGCACACTGACGCACCACTAGTAGCACACTGACGTACCACTAGTAGCACACTGACGCACCAATAGTTGAACACTGACGCACCAATAGTAGCACACTGACGCACCACTAGTAGCACACTGACGCACCACTAGTAGGACGCTGATGCACCACTAGTAGCACACTGACGCACCACTGGTAGCACACTGACGCACCACTGGTAGCACACTGACGCACCACTTGTAGCACACTGACGCACTACTAGTAGCACACTGACGCACCACTAGTAGCACACTGACGCACTACTGGTAGCACACTGACGCACCACTAGTAGCACACTGACGCACCACTAGCAACCCAATGAGACTCCACCGACATCCCTCGAAGCCTCCACCACAATCGTCAACGAAACCCACCAAACATTCCTGCTATTTTATTCAACAGTAAACTACTGTGATATACACTGGCGCACCACTAGTAGCACACTGACGCACCACTAGTAGCACACTGACGCACCACTAGTAGCACACTGACGCACCACGAGCAGCACACTGACGCACCACTAGTAGCACACTGACGCACTACTGGTAGCACACTGACGCACCACTAGTAGCACACTGACGCACCACTAGCAACCCAATGAGACTCCACCGACATCCCTCGAAGCCTCCACCACAATCGTCAACGAAACCCACCAAACATTCCTGCTATTTTATTCATCAGTAAATTACTGTGATATACATTTTGCCCTTCGCGTCGTATCTCTCCCCCGCTCACCGCCCCCGCCCCCCCTCACTTCCTATCACACAAGCCTCTCAATGATCAGCGGAGAAATCAGTCTAAATTTTATGCAAATTACTATTCTCCCACCCCCCCAAAAAAAAAAAATCTAAAATCTGAATTGAGATATATAGGCTTGTCAAGCGCCACAACACAGCCGTCATCATATTAATGTACATATCGTCGGAATTTTGATTCTTGTATTAATAATAAATATTTCTGGGTATTTACGATACGATTGATTTTAGCGTATTGTCGAGCGAGTAATGTTTGAGGAGACGTAATCAACGTTCTCGGGAATAGTCTATTTAAAACTGAACAGAATGCACCTGCATATGACAACTGTTACACTAACCTTCACCTAGTAACAGTTACCGGGCTGAGGAATTTGAAGCCGATCGGAAAACGTTTTCTTGAGGGAAAATTTAAAGGGAAAAATACTGTGTGGCACAAAGGTTTCAAGGTTTCAATTAACTACTGGAAATAAGAAAAATAAGAGTAATAAAAAAAACGTGAGTTTTCAGTATTTATTATATAGCTTTTTTATTTTTTTTGGGGGGGGGGCGGTGAAATTCTAATTAAAATTCTCTGAGAAATAATGAATAAATAAAATAGCAATTTTCAATTTACATAGCTCAAAGTGATAGCCAAGATTTATTTCAAGAGAAAGATATCTTTCAGCCTGTAAGTCTAAACTCGTGGTGAAAGCCTTTAAGTGTAAATTTATGTGGTGAAAGCCTACAAGTAAAAACTTATGTGGTGAAAGCCTACACGTCTAAACTTATGTGGTGAAAGCCTATACGTCTAAACTTATGTGGTGAAAGCCTATACGTCTAAACTTATGTGGTGAAAGCATGTAAGTCTAAACTTATGTGGTGAAAGCATATAAGTCTAAACTTAGTGTCTTCCTTCTCATGGAATGCATCAGTATATATATTTTGAAGCCGATACGACGAGACATTCTTTAGTTATTGAATGGAAATCAGTTTCACTATTTTCTTAATAAAACTCTCAAACTGGGACTTGTGCAGCCCAACTTCAGCACGAACTTTGCTTTCTGGAAAACACAATAAAGCCGAAAATTTAAGCCAGATCGGAAGAGGCATTCTCGAGCTAACCCTCGGACTCCCATGATTCTATTTTTTTTTTCTTTTTTTTTAGGAATTTAATGCAGTGACAAATTTGCTCGATCACAAACTAAACTTAATGGATGCTGTTCTGGCCGTAAGATGCCCAGTAAGATGCCCAGCCTCCCAGAAGAAGGAAACTCAAATATTTTTTTAGCGTGATTCAACGGCAATCAGAATGTCACACAATTTTATACAGACTTCGCAGGTGTGATCCCACACACCTGAAATTCGCTCTTCTCCTTCGCCGAGTTCGGAGGCATCTTTCATTTTTTCCTTGAACTTTAGAAACTACGCCACTGAGGGTTTTGTCGAAATTATCGGAGCCATTCCAGGTTGCTGGGAATGGGTCTTAAGGCCCCTACCAATTGTTGTCAGAATTTTGCCCTTGTTAAAGCACATCAGTGTTGAAAATTTGACGCTTTTTTTGAGAAAAAGTAAAACGGAAACTTGGAGGACGAAAAAAAAAGGAAAAAAAATCTGACAGTCAATTAGGTATCCCCAAAGGTGGGAATACCTAATTAAGTAACATAACGTAAGTAAAATCTCTTTTTACATTGGTTATTAG
Source organism: Cherax quadricarinatus (assembly GCF_026875155.1). NCBI lineage: Eukaryota > Metazoa > Arthropoda > Malacostraca > Decapoda > Parastacidae > Cherax > Cherax quadricarinatus. The sequence goes on along the minus strand of NC_069456.1, from coordinate 34,073,760 downwards.
TGAGAACTTTGGAAATACTGATAAAGCTCTCCTTGAGTTCAGCGTTGTCTAATTAAAGGCATTTTTGCATTACCTGGATAAAGACTGGTAACACTGTGAGTGTTTGGGTCACAAAATCATTATTATGGTAAGACAGCGAGTGTTTGAGATGTCAAAATAAGTACCTGGGTAACAGCATATTTAATTTGCAGAATAAAAGCGACGCGTCGCAATTATGGTAAGACACTAATTACAGAGGAATCTTATTGATAGAAAAGTATCACCTCAAAATTGGCTTAATCAAGTACATAAAATGCCAAAAGTTGTTGTTTATATAGTACATCCAGGTTGTGTTGTCAGATGTTGAGTGGGTGAAGTCCTGGAAGTCAAGTGTTGAGTGGGTGAAGTCCTGGAAGTCAAGTGTGGAGTGGGTGAGACCCTAGAAGTCAAGTGTTGAGTGGGTGAGGTCCTAGAAGTCAAGTGTTGAGTGGGTGAAGTCCTAGAAGTCAAGTGTTGAGTGGGTGGTGTCCTAGAAGTCAAGTGTTGAGTGGGTGAGGTCCTAGAAGTCAAGTGTTGAGTGGGTGAGGTCCTAGAAGCATCCAGGTACTACAAAAGACTTGCCGGCCCAAGGTAGGACTGTCCCTATGTGAGCTCTATGTAAAGTAAACATGCCACTGTTTTACTTAAATGTGTTAATGAGTTTTACGGGAGAAGAATCAAGGCATCTTCCTAATCTTGTCATAGTAAGCTATCCCATACCATGAGATGGGAGTGGGTGTCGCGGTGCTGGACACATTCTTCTAACTGTGGATCCTATAAGCATATATATGTTTCTGCAGTCGTACTGGGAAATATCTAACAGTTTCCCCGATGTAGATCTGTAAACTCTCGTGTATTTAGGTTCCAAGTTAGGTGTGGTAGCCCTTATAAAAAATCTCTGGTGGTCTTGATGGTGACTTTTGCCACGTCTTCAGTGGATTTTCACATGATGAATGAAACTAGAATGGCAACGATCCCCGTAGGAATGATTCATCTACGTTATATGTCCTAATGGAGAGGAGACCCTTTTTACTTTTTTACCATTTCCCGCTTATATTGGAATATCTTGCAGCGAGGATATTTAAAACCTAAAAGAGTATTTACTATGTAGTCTAGATTTATTTTAAGAAGTTCTATATTACTGCAGATTTTGAGAGCCCGCAAGATCATGTCAGACGTAATGAGTGAGATCATCATTTTTGGACTTCTTGTACACAGTCCGTATTAATTGTTCTTCCTGCTTTGTGAGGCAAACATCTACAAAGGATAGTGAATCATCACCTTCTTCCTCAAATTAAACCGTATTAGTGGCTCAGTCCAGTGTGACTGGTCTCAAGTTTCATAAGTTAAATTGTCTTGGAACAATGACAAGGAAGTCGTCCCCGTGTTCAAATAAGTATACCACATCCTCGTCATTATTCCCAGACGAGTAATAATCCGAAAAATGACGTTCTTCTAATAGTATCTTTCTAAATGCTGGAAGTAAAGGCTGGAAAATATCCCACTTAACGTCGGACCCCCTGTGACCTGTTTCGAGAGTCTTCCTACTCCCGCAGCTCGGCCTAGGGCTGGATTTTTGTTGGTGATTGAGCAGTCAGCCAGAATGTTGCTCTTGGAGGCACTCTGGTGCACATGTCCATCATAGCCTGGGTTTATGTGGCCATTGGTGGTACTGATCTGGTGTCCTCTTGAAGAGTTTTACACCGGTTCCTGATATCTACCGGCAGTGTGTTGAATCGTCTAAGCCCACAGATATTGATGCAGTATTCTCGTATCGTGCTCATGGCTTTTTTCGCTTTTTACTGAGCTTATTTTACATTTCTATATCCTTCGCTTCAGTACGTTGTTATGGTCATGTATAAGCTAGAGATTAAGCCATCTGATATCATCCAGATTTATATTATCATGAATATATCTCTTCCCAGCCCCCAGAGAAGACATATTCAAAATTTTGAGGCGTTCCTGGAAATTAAAAATGCGGAAAATAAATATTTGTATCTGTTCCAACTCTCTATCTCTCCTGCTCAGAAGGGAACAGTCACCACCAAAAATCCATTGGCAAATCGATTTTTTGCTCCAAATTTTGAATATAAAAGAAAACAAACTGAACATTAGAACATAAGAAAGAAAGAACACTGCAGCAGGCCTACTGGCCCATGCGAGGCAGGTCCAATTCTCCCTCCAGCTTAAGCCAATGCCTTAACCTAGTCAGGTTAGTCACATTCACTTAAGGGAGGAGCACGGCATCAGACCTAGTAGCACAAGCTAGTGGTTATGCTGAAGACAACGTTAGAAGTTCAGGATTTCGATGAGGGTGAATAACTTATAGAGAGTATATAAATTCTGTTCTGTTTCTTCAACTTCACATTCTTTCCCAAAATAGAGTTGAACTTTCTCCGGCTGAGGACTGACCACCTCAAAACTACGTCCTTTTGTGGATGATGGACTAATTACATCGTCTTTACATTTCTTTTTTGCCTTCTCTGTATTTGACTGAAAAAGCTTACTGTGTTAAATCGAAACATCTTGGAATCAAGAGTTTAACTTTTGCACACGTGTCCCTTTTCAACTTTTTGCAATGTAATTTCCCCTTTTTCACACTCGCACAAAGAGATCCTGTGTGGAAGCATTACTACCTGTTCCTGAAAAGATAAGTTTTTGGTTTTGGTATCTTGGGCTACGTTATTCAAAGGACAAAGATTTAAAATATCTCTTCCTGCAGATCCCTGATAAGCACGCGCATGTTTGTAACCCAAAATTCACAAGCCCAACACAACGCTCAGATCTATCACAGGTAGTACTCCCCTGGGGTACCGGTGGAAGTCTCTTCCAGTATTAGTCACGGTTAGTCATTTCCACCTTCGTCATTTGGAGATTTGTTATCCAAATTAGAATATATTAACAAACACAACAGGAAGAGTGATCTAGTAGCGACGACTTTAAGAGGCGGGGCCAGGACTGTGACTCACCCCCTGCAACCACAACTAGGTGAGTACAACATGATTGTGCTGAACGTTCAGTGTTGCAGACAAGGCACGAAAGAAGATTGTTCCTGTTGAAATAGTTCGAATGATTTAGGAGGTAAAGTCATTATTGTTTTAAAAAGTTGGATAAAAGCGCCTCTCACCTGATCCCTCCTGCGAGCAAGTTCTTTAATAATGCCCAAGTTTGTGAGCGATGATCATGCCTATCTTCCTCACCCTCCCAGAAAATTCCTCTCTCTCTCTCTCTCTCTCTCTCTCTCTCTCTCTCTCTCTTAAAATTATATATATATATATATATATATATATATATATATGTGTGTGTGTGGTGTGTGGTGTGTGTGTGGTGTGTGTGTGTGTGTGTGTGTGTTGTGTATGTCGTGCCGAATATGTTAAAACTGGTCAATTTTGCAAGAACTCATTTAAAATTAAGTCTTTTTTAAAATTTTCTCTAATACGTTTAAGATATATTATTTCATTATGTTGAAAAATTTATAATTTGCTCCCAAAAAAATCTTAGAAAATTACCCAAACCTTATTATAAAAGAAATTTATTTTACTAACCAACTAAATATATTTTAGATTTGTTTCCAAAAATTTATTTCTAAACAAAACAGTGAAATTATTGTTTTTGTTAGGTTCAGAATGGCTTGGAAATTATTGCATACTAAATTTTAGATTGTCCTATTGGCAAGAATGAGCGTGTTATTATAAGCCAAGACGCAAGTTCTGCCTTTCGGCACGACATTGTTTATTTAATATTATATAATTTAATATATATATTAATATAATATTATTTTTTAAAAATAAGTTTTATTGCAAAACAAGTAAATGATTTCAAAATATGCAAAAAACCACTCTGAAAGAATAGAGAAAATTCCAAACGCTTTCGGCTATCACATTATCAAGGAACTATGAAGTGAAGCATCCAAGGAAGCTAATAGGGGTCCGGCCAGCACCTCACTATCAGATCCCACAACGGTTAAACACGTGACGCGCGGCGAGCCAACTTGGATAGGTCCTTTGCAAAACTCACCCCCAAACTATTCTACCCAAGAAAATTTTAAAAATTATTTGTCCAGTGTATTATTATATTCTTCCCAAATTCTATTAATTATAAATGGATCTAATTTATATAAACCAAAGGAAATATTTATATTATTGTCAAAACTGCTTTATATGAAACAAGATTCAATTATATTCCTGTCGACCATGGACTTGCTTGATACTACTAGATACTAGATACTAGATCCATTTATAATTAATAGAATTTGGAAAGAATTTAATAATACACTGGACAAATAATTTTTAAATTTTCTTGGGTAGAATAGTTTGGGGGTGAGTTTTGCAAAGGACCTATCCAAGTTGGCTCGCCGCGCGTCACGTGTTTAACCGTTGTGGGATCTGATAGTGATGTGCTGGCCGGACCCCTTATATAGCTTCCTTGGATGCTTCACTTTCATAGTTCCTTGATAATGTGAGTAGTCACGAAAGCGCTTGGAATTTCTCTATTCTTTCAGAGTGGTTGTTTTGCATATATATATATATACATATAATATATATACATATAATATATATACATATATATATATATATATATATATATATAATCACACTGGCCGATTCCCACCAAGGCAGGATGGCCCGAAAAAGAAAAACTTTCACCATCATTCACTCCATCACTGTCTTGCCAGAAGGGTGCTTTACACTACAGTTTTTAAACTGCAACATTAACACCCCTCCTTCAGAGTGCAGGCACTGTACTTCCCATCTCCAGGACTCAAGTCCGGCCTGCCGATTTCCCTGAACCCCTTCATACATGTTACTTTGCTCACACTCCAACAGCACGTCAAGTATTAAAAAACCATTCGTCTCCATTCACTCCTATCAAACACGCTCACGCACGCCTGCTGGAAGTCCAAGCCCCTCCCACACAAAACCTCCTTTACCCCCTCCCTCCAACCTTTCCTAGGCCGACCCCTATCCCGCCTTCCTTCCACTACAGACTGATACACTCATGAAGTCATTCTGTTTCGCTCCATTCTCTCTACATGTCCGAACCACCTCAATAACCCTTCCTCAGCTCTCTGGACAACAGTTTTGGTAATCCCGCACCTCCTCCTAACTTCCAAACTACGAATTCTCTGCATTATATTCACACCACACATTGCCCTCAGACATGACATCTCCACTGCCTCCAGCCTTCTCCTCACTGCAACATTCATCACCCATGCTTCACACCCATATAAGAGCGTTGGTAAAACTATACTGTCATACATTCCCCTCTTTGCCTCCAAGGACAAAGTTCTTTGTCTCCACAGACTCCTAAGTGCACCACTCACCCTTTTCCCCTCATCAATTCTATGATTCACCTCATCCTTCATAGACCCATCCGCTGACACGTCCACTCCCAAATATCTGAATACATTCACCTCCTCCATACTCTCTCCCTCCAATCTGATATCCAATCTTTCACCACCTAATCTTTTTGTTATCCTCATAACCTTACTCTTTCCTGTATTCACATTTAATTTTCTTCTTTTGCACACCCTACCAAATTCATCCGCCAATCTCTGCAACTTCTCTTCAGAATCTCCCAAGAGCACAGTGTCATCAGCAAAGAGCAACTGTGACAACTCCACGCCTCTTGTCAAGACCCTCGCATTTACTTCTCTTACAACCCCATCTATAAATGTATTAAACAACCACGGTGACATCACACATCCTTGTCTAAGGCCTACTTTTACTGGGAAATAATTTCTTTCTTTCCTACATACTCTAACTTGAGCCTCACTATCATCGTAAAAACTCTTCACTGCTTTCAGTAACCTACCTCCTACACCATACACTTGCAACATCTGCCACATTGCCCCCCTATCCACCCTGTCATACGCCTTTTCCAAATCCATAAATGCCACAAAGACCTCTTTAGCCTTATTTAAATACTGTTCACTTACATGTTTCACACACCCCCTACCTTTCCTAAAGCCTCCTTGTTCATCTTCTACCCTATTCTCCGTCTTACTCTTAATTCTTTCAATAATAACTCTACCATACACTTTACCAGGTATACTCAACAGACTTATCCCCCTATAATTTTTGCACTCTCATTTGTCCCCTTTGCCTTTATACAAAGGAACTATGCATGCTCTCTGCCAATCCCTAAGTACCTTACCCTCTTCCATACATTTATTAAATAATTGCACCAACCACTCCAAAACTATATCCCCACCTGCTTTTAACATTTCTATCTTTATCCCATCAATCCCGGCTGCCTTACCCCCTTTCATTTTACCTACTGCCTCACGAACTTCCCCCACACTCACACCTGGCTCTTCCTCACTCCTACAAGATGTTATTCCTCCTTGCCCTATACACGAAATCGCAGCTTCCCTATCTTCATCAACATTTAACAATTCCTCAAAATATTCCCTCCATCTTCCCAATACCTCTAACTCTCCATTTAATAATATATATATATATATATATATATATATATATATATATATATATATATATATATATATATATATATATATATATATATATGTCGTGCCGAATAGGCAGAACTTGCGATCTTGGCTTAAATAGCAACGCTCATCTTGCCATATTGTACAAGTGAAAATTTGTGTATGCAATAATTTCGCCAAAATCATTCTGAACCTAGCGAAAAAAATACATTTCATTGTGTTTGTTTAGTATTAAATTATTGTAAACAAATCTAAAATATATTTAGTTGGGTTAGGCTAAAATAAATTGTTCTTGTTATAATAAGGTTAGGTAAGTTTTCTAAGTTCCTTTTGGTGCAAAATTATAAATTTTTACATCAACATTAATGAAAAAAATATATCTTTAAACGTATAAGAGAAAATTTTAGAAAGGACTTAATTTTAAATGAGTTCTTGCTAATTGACCAGTTTTACATATTCGGCACGACATATATATATATATATATATATATATATATTATATATATATATATATATATATATATATATATATATATATATATATATATATAATATATATATATATAATGTATGCATGTATACACAAATATTGTCTCTACGTCCACGACAGGACTTCTCCCAACAATGAAAATCCGCCAGCAATTCGCCTTAGTTCGACATCTCTTGTCCCACATGCTTCATGGCGTACTGAAATGTATTGTATCCTAATTCATTTTGCGATAAATGGTTATATCCATAAATCACAGTTCATCACAACATAGTATGGGAGATATACCTGGCTAGAGGTATATTGGCCAGGTATATCTCTGCTACATCTTACCCAGAGATATACTGGACAGGTTGTAGCAGTGACCTCCAAACTTCATTTAGTCAGGTGATCGCGTCTCTAGCTCTTGTTTTCATCCCAGAAACTTTTAATTAATTTGTGTGTGTGTGTGTGTGTGTGTGTGTACTCACCTAATTGTGGTTGCAGGGGTCGAGACTCAGCTCCCGGCCCCGCCTCTTCACTGATCGCTACTGGATCCTCTCTCTCTCTGCTTCCTGAGCTTTGTCATACCTCTTCTTAAAACTATGTATGGTTCCTGCCTCCACTACTTCACTTGCTAGGCTATTCCACTTGCTGACAACTCTATGACTGAAGAAATACTTCCTAACGTCCCTGTGACTCGTCTGAGTCTACAGCTTCCAGTTGTGACCCCTTGTCCCTGTGTCCCCTCTCTGGAACATCCTATCTCTGTCCACCTTGTCTATTCCCCGCAGTATCTTGTGTGTGTGTGTGTGTGTGTGTGTGTGTGTGTGTGTGTGTGTGTGTTGTGTGTGTGTGTGTGTGTGTGTGTGTGTACATTCATGACCTTGTACATGTTTTGCAATCACAAAAGACGAGTAACAAAATAAATATTAACATTTTTTACATTTTTCGTGGAGGTGAAGAGTTAGGTTAAGAACTGGTCCGTCGTTTACACACAATACAACGTTCACACATACGCTTATTGTGCTACATAATTGAAAAAAAATATATATACATATTATTATATATACTGTCACATAAGTAGGATTAAAACTTTCATTGAATAACGATGTCTGGGTGTCTTGGTGGACTCTCATAGCTGTTTTGGTGGACGCTCATAGCTGTCCTGGAGAGTGTAATTACAGGACACAGGTTTCTCTGTCTCCTATAATTCCTCCACCTGGAAAGTCTCGACCGTAGTTGGAAAAGACATAATTCCAATGCAGCAAGGTCGTCTGGGACCTCCGAGAAGTGGGGAAGGCAAGACATCCAATAAACAGACGGACGACTTCCTGGACACAAGATTTTGGGGAGGGATTGATGTAGGAAGTTAGAGGTGAGGCTACTGAGAGAGACGAGACTCACCTTTGTTAATTGATGGAGATAGGCAAACGCACACATACACAGAGATAGAGGGGACATGATAACGCCATACAAAATACTGAGAGGAATTGACAAAGTGGACAAAGACAGAATGTTCCAGAGATGGGACACAGCAAAAAGGGGACACAGTTGGAAGTTGAAGACACAGATGAATCACAGGGATTTTAGGAAATATTTCTTCAGCCACAGAGTAGTTAGGAAGTGGAATAGTTTGGGAAGCGATGTAGTGGAGGCAGGATCCATACATAGCTTTAAGCAGAGGTATGATAAAGCTCACGGTTCAGGGAGAGTGACCTAGTAGCGACCAGTGAAGAGGCGGGGCCAGGAGCTTGGATTCGACCCCTGCAACCTCAACTAGGTGAGTACAACTAGGTGAGTACACACACACACTGCAGGAGGGTACATATGTAGATGGTACACATTATCCTAAAGTTAAAAAAAAATGTCAGGATAGGTGGTTTAGACTAAGGCTGCTGCGTTGATAACTGAAATGACAATACTGGAAAAGTTTTTACTGAAATGTGGATTAACATAATACCTGGTAAACATTTCGAATTTCTGTCTACAAAATCCTGTAATTATAATCTGTAAAGTAATTAATTATACAAGAAACTGTTGAATAAAGAAATGGATGGAGAGATAACATTTACCAAGAAACCTTTGCTAGTGCTATCAGAAATACAAAGATAACTGGGTTATATGTAGTTATACCAGAGATATAATTGTTACACTTGTTCATAATAACACTAGTGGTGCAACGATCACAATATTCACAATATTATACAACTTAGTAAAGTTAGAAGAGCAAATATCACGTTTTTATATATAGTAATATCAAGAATACAAAGAAAACGCTGTTATGTACAGCAATATCAGCGATATAAGTGTTATGTTTATACATAATAACACCGGTGATACGAAGATCACAGTGTTTAACACAATAACACCAGAAACTGATACACAGATAAGGCAGTTACAAATTGGAAAATATAGAGATTACGCTTTTATATGAACGAAAATGCAGAAAAACTCATATAATAACAGTGAAAACTATGAAATTTAAATAGACGAATACGAAGAACAACAGGTGGCCTCCCCATGGAGGTGTAGGTAGAGGAGTTCCTCTCTTCTGACTGGACCATGCTTCTAGCCTACCCGGGTGGGTGTATTTACTGGGCGCAGATTTCTGTGTGTCCTCCCCTGTAATTACATCTGCTCGTATATACTGATATTTCAACACTTGTGTTCTAATATCATATGTGGTCAGGGCTCCATGGGGTTGCTACATTTGTCAAGTTAAGTTCCTCTCTGAGGAAATGCTGTGTTTGGGGTTCACAGCTCTCAACGTCCCCCTCAAATGCTGGAGATTAATTCCGTTTTTTCCCTTTTATTATATGATAATATTTTGCTAAATAACTGTGAGTTTGGATCACATTTTCACACATTGTCTAGAAGTGCAACAACTGACTGATAGAACCGTTGTTCTGAACAACGTATTTGTGCTGTATTCTGCATTGCCTTTTATCATACTAATAACGAGAGAGCACAGTATTACTGAGACCTGATGTTTTGTAGTTAATTATTCAACATTCACTTTTCTGAATCACTTAAGAACACTTTATTAACTACAAGTCCAGTTAGAAATAACAGATTTTCATAATTTTAACATGTTTCTCTCAATGTTTATTATAGGCTGTTATTTACACATACTTATTTGTCTCCACTTACATGTGTGAGCGAACATTCAGCTTCTTGAATGTCGTCAAGATTCGAAATAGATTTAGTGATTTAGTATACTGAAGACTATACCATCCTTTAGTTTTCTTCAGTGTTTCTTCAAGTGTGTTTACCTCACCTTATACGTTACTCCAGCATGAGAGATTAGTGTTTCATAATTTTCATCAGTAGAGTAATGTGTCGAAGACTTCCTTACAGTCTAGGAATAAGCAATTTGCTAAACTTTCTCTGGTCTGGTCTGCTTTCCCGTATAATGTAAGTCTATTGGAATTGTGTGGCACGATTTTTCTATTTCCAAACACCTGTTGATGTATTGTACTGAAGTCTATGTTTGTTAAATGTTTTTTTTTTTCTCATTAATCTCATGTGGTATGTTTTTTTAGGTTACTAATCAATAATGTTAGTAAAAATAAACAAAAAATGTGAAAATATTGCAGAATTTCGGTACTTTTCTCTTAGCATAAAATATTAAGAGTTCATTATTATTATAATCAAGGGGGAAGCGCTAAACCCATAGGATTATACAGCGCCCGGGGGGGGGATGTGGAAGGCATTCAGGCTTAAGTCGGGGAACTGGAGCACAGATCCAATTCCCTAAATCAAGAGCCCCTCACCAACATCAAGGAACCTTCCATGAGTTCAGTCATTTTATTTTCAGTTAAATGTAGATCAGAGTAAACTTTATTAAAAACGATGATTTGTCACAGAATTTGTATATTGGGATTATATTATCTGTCTTCCAGGTGTGTGGCAAACTTCTTGTTATTACTGTTTTGTTGCTTTTATAGTCATTCATTCAATTTCTGTATCCTCACCATTCCTTCAGCGTCCAGGCACTGTACTTCCTAGCTCCAGGACTCAAGCCTGGCTAACTGGTTTTCCCGAATATCTTCATAAATGACAACTTGTTCACACTCCAACAGCACGTCAAATCATAAATAAACCACTTGCTTCCGCTCACTCATATCTAACACGCTCACAAAAGCCTGCTGTATATCCAAGCACCTAGCACTCAAAATCTCCCTTACCCCCTCCCTCCAATTCTTCTTGGGTTGGAGGGAATATATATCTATGTATAATATATACTAAGAGGAATGCCAAGACTCAGTTGATCCCGAGGTTCGTCAGTCTTCAGATTTCAAGTCCAGCACTCTACTACAGTACTGCAGAGTGTGTTTACTAGTTCCTTAAATAGGAAATGCTTTCACCGGGCTGGAGACATGAGGAGTGATGATCCGAGGGATTAAATCTCGGCATTCTATTGAAATGTTACATTCCTTTATTACGAGTGTTAAAAGAGTCATTAAAACAAGTTCCCTAGACGGAACAAGAGCTGGTTGCATTATAAACTACTAGTGGGGGGAGGGTAACTCTCCTAGATTCGCAGCAACCTCTAGTAAAATCATTCTCTTTTGGGGCACTAGTTATCACCCTTAAAGCACAGCGGATGACCGCTGTGTTGTAGATCAAATAACATATGAGATAAGGCATTTTGAAAAATATCGGGGCATTGATCAGAGCAACTGTGGTGTCTGAAGCAAAAGCGAAGCAAAACAGTTACGGTGACTGGTAGTTGACAGTGAAGCAGTGAGTAGAGCGGTTCTGGTGAGACATGTAGAACGGTAACCACAAATTTACGCACTCGTGGAGAATCGAAGAAAAAAACGGAAATATGATAAGGAAGATGTCACAAAAAGTTGGATGTCAAGACAAAAGAGAGTGGGGGTATAAAAGTTAAGACACGTGTACAACATCTGAATATCTTTATTGTAGACGTTTCACCATCCAGTGGCTTTATCAATACAGGTTTTAGGACATAATTAGAAGACAGTAGAACTATATACAAAAGATAAGGTAATCAGTCCGTCAGCCTTGGAGTTAGTGTTCAGAGCATCGTGGTGGAGGAGAATCTGGAGCAAAGGTAAGAAGACTGGCGGTTACATAGGCGTCTGTGGATAAGGACGTGTAGCAGACGAGGGCATAGTCAGTGGTAGGTGGGATTCCCCAGTGGAAGTAGGTCCTACCCAAAGGGATGGGTTAGTTGTAGCAGCCGTGAAGAAGGTCTTGTAGATGTCCTCTGAACCAAGATTCCATGATGTTGCAGTGTCTGACAAGTTGTGCAAGACAGGTATAAAATACCGACAATATGAAAGTTAAAACACGTGTGCAACATATAACCTATATAACCGCCAGTCTTCTTGCCTTTGCTCCAGATTCTCCACCACCACGATGCTGTGAACACTAACTCCAAGGCTGAGGGACTGATTACCTCATCTTTTGTATATAGCTCTACCGTCTTCTAATTATGTCCTAGAATCTGTATTGATAAAGCCACTGGATGGCGAAACGTCTACAATAAAGATATCCAGATGTTGCACATGGGTCTAAACTTTCATATTGTCCGTATTTTATACCTTTCTTGCACAGAGTGGGAGTAGCTTTTCACCCAGACGTGGGGCTGATGGAGTCAACATTGTCCAGGACGTATATATTACAGCTGGCATTGTGGGCCCTTAGTTTCTGTGGTACAACAAGCGGCGAACAAACGCGAGAAAGATGGATGGTGACAAATTAATCGTTGTAATTTACTAGACGGGGCAGTGGTATTGCTCATACTGTGAGGGAACATTCCTCCATACAATCAGTGTTGCTCCTCATACTTTGAGGTATTATACCTCCGGTCATAAGTGGAGTATACCTGAACCTAACTTGTTCATAAGAACATAAAAGTATAGTGAATGAACACTGAAGTAGGCCTACTGTCCTATGTTAGGCAAGTCCAGTTCACGCCCAACCACACCCACTCAATATATCTGTCTAGCCTATGTTTAAAGCAGCTGTCCTTTTAACTACAGATATCAGGACACAGTTGTAAGAACAGTCAGATGGGTGACTGTTCATGGAACCCTGAACAGTTGAAATATGACACAGTTACATAAGTCGCAACCAGTGGCTGAGTGTTTCCTGTTCACACGGCGCACTATTTTATCGTCTTTTGTCTTATATTTGTAGATTTTCCGTTGTAACCTAACCTAACCTAACTTAATCTAATTCAACCTTACCTAACCTAACGTAACATAACCCAACCTAACTTAGAAATGGTCTACAAACTCTTTGTGAAAGTGTGATATAGTTATTAGGAGGCTGGGTTGAAAATTACCATAAGTTCTTTCCTGTATCTTTTCTAAATCTAAAATTATCCAACTTGACTTCACTGCTGCAAGTCCTGTCTTGGTTACTGTACATACTTTCAACACGTTGTTTATATCCCCCATATTTATTTTCCATTTGTACACTTTTCTCATATTCTACGTCTTCCGGAGAGTGCAAATTCAGCGGCGTCAGCCTGTCTTCGTAGGAAAGGTTTCTGATCCTCAGGCTCAACTTCGTCGTCTTTCTCTTTATTTCTCAGCGTTTATATGTTGATTCTTTAATATTTAGACCCAAATTTAGCAGCGTAATATAAACGAGGCTTTACTAATGATAAATAAAGATGAAATATAACCTTAGGACTTCCATTGTTTATTCTTACTTGATATGACAAAAAATCTTATTAGCTATATTGCAAACACTTGTGGACAGGTACTGATGTTATTTGATATGTGAGAGAATGATTCTACAACATGTCACTACGACAACACCTGAACTGACACAATAACAACAACTTCATGCTCTACCACAAATGGTATTTCGGCCTGATAAATACGTTCACCTCTACAATTAACTATGGAAGGCAAAAATCAACGCTTGAATTAGATAAAGTAAAGTAGACGCTTGCAAATTATCTTTCCAAAGGTAAAGAGGTGCTACGAAAAAATATTAAATACGTCTCTGTCACTTTTTTCTCATCTTCACTTCTCTGACATCTTCTGTATTATGAGAAAACATTGGTAACCAAACACTCACACGCTCAAATAAAACAATAAAACTCTGGGTGAAGAAAATAGAATCTTCAAACTCAGCGACTCGATCTCCTGACAAAAGAAATTTCAGCGACCATGTAATAACTTGGCTGGAAGGTCTTCTTAATGTCTCGTACACTCATCTTTTATTTACTAGTATGTTAACCTTCTGTTCCATTGTTTTACTGTATTGTTAATAAATGTTGTTGTACGATACTTGAGTGTTTCTGATGTGTTGTATGTTACTGTATTGTGTTTGACGGTACAGTTCTCGTGTGTTGCTGTATTGCTCTCCGAGTTAATGTATTGTTTTTATGTATTACTGTAATAGTTTGTCATTTTACAGTATTGTCTTGTGTAACAGCGTTTTTTTAAAGTTATTGTACTTGTGTATTACTGTATTGTTTCATTATATTCCTGTACTCTTCTTCTATGTTACTGTGCTGTTCTTACGTGTTTGAATATCATTTTTTTTTTGTTACTGTCTTTGTGGTTTACGATGCTCTTTTTTATTTGTCTCTGAACTGTTCTTACTTGTCACTTTAATTTTCTTCCAAGTTGCCATTCTTGTATGATGATGTAGTGTTATTTTATGTTGTATTTTCCTATGACATCTTCGACGATAGTTTCTCCTATATTGTCATTCATGTCTTCCAGAACAATTATGTCGACTCAAAATTCCCAAAACATTCACTTAACAATTCTCAGACTCCATATCCCACTCTCATCCACACTTATCTCCTCTATATGATATTAATACAAATAACACAATAAATAACACACAAAAATAATCTCTCTCCAGGAATAAAACTATCATAGTAGTCTCGATCTGACAAAATACATTTTATCAGCCTGTCTCAACCTGGCAAAGTCGAGTCAATGTTTGTCTGGTATACTGCTGTTTTATGAACTTATATGTTGCTCTGCTGTCTTTTCAAAACTTTCAACAAAAATATATTATTTTGCAACAATGCGTTTCTTGCTATGTTTAACTTGTGGTAAATTATGTTGATCCATACATCACCTTCCCTTTTTAGTCTCTGTTCTTCATTACTTAAACTTTGTCAGTCGCATCACTTGTAAATCACAGTTCTGATATACACTTTTCCTAGTATACTCAACAGACAATACACAAACATCTACTGTTAATATTACCTACATTTTTTTTTTACAATTCTAACACTGTCTGGCAGCTGTTGAAGTGTATTAGAAGCAAAGTGTGACACAAAGCTAGACTTGTGAAGACCGATGTTTACTAACTAATAGATGTAATTAAAACTCAGATACTATTATTCTACATCAACACTGCTTCAGTAGTTTCAACAGTACGTAAACATTTGACGGTTATAAACAGAGACTCACACTTCTGTTCACCCGTTAATGGATCTTTTGAAACAGCAATTGTAATATGCACCTGAATAATAATATTTTTCACAAATATGTTTACAATGAGAACAATTTCCTTAATGGAAAGTTTATGATATTTTAACCAGCATTATTACTTAAGAGTGTTTAGTGTTAGCACTCAGTGTGAGGGCGAAGGTTGCTTCTGCAGTTTAAGATGTGAATGAATTTGTCCAACACTGTAGACTATGTTAGTGTTATAAGACTTAGTCTTCGTATCACTGTATTGTGTGAAGTCTTTGATGAGACGATATATACTGACTGTGTAAACTCAGTGTAGTGTGCTAGTGAGTTGTACACCCAGATACTTGTGTCAGTCTTAAGAGTTTTGTGTGATGGAGCTCAATTAATATTAGTTTTATGTCGAACTTTGAGAGTTTGATTAACTTACAGTTGGTGTCTGTGTTGACATGAGTCTTCTCCAGATGGTGACTCGTCACTCTCTCCTGAAGGAGTGTCAGTGTTTGCACACGTTATTTACATATTGATGTGTACATGTGTGTGTTTGTGTGTGTGTGTAGCGTAGAGGTTAAAAGTGTAAGGAGTGGGTGCGTGTGTATTTGTGTTTACATACTAGTAAAACTAAAAAGAGAGGATTATAAATGCACTGTTGAATAAATGTATGTGTGTGTTTGATACAGAGGATTTTGTGTGTGTGTTGCTTTATTCGTGCGTCTGTATGTGTTGTGTGTGTGTGTAGGATGTGTATGTGGAAATACAGAACTGAGTGTATAGAAGAGTGACCGCTTGTGAACCTTAGCGTACTGTGAAGATCAATAACGAGGGCAAAAAGATAACTGAAAACAATTAATTACAGTTATCATGCAGTAAACACAAAGGTTCATACACCCACGCTAATATTTGCTAATAAAAACGTTCACAAATACACTTACACAATTAAATAAATGAACAAGTTAATAACTGACACATAGGTAAAATGTTAAATATAAATATGTTCCAAATTTTCATTGAGTGGCCAGTTCTTGGTGGACGAGCTGGTACAGAGATCTCTCTTGTGTCAGGTAGTCGACGTTCGGGTCTGTCCAGGAGGATGTTATTACAGAGCGCAGATTATCTGCGTGTCCTCCTCTGTAATAACATCTTCCTCTGTATACTGATATTAATACACTTGTATAGTAATATCATATATGGATAGTACTTCAAGGCTGGTTAAAACTGCTGACCTCAGGGAAGTGGTGAAGGGTGAATACCTGGATCAACGGACCTGGGGTGAGACTTGCTAAACCTCAGGGAAGTGGAAAAGGGGTAAAACCTGGATCCAGGGGCCCCCGGGGGTTTTGGGACTTGCTGACCCCCCGGAAAGGGGTTTGAAGGGGTGAATACCGGAAATCCAAGGCCTGGGGGGGGTTTTTGGGCTGACCTCGGGGAAGTGGTGAAGGGTGATACCGGGGAACCACGGACCTGGGGGGGGACTTGCTGACCTCAGGGAAGGGGGTGAATGGTGAATCCCGGGGACCCAAGGCCCTGGGGGGGGGACTTGCTGCCCTCGGGGGAAGTGGTGAAGGGTAAATTTCCGGAAACCCACAAACCGGGGGGTAAAATAACTGCTGACCTTCGGGGAAGTTTTGGAAGGGGTGAATCCTGTATCCACGGCCCGGGGGTGGGCCCTTGCTGACCTCGGGGGAAGGGTGTAAAATTGGGTAAAAATACCGGGAATAGGGAAACCGGGGTGGGATGCTGACCTCGGGGAAGCGGGGGAAGGGGAATACCTGGAACCCCCGGGACCGGGGGTGGGACTTGTACCTCAGGGAAGTGGTGAAGGGGGGAATACCTGGATCCACTGACCTGGTGGGAAACCTTGGGCTGACCCAGGGAATTGGGTTGAAGGGGAAAACCCGGGAAACCCAAACGCCCCGGGGTGGGCGGGGAGGGGCTTAAAAAAATTTTTCGAAAAAATTTTCCAGAACTTCAGGGGGGGGGAAAAAGACACCCGGGGGAAAAAGGGGGGGGGAAGGGGAATATCTGGGGGGGGACACAAAAGGACCCGGGACACTTTTGGAACCGGGGAAAAGGGTTAAGATTACTGAGTTTTAGAATGGGAAAGGGGGGGAAGGGAGAAAAATCTGAGGGACACAGAGGGAAACTCCGGGGACCCATGAATCGGGGGGGAAAGGAAAGATTACTGATTGTAGGATAGGAAGGGGGGAAAGGGGAAATTTCTGAGGGGACACAGTTTAAACCCCTGGGCCCACATAAAAACCTGGGAAGGTTCAAAAAACAGAAAGGGTGGGGGGTTAAACCCTTTTAAAGACGAAATCACTGACCTCGAGGGTGGTGGGGGTCTAGTAATTCGGGGGAAAACTCTGGGGGCTGTATACAAACAAACTATCCCTATAATAATAATAATAATAAAAATTTTAATATAATAATTTTTAAAATTTTTTTAAATATTTTAAATTAAAATTTTATTTAATTTTTTAATTAGGTTTTTCACCTCTCGTTTTTAAACCTAGCAGAAAGTGGGTTTCCTGGGTATTTTTATATTGTTTTTGTGTTTTTATGTAGCATTTTCAGTAATGTCAGTGGGGTCTTCAAAACAGGTGTATCATGGACCTGTTTCCCTGTAACAGGTGTATCGGACCGGGGGGTCCTGTAACAGGTGAAACCCCCAAGGGGATTTGGTACCTGAGAAAAAATTAGATTATTATTTTATAATTATTAATTTAAATGTTTAAAATTTTAAATTTTTTTTTTTTGGAGCCTCCCCCATGACTAGCTTTGTTCTGAAACAGTTTTCTTTTTTTCGGGATAAAAGGTTTTCCTTTTTTCCCTGTATACAGTGTTCTTCTTTTGTTCTGTATACGGGGTTCTTTGTTTTTGTAAACAGTGTTCTTTGCCCAAACTAAGTCATCAACTTCCTCGTCTAAGACCCATTTTTAACATATTTGACATCACTCATCGCTTTTTAAAGACCACAGTGTCATCTTTTATCGTTAAAGTATATCAAAGAGTTATACATTATTTTTTTTAACGGATCCCAACGATTCCAAGGTGTTTTAAAATTTTTTACAAAAGTGAGGGGAACGTAAAGTTAAAAGAAAGGCCCTCCAGGTGGCCCGGGTTGGTAACTCAGAACTAATCTAAACCCACAAACTTTTAAAGGGTTATCCACTTTGTGGCCTTTTTCTTTTGTAGTAAAAATTTTTAAATTTGGAAATTTTACCCCCCTTTCTCATTTTTGTTATACGAAAGGGGAAAAAGTAACGTTTTCAGTTAAAACTTGCGACCTGTTTTGTAAACAAATGAAAAAAAAATCACAATGAACCCACTATTTCCATTTAACCCCCTTTTAAAACTTCCCAACAGAGTCAATAAAATAAAAAATTCGCCCCAGAAAAGGGTAACTGTATTTATGTATCCTGGGGAAAAACTTTTATATTATTAAAATTTTCCTTTGACAACCCTTTTAGTAATTAAAAATAACCCAATACCTCATTATGTATTTTACTGGGGTTAACCCATAAGTCACCTTATGTAATTTTTTTTTTACTATTGTTTGCTTAAATATTCCCTGAATTGATATTTTCTCTGCCCCTTTTTTCTACCTTTTTTTTTTTTTTATTTTTTTTTTAAATACTTTTAAATTTTTTGAATTATTTAAACAAAAAAATTAATAATTAATTAACATTTTTACTATCATATTTTTTAAATTTAACTTTTTTTTGCAAAATTTTAAATTCCCCTTTCCCTTTTTCTAATTACCTTTCCCCCTTTTTTAATCCACTTTTTACTTCTTAGAGTACTTTTAAATTTCCTTTTTTCCTCCCAAAAAATAACCTAAAAGTAAAAACTACCCGGGGAAAAAATTTTGAATCCATAAAACTGATTTTAAATTTTTAAATTTTACTTGAAATAAAAACTTTACTTTTTTTTTTTTAAATTTTTTCCCAAATTTAATTTTTTTTGTAACATTTTTTATTTTTCCCCAAAATTTTTTAAAAAACACCATTTTTTCTACCATTTAGTTTTACTTTTGTACATTTTTCATTTTTTTTATATTTTTTCATACATTTTTTGCCAAATTTTCAGGTTTGTATTTTCAACCCAACCCTTTTTAATTTTTACCCTTTTGTACCTGTTTTACCTTTTCCCTTTTCTATCCTGCCCTACCTGCCCAAACCTGTTTCTACCTTTTTCTACCATCTTACTATCATATTTTAACCAAGTCATTCCCAAATTGTTTTTTTTTTTTACTTATTTATTTTTTTGGTACTTCAATTTGTGAGTTTTTTTTTTGTAAAATTTTAAATTTCTAGTTTTTTTCTCTTGTTTCTTTTTTAAAAAAACTTAAAATCAGAATTTATGAAATTGGGCAAGTATCTTTTTAAATTTTGGGGTTTTTTAAAATTATAATTTTAATCCCCTTTTGTATTTTTAGCTCTTTTCTAGCTAAATTTAACTTTAGAAAACCCCTTAAACTACAAACCCATTTTGTACTTTAGCTCTTTCTCTCAATACTTTGAAAACACCTAAACAAACAAATTCCCTTAGTTGTATTTTTGGGTTCATTTAGTCAATTAATAGACAAAACTAAATTCTTTTTAAAAAGGGAACCTTAGTGCAATACAAGGGGTAAAGCCCGGGTTTTTCACTGTTTTTTTTTTTTTATAGTATTATTTTTCCCCTTTGTTGTATTTAAAGCCCTTTCTACCCAAAATCACATGGGAAAAATACCCAATTTCATTATTTTTTTTTGGTGATTTTAACCCCTTAACAAACCAAAAGGTGCTTTTAGGGGTATACTTATCAAACCCCCACCAAACAGAAATCATTTTTTTAGAACTCCCCCCTAATACAGGTTAAACCCAACCCCCTAAAAAAACCTAAAAGATGAATGATACGTTGACCCCGAAACCCCAACCCCCTATAATCTAACACACAATCAATACTTATTGGAAAGTAACTGCCTTTATTAAACAGCCCTCAAAAAGCCAGACTATCCGAAAAATTGCCTTTAAAGTCTTTCAGTTTTTAAATAATCAGGTTCCTTTAAACAAAAATATGATTTTCCCCCTGTCCCCTCCTTTAGTCACTAAAGAAACCCTTTCTCCTGCCCTTATTACTTACTGGACCTGGGTTAAGAGACACAATTTGAAAATCCCACCCAAATACCCGGATACCCCAAAATCCACAACTGCAGGGCTTTCCAAGTTGGGGGGGGGGTACTGCAATCTATTACTCTTAAACCCAAATTTTGTATTACCTAATTGCTTTAAAGATGAAAATGGGGAATTTCTTTTTTGCTAAATTTTTCTGTTTTAAAAAAAAAAATCAAAACGCCTATAACAAACGGTGCCGTATTTTAACCCGGGTACAAATACGCAAACATCCAAAACTTCAGTGAGAAATCTTAAAAATAACTAATATCAAAAAAACAAATGAACAAGCACCATTCTATTAGCTGGGGACTTCAAAAAATTCAACCTTGGGCCCACCAAGATTTTGAAAATGGGAAAAATTTTTTCATCAAAAATAAAGAAAACACACTTTCTTTTTACCAAAATAACTAAACCAAAACCCGGGTGACTGAGACAATTTTTGCAACCATAACAGCCACATAAGGACCCCAAAAATACTAGCCTCCCTTAAATCGGGATAAACCCCAGACCCGCAAATTTCGGGCCACTAACCCCAACCTTTTCCCCTTTTAACAAACAATTTGTAAACCCCCCATCGAATTTCAACAAAGTTTTTTTTTTAGACTCCCTTTACGAGGGCCTCAATAAGGAATTTACAGCCCGAACCTTAGGGTGTTTTACTGGGCTACAAAAATTCCCCCCAATGCCAAAGGCATTGGCCGGGTTTGGGGCGGGCATTTTTTTTAACAAAAAAACTTTGACATACAAGAAACCTTTTTCCATAAAATCGAAAAAGATCACGAGAAAAAAGGCTTGGGTTTCCATGGGGTAACCAGCAGCCCTTCCTGAAAAACCATTGATAAGAAACACCAATATGAAAAGCTAATAACGGACTTTAATTTCACAAAGTTTATTCTTAAAAAAATATTCAACTTTTTCACCAAATTTAAAAAAGGGAAAACCCAAAAAAATGTACTACTCCGGGAGTTCACGACACAAGAAGAGATTAAATTAAAAAAAGACCTGGGGGAAAAAATTTCCCAGATTCTGGGGGCCCACAAGCTAAAAAAAAAAAAGAAAATTTTTTTAACCCAAACCTCAAGGAAAAACCACTGCACCACTGATACAGCTAACAAGGAAAAAAACCACTTCTTTCAAACATAAAGGGTCTAATTCCGCCAGTTAAAAAAAAACCCACGTACCAATGCCTTTTGCCGGGGACTACCTTTGATTTGGGGAAATTTCCCCAAATTCCTTCTAACTTGTAACCCCAAATGAGCCCAGGAAGTCAAACGCCCGGTTTATAAAGTCACTTAAAAATAACTCGGGGGAAACTGTCCCTCACATCCCACCATTATTTTTAAAAGGGGGAGCGGCCCCTGTCCTTCGGAAAAGCTATTACATTATTTTTAAAAAATTCACTAGAAAAAATAGACTTTTTCCGGGCACCCCTCGACGCCCAAAGGGGTTTACCAATACCCCCAAAGGTGGTGAAACCCCACAGGGTGAAAAAACTATAACCAAAATCAAAAATTACCCCTTTCTATCCAAAATCATTTGAGAAAACCCTGCCCCAGGAGACTTTTATTCAATTTTTAACGGCA
Organism: Cherax quadricarinatus; assembly: GCF_026875155.1. NCBI lineage: Eukaryota > Metazoa > Arthropoda > Malacostraca > Decapoda > Parastacidae > Cherax > Cherax quadricarinatus. The sequence goes on along the minus strand of NC_069456.1, from coordinate 34,051,654 downwards.
CAAAACTTTTCTAAACCCCCGCCAAAATTTTGGAAAATTTAGGAAAAATAAAAGCACTAAAAGTTCAATTAATAAATGCTAACCCCGCTTTTTCACAGCATTGGAAAATAAGGAAAAATCCACAGGAATTTTTTTTTTTGACCTAAAGAAAAGAAAAATTTTACACAGTAGGAAACCCCGGGATCCTCTCCCCAAATTGACCCTAAGGTATTTTTGAGGCCTGCCCTTGCAATTTTAAATCGTACCTTTCTAATAGGATCCGTATGTCACCATTAAAGGGGCAAAGCCTATCAATTTCGGGGCCCCTTGATACTGGAGTTTTCCCCAGGGAAGTGTCCTTGGCCTTGCTCTTCCCCATTTTTAAACAATGATCTTCCAACATATCCCAAAAACCTGAAACACCCCTTTTTTTTGCTGACGCCCCGACTTATTAATTCCCCCCACCCTAATCTTGCCACCCTCAACACCATTGTTTTAAAGAGGGGGCTCCAAAATATCGACTTGGGGTGACAACCAATAAACTTACAATTAAAAACTGGGGAAAACCAAAATATTTTAAAGTCTGGAGAAAGCAGGGGGTTTTCCCCCCAAATTAACATTAAGAAACGACAAAAACTAATTGCCCAACATAATGAAAGGGAAAATTCCTTTGGGCCCTTTCCTCGCCCAAAACCTAAAAATTTTGCACCCATATCCAAAACCCTAACAAAAAAAAATAATCCAAAAACGGGGATCCTCTCCAAAATTTCTTTCTAAGTGCCACAAACTTTCCCTTCTCACATAAACCATTCACTTATATAAAACCCTACCTCAATATGCTTCGTTTTTGGGGGGGTTTAAAAGGGAGGGAACAAACCCCAAAAACCAATAAAACCCAACAGAAAGGCCCGCAGTAAGAATTTAAACATAAATCCCATTCCCCCGGTAAAAACCCCCCCCCCACTCTTTTTAGATCTAAAAAAAATTTTCCCCGTTCAACATCCCCACTTCTACTGTGCAATCTATAAACTTCCCGGACCTTTTTTAATTTTCCAAAATTAACCTTGACCAAAAAAGCTTTTCTTGAAAGTTTGACAGGATCCCCCCAGGCAAAAAACACCCAAAACCAAAAATCACTTTTGACTTTTCCCCAAGGTTTTTCGAAAATAAACCTTTCAAAAAATTTAATTTTATTTTTAAAGGACCTAAATCTGGAAAAACCCCAACCCGAAAAACTTAGAACTTTCAGACACATTCTCACTTTCAAAAAATTTCGTTAGAAAAAATTTTTTCTCCCTGAAAACCCCCCCGACAACTAACAAATGATAACCCACCCGGTGGGGTTTACAATTTTCACTCACTCACCCCTGAATTTTAAACCCAGAAATATTTAAACTTTTAAACTTTAAAATTAATAAATCCCAACTAGTTTATAAAATTTTTCCTATGATACTCCCAAAATAGACACTTTTATTGTGCAAAAAAAGAAGCAAATTTACATTATCGGTTTTAAACCTTGGGAATAAAAAACCGGGGGCAAGTTGGGTTTTGAAAGAAACCGGAAGCAAAAACATAAAATAAATTTTTTAGAAAAAAAGTTTTTGGTCCCCGGGGGCCTTGTCAATTCTAAAATACAAAAGGTTTGAAAAACATTATATATATAGGCGGGGGGGGGAGTGGAGGGTGGGGGACGGGCCAAAAAGTGGGCCCTTGGAAAAAAGGAATGTCATAAGAACATAAGAAAAAAGGGGGGGAACACTGTTGAAGGGCCCAAAATCCCATGCGGGGAAAGGGCCTTATCAAAACAACCCCTGCCCATGGATGGGAAGGGGTAACGAATTTAAATCATTGACCCTGTGTTTTTTTGGGGTTGGGGCTGCCCTTAAAATATCATGTCAAAAGTTTTTGAAAATTTTGAGTTTCCAAGTGTTCGTTTTTTTTATAGTGTCCGGGGACGGCGAATGTGAGGCTTCTAGGCCCCCCATCGGCGGGTTTTAGGTTGGTTCGGTATGAGAACGGGGTTGTTTCCCATTCCCTTCATTTAAATGCCCCCCCCGGGGGTCCTCTGGGGGAGGACACAGGCGTAAACCTTTCTCGTCTTTGGGTTTGGGGGCATTTGAAAGCTCTTCCGGGGACTGCAAGATTTTCTGCCTGTCTTTGCCCACAATTTTTTTGGAAAAGAACCCACAGGGGATAAATGTAAAAGCCTTTTTGTAAAAAATTTTGGGGGTGTGGGGGGGTTTTTTTTTAAAGGGTGAGGTCCCTTTTATGATGATGTGTTTTTTGGTGGAAAAAGGGTTTATGGTTTTTTCTAAAAGCAAAGGCCCCGGGGGTATTTTTGGCAAAAAACGCCACATGGGTGGAAAAACTATGAAAAAGGTTTTGGGGGGTGTTTTTCCTTTGGGCGGTTTGTTTTTGGGGGAAACTTGTGCCCATATATATAATGTTTTTTCAACCTTTTGGGATGTTTTGAAGTGAATCAAGGTCCCCGGACCGAAACGTTTTCTAATAAATATGTTTAAGGGGGGCCCTTTCTTTTCTTTCTAAAACCAATTTACATTGCCCCAAACTCACAAAATTTTGATTTGTTTACTTAGCCTTTAAAACCCCTAATCTGTAAGGATTTAATGTTTTAAAAAATTAACAAATCTGCCCGAAATGCCTTCGCCATGCTAAGTGTTTCCCATGGCCTCCTCTGGAATTTTGTATTTTTTTAACATGAAAAACCCCACAAATCCAAAACCTGGGAAAAACCCCCCATTGTAACCCTTATAGAGAATAAACTTGAAAAATTTAATTGAATTTAATTTTAAAAATTTTAATTAAAAGAAACCCATTCATGACATGGGAAAATGACATAGAAAAAAGTACAGGCGATTTTTAATATGACGGGGGGGGGGGGGGGGGGGGGGAAAATCTCCTGAAAGGCGGAAGTGACCAGAAAAACCCCCACAGAACAAGCAATTTTGACAAGGGGACATGTTCCCGCGGAATGGGAAAATGGGGAGGGGGAATTTTCGTCCCGGGAAAAAATTTGGGAATTTTGAACCCGGGGAAATCCCCCGTAGAAACTTGAAAAATGGGGAAAGGGAAAAAAAAAAACCCCTCCCAAAAAAAGATTGGAAGGGAAAATAAAAAAAGAAACCCCGTAAAAAAAAAAAGGGAAAACGAGAGGGAAAAAAAAGTCTGGAACAAAGAATATACAGAGAAACCCGTCCTGATGATGGAATGTTCATTTAAACCCCTCCAAACATCAATATGAAGGAAACCCGTCTAGATCAAAGGATATGAGAAGGAAACACGTTCAGAACATAGAAGTGGCAGGGAAAAAACCCTCATGAAAGAAAAAATAGACAGGAAACCGTCCCCAGAACAGGGAATATGACTGGAAACCCACCCGAAGGATGGTAATGACAGTGAAATACGTCCGTCGTGAAATAGAAGAGGAAAACCGTTTACAACAAAGGAATATGAAAGGAAAAAACCCCTCCAGAACAATTAAAAATGAAGGGGGAAACAAAATTCAGAACAATGGGAAATGAGAGGGCACCCGCCAGAAAGATGGAATTACAAGGAAATCTTCCAGGCGATTGGAATAGAGCTGAAATCCAAACCGGACAAGGGAATATGAAGAGAAAACCGTCTAGAACCAGAAACATGACGGAAACCAGTCTTAAAAATGGAATTTAAAAGGAAAACCCATGAATAAGTGGAAATGGAAGGAAAAAATTCTAGCGATGAATATAAAAGGGGGAAAACCCCCTTTTAACGATCGAATAGACAAGGAAAGCCCTCCTGAAACCCCTGAAAAATGAAGGGGGAAAAACCCGTCCTGAGAAAGGAATTTGGCAGGAAAACCCTCCAGAAAAAAGGATATGACGGGGAAACCCATCCAGAACAATGGAATATGACAGGGAAACCCCCTCCGAACAAAGGAATATACAGGGAAACCCTCCAGAACAAAGGAAAATGACAGGGAAATTTATCAAAACAAGGAACATAAGGGAAAAAAAACCCGTCCAGAACAATGGAATATGACAAGGAAACCCGTTCAGAACAATGGAAAAATGCCAGGGGAAAACCGTCCAGAACAATGGAAAATGAGAGGGGAAACCCTTCAGAACAATGGAATATGACAGGGAAACCCCCCCAAACAATAAAATACAGGGAAACCCGTCCAGAAAAAAGGTAGACAGGGGAAAACCCCCCCAGAACATTGAATATGACAGGAAACCCTCCAGAACAAAGGAAAATGAAAGGAAAACCTCCCCCCGAAAATGGAATATGAAGGGAAACCCCTCCAGAACAAAGGGAATATGACAAGGAAACCCGTCTAGAACTATGGAAATTTTCAGGAAAACCCCCAGAACAATGGAATAGACAGGGGAAAACCCCTCCCGAACAATGGAAATGACAAGGAAACCCTCTAGAACATGGAATATGAAAGAGAAACCTGTAAGAGGAGATGGAATAGACAGGAAAACCCCCAACCAGAATGATGGAAATGAGAGGGAAACCCGGCCATAATTAAGGAGGGAAAGGGCGTGAAGCCGTCTAGAAAAATGTAATTGAAAAAAAAAACCCTTTCAAACGATTTAAAATGTGGAAAACCCCTCCAGAATGATGGAATAGACAGTAAATAAAAAAGATTCCAGAAATATTGTTTTTTTTGGTTTTTAAAGTAGTGTTTTTGACTCCAGCAGAAAGTTGTAGCACAAGTATTGTCAAGTTAAAAAATTTCTAAATAACACAAAAAATTTAAAACAGTTAGTAATTACAAATAGGTAATTTTCCTTTACCAAAAGAAGAATGCTAGGAGGACAAAGCCTGGAGATCCGCTCTGGGGGTCTGATGGTCACCAGGCAAGCACTATCTTTTACTTTTTTCCCCTTTCCTTGTGAGTTCATTTTTATTAACCTTTGTGTTTTTTTTTCCGGGCAATTGATGAAAGAATTTTTAAAATAATAAACAAAATTTTAAACAAAAATCAATTTTGTTTTTATTACCTTTTTATTAAATTTTTAAAGTAGGATTTTTTTTTCCAATGTTTTTTTCAGCTTTTATATATTTACTTAACATAGATTTTATTGACGTTTTTTTTCGTGATGAATAATGTATGTTGTTTTTTTTTTACTGACACACTAGGTTATGTAGAGAAAAGTTTGTTAGTTACACCACAACCCGATATTTTCCTTATGATTTACTCCCAAAACATTAATAACGTCTAGACTTAACCCAGGAATCACAAGACTCAAAATTAGGCAAAAATTTCAGACTATTTAGGGAAAATTTTAAAAACATGTTATTTATTACATTTTTGGGCACGAAGTTTCTGTTATTTTAATTTCAATGTTTTGTTAGTGTGCAGTTTTCAGCTTACACACTTTTTTTGTTAGAAATTACAATCATAAAACATAAGGAAGAAGGGCCCCGGCGAGGCCTCTGGCCCCCTCGAGGCAGGGCCAAGTTCCTACCCGCTTAAGCCAAGACCCCCCCCCAGTCAGATCAGGTCACATCCACTTAAAAGGACACGGCATCCGACCTTTAGCCAACTAGTCAGGTC
>NC_069456.1:34021383-34045612 GCF_026875155.1 Cherax quadricarinatus | reverse complement strand
CTTTACCAGCTTGTCTTCACCTTGATTTGCACGATGAGCTACGCAAATCGTGTCAAGATCAAGCCAAACAAGCGGTACCGTTGATGATTCAACGAAGATTGCTCTTGCAACTGTTGTTTCAAGGAACACTGCAAGTTAAATTCAACACCATTTTGTCTCTGAAAGAAGCATTCATTGTTGTGTGTCATGATGATGCTGAAGCAGAGAAGCTACTCACTACAGATGCCACCACTACACTTACTGCTCAAGGGTTTACTGTTATGTCATCTCCTGCCCTCAAGGCCAGGAATCAGTATTCCTTAAAAAACTAGACAAGATTCTGACGTCTCAATCACCTGCAGAACTCAAGACATCCATCGAGACGCAAAATACTTGGGCTACTGTTGACAGCATCACAAAAATCCCGAATGCATCGTCCATGCTCAAGGTCACCTTCACGACGTTAACATGGCTGCCACTGCTCTGAAAACGAAGGTCTTGCTGTTTACTACTACTTCATCAGTCCAACCTACATTCGAAGCAGAGAGATATCAGTACATCCAACACTGCTGGAACTGTTATTCTTACCATCACACCACCAAAGCATGTCCAGTAAAAGACAAGAAGTTCTGCACTACATGTGGTAGTGAGGGACACACCTTCAGTTCCTGCACCGCTGCTACTCCACCACAACCATCGTGCTTAAACTGTAAGAGCAACGACCACCATACACTGGCAGCAAAATGTCCTACACGAAAGGATATTGTGAAGAAAACACAAGAAGCAGCAAAGAAAAAACCTACCAGCAACACACCAACGTATGCAGCAATTGCAAAGATCCAAGCTAACACTACGAAATTACTTCAAGCTACTACTCAGCCAGCCTCCACCATCACCACTCCTCCAGCATGTGACGTAACTAAGATCCACTACTGTCTACTATACGCTCACATGCAGAACATGGCTGTACCTGGATCTTTTAACTCTACCATTAACAAGTTATTTGCACTAAATAATATGCCATCATTTATATTCCCAGCATCTCCACCTTCGGAAGAAATACTAAAATTTACCAAAGACCTAATCAACACTTCTGCATCAGCAGCTCCAACACCACCAACACCTAGTGACGTCACTCCAGCAACGTCCAATGAGAAGTCTCCATCGCCTCCACTCCTCAAAGAAACCGACCAATCAGAAGCCTTTCCACCAGAAACATCTTCCCATTCGTCCATTGAAGATGAAGATGTAAATGTACATTCACCAGCACCAATAATACCATCTCAAGACCCAAGATATGATACTGTACCAGAAGAAGAAAAATACCATTATGTTAGATGGTACAAACGTATCTTTTTGTACCACAGTAAATTATCCTCAGGACATGGAGCCAGCTGAACTAAAATCTCGCCTCATCAACAAGACAGTCAAGTATGTCGTTGGACCTTCTAAAGAAGCTGATCCCGTTAATCTTTCCACCATTATGGCAAATCTTGACCTTTGGTGTAAAAACTCCTCAATATGAACATCCTTAACTCGCCTCATGATAATTCCTCTCCAACGCTTTAAAAATCTCAAAAATGGAATTGCCTCTCCAAGGACACTTTCTTCGTCAAAAAACGCCACAATTCCAAGTAACCACCAAGCCATTATGTAATGACCAATCAACGTTGAGCCCCTCCCTGCAGCCACCAATCACCATCAAGAAGCAGAAATCTTCCATCCAGCAAGTTGCAGCCAGCTCCTGCAGAGTTCCTGTTGTTACATCGTCTTTCATCATCGTCATTCAGGCTTAGCAGTTGGGTTTAGTCCTGACTCTTCTCTCTTCGACTCAAGACATTCCTCTCACCGTCTATTCTTCGCACTGTCCCCACTTGCCCCTCGCCCCTCGTGGGTCCTTACCTGTGAGTCCTATCGTATCGTATCTGCTTCAGAATCTCCACGACTATGGTGCTCTTCGCACCTACTCCTAGGTTGAGGAACTGATTACCTCATCTTCTGTATATAGTCTTACTGTCTTCAAGTTAAGTCCTAGAATTTGTATTGATAAAGCCCCTGGATGGCGAAACGTCTACAATAAAGATACCCAGATGTTGCACATGTGTCAGAATGTTGCTCTTGGAGGCACTCTGGTGCACAAATCCATCACAGCCTGGGTTTATGTGGCCATTGGAGGTACTGATCTGGTGTCCTCTTGAAGAGTTTTACACCGGTTCCTGATATCTACCGGCAGTGTGTTGAATCGTCTAAGCTCACAGATGTTGATACAGTATTCTCGTATCGTGCTCATGGCTTTTTTTGCTTTATACTGAGCTTATTTTACATTTCCATATCCTTCGCTTCAGTACGTTGTTATGATCGTGTATAAGCTTGAGATTAAGCCATCTGATATCATCCAGATTTATATTATCATGAATATATCTCTTCCCAGCCCCCAGAGAAGACATATTCAAAATTTTGAGGCGTTCCTGGAAATTTAAAATGCTTTGTTTGCTCTAAGCTGAAAATAAATATTTGTATCTGTTCCAAGTCTCTATCTCTCCTGCTCTGAAGGAAGCCGTCAGCACCAAAAATCCATTGGCAAATCGATTTTTTGCTCTAAATTTTGAATATAAAAGAAAACAAACTGAACACAAGAACATAAGAAAGAAAGAACACTGCAGCAGGCCTACGGGGCCCATGCGGAGACCGGTCCAATTCCCATCCAGCTTAAGCCAATGCCTTAACCTAGTCAGGTTAGTCACTTCACTTAAGGGAGGAGCACGGCATCAGAACCTAGTACACAAGCTAGTGGTTATGCTGAAGACAACGTTAGAAGTGTCAGGATTTCGATGAGGGGGTTGTGGAATAACTTATAGAGGAGTATATAAGTCTTCGGTTCTTTTGGGCTTCAACTTTCACATTCTTCCAAACTAGAGTTGAACTCTTCCCCAGGCTGAGGGACTGACCACCCCCAAAATACGTCTTCGTGGATTGATGAAACTAATTGCATGTTCTTTACTTTCTCATTGCCTTCTCTGTATTCAACTAAAGAAGCTTACTGCTTTAGTCGAAACATCTTGAATCAAGTATTTAACTGTTGGCACACGTGTCTTATCAACTTGTTGGCACTGTATATCCCTTTATCATACTCGACAAAGAGCGACCTTGTGTGGAAGCATTACTACCTGTTCCGGGAAAAAATAGTTGGGTGGTTCTTGGGCTACGTTGTCATAAGGACAAAGTTTTAAAACTATTGCTACCTGCAGTCTGATAAGAGGCGTATGTAAGAAACCCAAATTCAAAGCCCAACACAAGCTCAGATCTATCACGGGTAGTCTCACTGGTTGTCCCGGTGGAAGTCTCTTCCAGTTATTAGTAACAGTTAGTCTTTCCACTTCTTCATTTTGGTGATTTGTTATCAAATTAGAATATATTAACAAAAACAAACAGGAAGAGTGATCTAGTAGGCGACGACTGAAGAGGCGGGGCAGGAGCTGTGACTCCCCCCTCCCAACCACAACTGGGAGTAAAAATTTTGATTTTGTGGGAACGTTCAGTGTTGCAGACAAGGCACGAAAAGAAGATTGTTCCTGTTGAAATGGTTCGATATGATTTAGGACGTAAAGGTCATTGTTTTAAAAAGTTGGAGAAAAGCGTCTCTCAACTGATCCTTCCCGCGAGAAAGTTTTTAAAATCCCCAGTTTGTGAGCGATGATTCTTGCCTATTTTCCCCTCACCCCCAGGAATTTCTCTCTCTCTCTTTCTCTCTCTCTCTCCAATAATTTAATATTTTATATATATATATATATTATATATATATATATATTATTTATTTTATATATAATAATTATTATATATTTTATATGTATGTATGTATGTATTGTATACACAAACATTGTCTCTACGTCCCACGGCAGGACTTCTCCCACAATGAAATCCGCCGCAACGTCTTGTTCGACATTTCTGCCCCCACCATGCTTCCGGCGTACCAAATATATTGTATCCCTTATTCATTTGCGAAAGGGTTAACCTTTAATCACAGTTCTACACATTTTGGGAGATAAACCTGGCTAGGGGCCGTATATCTCTGCTACATCTTCCCGAGATTTACGGGCCCCGGTTGTAGCAGCGCCCCCCCCCAACTTCATTTATCAGATGATCGCGCTCTGCTTGTTTCATCCCAGAAACTTTCAATTGTTTTTTTTGTGTGTGTGTACATTATGACCGTGTACATGTTTTACAATCACAAAGACGAGTAACAAAGAAATATTAAAATTTTTTACATTTTTCGGGAGGTGGTGGTTAAAACCCTGGTCCGTCATTTACACACATACACGTTCCACACATACGCTATTGTGCTACATAATTAAAAAAAATATGTATATATATATTATTATAGATATGTCACATAATAGGATTAAAACTTTCGTTGAATAACGTATCTGGGGTCTGGTGGACTCTCATAGTGTTTGAGGACGCTCATAGCTGTCTCGAGGGTGTAATTACAGGACACAGATTTCTCTGTCTCCTATAATTCCTCCACCTGGAAAATCTCGACCGTAGTTGGGAAAAAGACTAATTCCAATGCAGCAAGGTCGTCGGGGGACCTCGAGAAGTGGGGAAGGCAAGACATCCAATAAACAGGACGGACGACTTCCTGGAAACATGTTTTTGGGGGAGGGATTAATGTAGGAATTTAGAGGGGGAGGATACTGAAAGAGACGAGACTCACCTTTGTAATTGATGGAGACAGACAAAACACACACACACATAGAGATAGGGGGGGACATGATAAACGCCATACAAAAATACTGAGAGGAATTGACAAAGTGGACAAAGACAGGATGTTCCAGAGATGGGACACAGCAACAAGGGGACACAGTTGGAAGTTGAAGACACAGATGAATCACAGGGATTTTAGGAAGTACTTCTTCAGCCACAGAGTAGTTAGGAAGTGGAAATAGTTTGGGAAGCGATGTAGTGGAGGCAGGATCCAATAGCTTTAAGAAGAGGTATGTTAAAGCTCACGGGTTCCAGGGAGAGTGACCTAGTAGGACCAGTGAAGAGGCGGGGCCAGGAGCTCGGACTCGACCCCTACAACCTCAACTAGGTGAGTACAACTAGGTGAATACACACACTGCAGGATGGTACACATGTAGATGGTACACATTATCCCAATGTTAAAAAAAAAAAGTGTCAGGATAGGTGGTTTAGACTAAGGCTGCTGCGTTGATAAGTAAAATAACAATACTGGAAAAGTTTTTACTGAAAAGCGGATTGAACATAATACCTGGTAAACAATTTGAATTTCTGTCTACAAAACCCTGTATTATAATCTGTAAAGTAATTATACAAGAAACTGTTGAATAAAAAAAGGGATGGGGGAAATAACATTTACCAAGAAACCTTCGCTAGTGCTATCAGAAATACAAAGATAACTGGGTTATATGTAGTTTAACCAGAGATATAATTGTTACGTGTTCATAATAACACTAGTGGTGCAACGATACAATATTCACAATATTATACAACTTAGTAAAATTGAAGAGCAAATATCACGTTTTTATATATAGTAATTCAAGAATAAAAAGAAAAACGCTGGTATGTACAGCAAAAATCAGAACATAAATTGTTTGTTTATACATAATAAACCGGGGGATACGAAGATCACGGGTGTTTAACACAATAAACACCAGAAACTGATACACAGATAAGGCATTTTACAAATTGGAAAATATAGAGATTACGCTTTTATATGAACGAAAATGCAGAAAAACTCATAAAAGAACAGAGAAAACTATAAAATTTTAAAATTTAGACGAATACGAAAAAACAACAGGTGGCCTCCCATGGAGGTGTGGTAGAGGAGTTCCTCTCTTCTGACTGGACCATGCTTCTAGCCTACCCAGGTGGGTGTATTTACTGGGCGCAGATTTCTGTGTGTCCCCTGTAATTACATCTGCTCGTATATACTGATATTTCAACATTGTGTTCTAATATATTTTATGTGCAGGGGCTCCATGGGGTTGCTGCATTTGTCAATTTAAAGTTCCTCTTGAGGAAATGGCTGTGTTTGGGGTTCACAGCTCTCAACGTCCCCTCAAATGCTGGAGATTAATTCCGTTTTTTCCTTTTATTATTTTGATAATATTTTGCTAATAACTGTGAGTTTGGATCACATTTTCACACATTGTTAGAAGTGCAACGACTGACTGATAGAACCGTTGTTTGAACAACGTATTTGTGCTGTATTCTGCATTGTTTTTATCATACTAATAACGAGAGAGCAACGTATTACTGACACCTGATGTTTTGTAGTTAATTATTCAATATTCACTTTTTGAATCATTTTAAGAACACTTAATTAACTACAAGTCCAGTAGAAATAACGGATTTTCATAACTTCAACATATTTCTCTCAATGTTTATCATGGCTGTTATTTACACTACTTTTTTGTCTCCACTTACATGTGTGAGCGAACATTCAGCTTCTTGAATGTCGTCAAGATTCGAAATAGATTTAGTGATTTAGTGTACTGAAGACTATACCATCCTTTGTTTTCTTCAGTGTTTCTTCAAGTGTGTTTACCTTACCTTATACTTTACTCCAGCATGACAGATTAGCTATTCATAATTTTCTTCAGTGGAGTAATGTGTCGAAGACTTTCTTACAGTCTAGGAATAAGCAATTTGCTAAACTTTCTCTGGTTGGTCTGTTTTTTCCGTTGATGAAAGTTCTATTGGAATTGTGTGGCACTATTTCCAAACACCTGTTGATGTATTGTACTGAAGTCTATGTTTGCTAAATATTTGTTTTTTTCCCTCATTAATCTCATGTATGTTTTTTTTAGGTTACTAATCAATAATGTTAGTAAAATTAAGCAAAAAAATGTGAAAATATTGCAGAATTTCAGTACTTTTCTCTTAGCATAAATATTAAGAGTTATTATTATTATAATCAAGGGGGAAGCGCTAAACCCATAGGATTATAAAAGCGCCCGGGGGGGGGATGTGGAATGCATTCGGCTTAATTCAGGGAACTTGAGCACAGATCCAATTCCCTAATCAAGAGCCCTCACCAACATCAAGGAACCTTCCATGGGGGGATTAAGAGTTCAGTCATTTATTTTCAGTTAAATGTAGATCAGAGTAAACTTTATTAAAAACGATGATTTGTTTACAGAATTTGTATATTGGGATTATATTATCTTTTCTTCCAGGTGTGTGGCAAACTTCTTGTTTTACTGTTTTGTTGTTTTTACAGTCATTCATTTAATTTCTGTATCCTCACCATTCCTTCAGCGTCCAGGCACTGTACTTCCTAGCTCCAGGACTCAAGCCTGGCTAACTGGTTTTCCCGAATCTCTTCATAAATGACAACTAGTTCACACTCCAACAGCACGTCAAATCATAAATAAACCACTTGCTTCCGCTCACTCATATCTAACACGCTCACAAAAGCCTGCTGTATATCCAAGCACCTAGCACTCAAAATCTCCCTTACCCCCTCCCTCCAATTCTTCCTGGGTTGGAGGGAGTATATATCTATGTATAATATATACTAAGAGGAATGCCAAGACTCAGTTGATCCCGAGGTTCGTCAGTTCGTCAGCACTCTACTACAGTACTGCAGAGTGTGTTTACTAGTTCCTTAAATAGAAAATGCTTTCACCGGGCTGGAGACATGAGGAGTGATGATCCGAGGGATTAAATCTCGGCATTCTAAATTTAAATGTTACATTCCTTTATTACGAGTGTTAAAAGAGTCATTAAAACAAGTTCCCTAGACGGAACAAGAGCTGGTTGCATTATAAACTATGTACAAGTGGAGGAAGGGTAACTCTCCTAGATTCGCAGCAGTAACCGGCGCTAACCTCTAGTAAAATCATTTTCTTTTGGGGCACTAGTTATCACGCTGGGTTGTAGATCAGATAACATATGAGATAAGGCATTTCGAAAAATATCGGGGCACTGATCAGAGCAACTGTGGTGTCTGAAGGAAAAGCGAAGCAAAACAGTTACGGTGACTGGTAGTTAACAGTGAAGCAGTGAGTAGAGCGGTTCTGGTGAGACCGCGTGGAGAATCGAAGAAAGAAACGGAAATATTATGAGGAAGATGTCACGAAAAGTTGGATGTCAAGACAAAACAGAGTGGGGGTATAAAAGTTAAGACACGTGTACAACATCTGGATATCTTTATTGTAGACGTTTCACCATCCAGTGGCTTTATCAATACAGATTTTAGGACATAATTAGAAGACAGTAGAACTATATACAAAAGATAAGGCAATCAGTCCCTCAGCCTTGGAGTTAGTGTTCACAGCATCGTGGTGGAGGAGAATCTGGAGCAAAGGTAAGAAGACTGGCGGTTATATAGGCGGCTGTGGATAAGGACGTGTAGCAGACGAGTGGTGGTGGGATTTACAGTATTGCGTTTTGCTTCTGGGAGACAACCACTGTGGAGCTGGCTGACATTATTTTTTTTGGTTTATGCATCTGTCCTGTGGGATGCTGAATCAGTTGACTCTGAAAGAGTTGACATAATAAACTAGCCTGTCGGCTAGTTTATTGTGTACTCCATGCCTGTTTTATGAACGGTTGGGCAAAAAATGAAAAAATTCTGAAAGGTTATGACGGGTGTTTTGTAAGATCTCATTAAGGTATTAGCTCTTTCATATAATACGATCTCATAGCTAAATATTTACCTTTGCAATACGTAGAAACTCTAAACGAGTTTACGATTACAATAATAAAAATTGGTCCTTACAAGATTATTCTCACAAATAACAGCTATTCACGTAGCCGATGCGAAGTATAGCTATTAATCTCAAGATTTTTGACACTTTATCTTTAAAAGTAAGGGATTTGTCATTTCCCGCAGGATTGTTTAAATGTGTCTCTCAGTGGTTGGGCGTTCAAAGTTAGCATTGATTTTGTCCACCCCCACTGCAATTCATTTCGACTAACGTTTCCAAACAAACTGAACCGCCAAAAATACTTATAAACAGAGCTTTTAGTTTAGACTGCTAAGTTTATGACTTTATCCACAGACTATTTTGCTTGATACATTCTATTATGAGAAGCAGTGGATCGACTACTTCTCATCTGCAGTCTTCTGCTTCCTTCTAGTTCCCCTTCTAGTTTTTGTTTTAACAATGTTTTTTTTCTTCTGTTTGGGAACCTCCAGAGTAGGCCTCTTCAGTCGAATACGGAGGAGGCAGCGGAAGCAGTGTAGTTATAGAGACGTTTTAATCAGTCCATCACCTCGAAGAAGTAATTTGAGCATTTGGTCAGTCTCTCAGCGGGGAGGGAGTTCTTGCTTCATGTCTGGGAACAATGTTGAAGCTGAAGTTCAGAATGGAGGGACTTTATATGCGTAGGTGAGGCGTGGAAAATGTGAAGGGCTGTGCCATCACCTCGAAAACTACGTTTTCGGGGTGTTTGGGTGATTACATCGTTTTTAATGAGTCCTTATGCACATTTGGGTTTTCCCCTGCTTTTGGACGTTTTTCGGTTTGGGTTTTTCGGTCCTTAGGAAGTGGTGGGGTGGCAATGTTCCGTTGTCGCTCTCTTCCCGTTCCTACACTGGAGAGAACATTGTATTCAATGTTGAATAAATAATTTAATGTTTCCCATGTGTTAAATTTGTTGTCGTTTTATTTCCATTGTGATGATCACTTATTTCGTCACTGCTGAGAACATTTGTGGCTTCAGTTTGTTGAAACTGTAATAAATTGGTGAACCCTAGACTGTTTAAGGTGTGGTGCGGTTGACGTAAAAAATTTGTTTTGTTTATTACCTTGTTAGGGAGTCTGCCTGTTAATTGTTGTTTTAAGTCAGTTGAGTGAGAGCCTGCTGGAACTCTGCACCTTCTGGGGGTAAACGCGCTGAAGTAAGTGAGGCATTGGGCAACTTCGGTCTCCACACAAAAACAACCCACACAAAAAACCCCAAACACTGCTGTAAACTGCTCGGCCTTAAATTGTTGTTTATTGTATGAGGAGAAAATAAGTTTGTAGTTCCATTGGACCTAGTTTTACTGCGATCAAGGTGTCGGTTTAGCATCGAGTTTTGAAATGACGTCTTTTTAGGCTAGAGTGATCATTTGCACTGGTGGGTGTTTTTCAGCTTACCTCTCTTTTTACTTCGTCTTCATCAGCAATCCTCAGCATTCTGACATCTGGCATTCGAATGATAACTGCAGCGCAGGCGAAAACGTTTTTCTAAAGATCTGGATCAACTCGACCCTAACTTTCAGTATCGATTACTTTTATATTACGTCATGTAGACAACAATTTCTAAGTTCTCTAATAACTTTCATTGGCGTCGGTTTTCAATTTTTAACGATGGTGAATAAATTAAAATAGGTTCTGTGCAGTATGACAAGTTTCTTTTACAGCTACATAAGCCAATGATAGTTTCAATAAAGTACCAAAAGTGCAATGTGTCATTTATTACATATTTGTATTACTCTACTTATTATTTTATATATAATTTTTAAAATTAATTATATATATTTAATATATCATATAATAATAAACTTTTGTAATAAATTCTACTTTAACTTCTACCACCAAATGTATTGCATATTGAGCTTATACCTCTTATATAAAATTTCTGTTTGTACTTGACAAGCTTGAGAGCGAAAGCTGCACAATAATGCCTAATTGTTGTGTCTTTTCAATTTTAGCGGTAATTCTACAACATTAACTTCTATACGCTTGGGATGAGGGCTGGTACGAGTACAGTGACAACACACTGTTGGAGGTTTAATAAAAGATTACCCAAACTCCCATTTCCATTTATCTTTACCAAAAGCCTGTCTGCCGAAACTTTTAGAATGAATACCAGATGTTAAAGTTTATATAACATTGGGTATCTATATTTTCCCCCCCATTACTATATAATTCAATCTGGGATAAAATTGAGTGTAAAAAAATATACAACTAAGAGGTAAACAGTCCCTCAACCTGGGGGGTGATTGCACCGTACCTTCATTGAAACACAGCTAAAGTTGTGTTTATATACTGTGTCACGGTTCGGGCGAAAGGCCTGCCCGGCAGCCCAAAGGGAGAGGACGCCCTTTGATCAATAAGAAGATTCACTCCTTTTTTATCAGGTTAGCAAGTTGGTGTATTTATTCCAATTTCATGTTTTGCTCTTCTACAAGTTGTTATCAATACATGAACTTGGAATGAAGGTACAATTTAGTCTTCATTTTAAAAAATATAATTTAAAGGGGATGAAGGTTTCTTAAATAACAGAAGATTTTCTTCTCACATCATTACATCTTCCACTTTTCTTTTCACCACTCGTGCCAATTTAGTTAATTTTCTAGTGTTTCCTTCCATTTCAAACATCTGGGTATCCCCTTATAAGATAAATTAATTGTCATCCAATACAATTAATAACAGAATAATTTAAGAAAAAATTTTATAATATGAACTGTGAGTAACCAGTAGAATTTAAAGTTGGCCCTGTTGGAGCAAATTTGTGATGAACCCTCAAATTTCTTGATTAAGAAAGAATTTTGAAGCAGCAATAATTCAAGGATTTGGGCTTTTCTTTAGAAAATTTAGTGATGAAATTCAAATAACATTTAATGTCATTGGAAAGAAAATATGCAGTGTAGGGTAAATCATTATGGAACCAAGTTGGGTCAGGAGTGAAGAAAGAAGGAGATAAGGATCGGAGCGAGAGAAAAGAGGGATGTAGTTGATCTAAAAATGCTGCACCAGATGGCCAATTTATTGTTCTACTTGTATTAATTTATATCAATAAAATTGCTTTCAAAAGAATTAAATAAAAGTCTTGCTTGTCAATAAATTAACATTAAATCTGTAATAGCTTGTCAATAAAGCTAGAGATCTTACACTACCTTGTCAAAACCAGTGTAAAAAAAAAAAAAAAAAAAAAGAAAAGAGGAAAATAGAACACTTATCCAACATTCACATAAAACGCTAGAGATATTGTTCACACAGTATAGGAACATGTGAGTTCCTGCTTCACATAATGTGATGGTTGGTTTAATGGATGGTTGGTAGTGGATGTTGGTAGATGGATGGATGGTAGTGGATGGTTGGTAATGGTATGGTGGTAGTGGATGGTTGGTAGTGGAATGGTTGGTATTGGATGTTGGTAGTGGATGGATGGTAGTGTATGGTTGGGTATATTGGGGTGGATGGTGTGGATGGTTGGTAGTGGATGGTTGGTATTGGATGGTGGTAGTGGATGTTTGGTAGTGGATGGTTTGGTTGTGGATGGTTGGTAATGGAATGGTTTGGTAGTGGATGGTTGGTATTGAGATGGTTGGTAGTGAATGGTGAGTAGTGGATGGTTGGTAGTGGATGGATGGTAGTGGATGGTTGGTATTGGATGGTTGGTAGTGGATGGTTGGTAGTGGATGGTTGGTAGGTGGATGGTGGTGTGGATGGTTGGTAATGGATGGATGGTAGTGGATGGTTGGTAGGTGTGAGTTGGTTATTGGATGGTTGGTAGTGGATGGTTGGTAGTGGATGGTTGGTAGTGGAAGTTTGGTAGTGGATGGATGGGAGTTGGATGGATGATACGTGGATGGATGGTAGTGGATGGTTGTAGTGGATGGTTTGGTAACTAGGTGGTTGGTAGGGATGGTTGGTAGTAGATGGTTGGTAGTGGGGGGGGGGGGTCGGATGTTGGTAGTGGATGGTTTGTAGTAGATGGTTGGTAGTAGATGGTTGGTTAGTAGATGGTTGGTAGTAGATGGTTGGTAGTGGATTTTTGGTAGTGGATGGTTGGTAATGGATAGGTGGTAGTGGATGGTTGGTAGTGATGGTGGTAGTGGATGGTGGTAGTGGCTGGTTGGTAGTGGATGGTTGGTAGTGATGGTAGTAGTAGATGTTGGTAGTGAATGGTTGGTAGTGGATGTTTGGTAGTGGATGGTTGGTAATGGTGGTTGGTAGTGGATGGTGAGTTGGTAGTGGATGGTTGGTAGTAGATGGTTGGTAGTAGTGGTTGGTAGTAGATGGTTGGTAGTAGTAGCTGGTTGGTAGTAGATGGTATTGGTAGTAGACCCATAGATGGTTGGTAGTGGATGTTTGGTATGTGGATGGTTGGTTAATGGATGGTTGGTAGTGGATGGGTTGTTAGTGGATGGTGTGTAGTAGATGGTTGGTAGTAGATGGTTGGTAGTAGATGGTTGGTAGTAGAATGGTTGGTAGTGGATGAGTTGGAGGGGATGGTTGGATATAGGATGGTGGTAGTGGATGGTGCGTAGTGGTTGGTTGGTTGTTAGATGGTTTGTAGTAGAATAGTTGTAGTAGATGGGGAGTAGATGGTTGGTAGTAGATGGTTGGTAGTAGATGGTTGGTAGTGGATGTTTGGATAGTGGAGGTTGGTAATGGATGGTTGTTGTGGATGGATGTAGCTAGTGGATGTTTGGTAGTGGATGTTTGGTAGTGGATGTTTTGGTAGTGGATGTTTGGTTGTGGATGTTTGGTAATGGAATGGTTGGTTAGTGGTTGTTGGTAGTGGGGATGTTTGGTAATGGATGGTTGGTAGTGGTGTTTGGTAGTGAGTTGTGTTAGAGACGGTTGATGATAAGTTGTGATGCGCATAATTTTGTTTGACCATCCTTCACTGATCATTTATTCTGACACCTACCTGGATGGTCAACAGTTCTTATTCCATTCTTATTACATTCTTCTAAAGTTTTTCCTCTTTTCTACTCTTTATAAAAATTATGAACAAATCATGAACTTTTCCAGTACTTTATTACATACTTGTCACACACTTTCAATCTTAATACATTCTAAATTTCTTACTGACTGGCTGACTTTCAGCTGACAGCAGTCGAGCATGCTGACAGCAGAGTCAGCCATTTGCTGACAGCCAGAGTCAGCCAGGCCTGACTGCTGTACCGCAGAACGTGCTCTTCTTTATAGAGTGTGAAATATGTAGTTCAAACAAGTTTTTCTTCTGAAGTTTACTTTTCACTTTGGTTTACACATAAACATTCACTACAAACACATGCTAACAACATAACATCACTACAATCACCATGCTACCAACAGAAACATCAACTACAAACACCTGCTACCAAAACATAACATCACTACAAAACACCATGCTCCAACATAAATCCTCACTACAAAACACCATGTACCAACACACACTTAATTTACATACATGTGTCGAACGTTCTCAGAACATATTGCACTCTCCCACACATTGTTTTAAATTAAACCCCAATATTTACAATAATGTAAGAGACTAAAGAAATTCATTAATTTTATAATTCAAAATTCTTAAGAAAACTGAATAAGGGGTACAATATTTGGATGTAAAATAATTTGGGAAAGGAAAGGATTTAAATATGAGAGACTTGTGTTTAAGACAGAGAATATATTCTATAAATCATTCTAATGAACACTTATTTAAGTAGAATAATTCATTAATGACATAAAAACATCACCCACAGATGCAAAACAAAACTTTCGGTGATGCAACATAAAACTGTCAATTGATGATTCCAATCTCTTTGACAATAAGAACGATGGTGGGGGCCACACCTGGCCAGTTACGACGCCACAACCTGGCTAGTACGAAGCCAACAACATGGGCCAATCGGACGCCACAACCTGGCCAATACGAGGCCACAACCTGGCCAGTACGACGCCACAACCTGGCCAGTACGACGCCACAACCTGGCCAGTACGACTGTGTGTTAATGTCTATCATACTGTTGTTATATATTGTGATATATGAATGTTAACATATATAACACACTGAATGTTGTGGTGCACTATGTTGCAGAGATATATGGCACACTGAATGTTGTGGTGCACTATGTTGCAGAGATATATAACACACTGAATGTTGTGGTGCACTATGTTGCAGAGATATATGGCACACTGAATGTTGTGGTGCACTATGTTGCAGAGATATATAACACAAAGTCAGTAAGTGCTGAAAAACACACAATTGAATGAAAAAGTTTGTTTCACAGGTGAAAGTTCCTCTCTGTTATAATGTGTTTTTCACCACCTTCGGTGTGTTGTGATGTGTATAAAGTCTGTCTGATACACCAGAGTTAACACTGTATGTAACCTCTTTAGTAAATATCTGATAATAAACTTCTTGGCAGGATTCTATCCTTAGAATTCTGTTGGTAGGATTCAAGTGTATAAGACTGAACGCAATCGGAAGAAAACTACTGGAAGGATTGTTACCTAGGAATTGGACGCTCCCAATATAATGAACAATAGTGCTGGCAGGACTCTGTGGTAAAAGACTTTAGGTAGTGTTCGTTTGTTACGTATAAGATGAATTATGATCAGCTGGTTTTTAGTAACATGAAACAGTATAGTTATAGTGACACACAAAGCAATAAAGTAACATTTTAAAAACAGTATAATAATAACACAACAGCAGTATAGTGACACATAAATCGCATAGTGACACATAAATAAGATAAAAACACATTAAACATCATAGCATATAGTGGCATATAATACAATATAGTACCGCATAAAACAGCAAAAAAACATATAAAACAAATATATAACGTGAAACAGTACAACACACAGAACAGTATAATGTTAAGAGAAACAAATTAAATAAACAATGTTGCAAACAAGCTCCAGAACAGTTAACACAGAGACCAGTATACAGTAACACAGAAAGGACCAGTATAGTTTAAACACAGAAGACCAGTACAGTAACACAGAAGAACAGTACCAGTTTAACACAGAAGACAGTACAGTACACAGGAAAAGAACACGTACAGTAACCACAGAAGACAGTTACAGTAAAACAGAAGACCAGTACAGTAACACAGAAGACCAGTAACAGTAACACAGAAGACCAGTACAGAACACAGAAGACCAGTTCAGTAAAACGAAGACAAGAACAGTAACACACACGCCAGTACAGTAACACGAGACAGTACAGTAACACAGAAAGACCAGTCAGTAACACAGAAGGACCAGTACAGTAAACACAGAAGACCAGCTTAACAGTAACACTGAAGACCAGTACAAGCAACCACAGAACCCAGTAAACTAACACGGAATACCAGTACAGCAACACAGAACAACAGTACACTAACACGGAAAAGGACCAGAACAGTCACAGAAAACCGTACAGTACACAGGACGACCCAGTACAGTAACACAGAAAAGAAGACCAGTACAGTATCACAGACGCCAGTCGTAACACGGGAAGACCAGCCAGTACACAGAAACCAGTACAGTTACACAGACGACCAGTACAGTACACAGAAGAACAGTACAGTAACACAGAAGACCATTACAGTAACACAGAAGACAGTACTGTAACACTGAAGACCAGTTCAGTAAACACAGAAGACCTGTACAGTAAACACAGAAGACCAGTACAGTAACACAGAAAGACATTACAGTAAACACAGAAGACACAGTATACAGTACACAGAAGACCAGTAACAGGTTACACAGAAGACCAAGTACAGTAACACAGAAGACCAGTACAGTAACACATGAAGACCAAGTACAGCAACACAGAACACCCAGTACTCTAACCACGGAAAAGACAGTTACAGCAACACAGAACACAGTACACTAACACGGAAGACAGTACAGTACACAGAACACAGTACAGTAACACATAAGAACGTACAGCAACACAGAAGACCAGTACAGTAACACGAAGACCAGTCAGTAAAACAGAAGCCCTGTCTGTAACACAGAGACCAGTACAGTAAACACAGAAGAAAAAACCAGTAAAGTAACACAGAAAGGTAGAACAGGTACAGTTAATACAGATGACCAGCACGTAACACAGAAGAATCATTACAGTAACAAGAAGACCAGTACAGTAAAACAGAAGACCAGACAGTCCACAGAAGACCTGTACAGTAACACAGAAGACCAGCACAGTAACACAGAAAGACCAGCCACAGTTACACAGAGAGGACAGTACAGTAACACAGAAGGACCAGAACAGTAAACAGAAGACCAGTACAGTAAACACAGAAGACCATGTACAAGTAACACCAGAAGACCAGCAGAGTAACACAGTAGACCAGTAGTGACAAGAAGAAAGTACAGTAACACAGGAAGACCAGCACAGTAACACAGGAAGACAGTACAGTTAACACAGAAAGACCAGTACAGTTACACAGAAGACAGCCACAGTAAACACAGTAGACCAGCACAGTAACCAGAAGACTGTACAGTAACACCCGAAGACAGTTACAGTAAAACAGAAGAACCAGCACAGTAACACAGAAAGACCAGCACAGTAACACTGAAGACAGTACTTTAAACAAGAAAGCAACAGTACAGTAACACAGAAGACAGTACAGAACACAGAAGACCAGTACTGTAAACACAGAAGACAGTACTGTAACACAGAACAGTTACAGTAACACAGAAGGAAACAGTACAGTAAAACAGAAGACCAGTACAGTAACACAGGAAGACAGTACAGTAACACAGAAAGACCAGTTACGGTAACACAAAAGACAGTGCAGTTACCAGAAGACCATTACTGTAACACAGAAGACCCAGTACAGTAACACAGAAGACCAGTACCCCAGTAAACAGAAGACCTGCTACAGTAACTCTGAAGCAGTACTGTAACACAGAAGACCAGTACAATAACACTGAAGGACCAGTACCTACTCTAAGGACAGTACTTAACACAGAAGATCCCCGATACAGTAACCCAGAAAGACAGTACTGTAACACAGAAGGACCAGTACAGTAAACACTACAACCAGTACTGTAACTCAAAAGACCAGTACTGTATCCACAGAAGACCAGTCAGTAACACGGAAGACCAGTACCAGGTAACTCAGAAGACCAGTACTTGTAACACAGAAGACCAGTTACAGTAAACAGAAGGACCAGTACTGTAACACGAAGGGACCAGTACAGTAACACAGAAGACCAGTACTTTAACACAGAAGACCAGTACAGTAACCAGGAAGACCAGTACTGTAACACAGAAGACCAGTACAGTACCCTCAACCCCCCCCCCATTCCTGTAACAGGTGAAGACCAGTACAGTATCCCAGAAGACAGTACTGTAACACAGAAGACCAGTACAGTAACACAGAAGGAAGACCGTACAGTAACAACAAGAAGACCAGTACAGTAAACTCAGCATAGAAGACCAGTACTGTAACAAGACATGGACAGTACAGTATCAAGAAGACCAGTACTGTAACACAGAAAGAAGCCAGTACAGTAACACAGAAGACCAGTTCTGTAACACAGAACGACCGTCGTAACACAGAAAGACCAGTACTGTAACACAAAAAGACCAGTTCAGTAACCAGAAGACCAGTTACGTAACACAGAGACCAAGTACAGTAACACAGAATACAAGTACTGTAACAGGGAAGACCGTCTGTACACAGAAGACCAGTACATGAAACACTGAAGACCAGTACAGTAACAAGAGGACAGGAACTAATACACAGAAGTTCAGTTACAATAACACAGAAACAGTACAGTAACACAGAAACCAGTACTGTTACACAGAAGACCAGTTACCACTAACACAAGACAAAGTTATAGTAAACAGAAGCCAGTACACTAACACAGAAGAACCGTATACTAAACCACGAAGACCGTGCAATAACACAGAAGTTCAGTACAGCAACACAAAAACCAGTTACAGGAACACAGAAGACTATTACAGTAACACAGAAGACCAGTACAGTAATCAGAAAAGACAGTTGTGCCTTGTCAACCTTTCGGACGAAGACCCTACTTCTACTAGTGGACGGTACCACTATGACCTCGCCTCCTCTTGCTTCGCCTCACTGACTACAGTATATAGCAGTCTACGGCGCTATGCTGTACATTCTACCAAGATTGAAGGATGAACCACATCGACTCAGGCTGAGGGATGATTCCCTCCAATTACCCTCTCCTTACACCTTTCTACTTTGTATTGGACTGATGGAAGCACTGTGTGCGAAACGTTTCCGCAGTAAGGATTCCCATATGTTGCGTAAAGTGTCACAATCCTTCATATTTATAAAGTACTGGAAATGGGAAGTACAAATAGCCTGCACTTTAAAGGAGGGTTTGGGATACTGGCAGTTTGGAGGGATGTGTAATAGGACGGATATATATAAATTGGGAACCTGATATTATATTCTATATGGATATTTATTATATTTTTCATGTCACTTTTCATATTGTTTCTTTATTTTTGTTGATAATTAGATTATGGCAAATCTTGGGTTTTTTATAGAGGAATCGTTTCGCCACACAGTGGCCTATAATCAGTCCATACAAAGGAGAATCGTGTAAGAGCGGCAGGAGATTGAGGTAATCAGTCCCTCAACCTTGGGTCGATGTGGTCAGTCATCAATCTTTGAATAGAATACAGCCATATGAGCGGAGATTGTAGCTTTCTATACTGTAGGCCAGGAGGGTGCAAGCAGGTCGTAGGTGGTGTCACATTGTCCAATGTGGAAGTAGGTCGTGCCAAGATACTCAAGGTTGCAAAAGTGTCTGTACGGTGTCGGTTCTTGAACATTCAAATAACAATCTTTTTATGTTTTAATCGTTGTATCTGGGGGCCTATGCAAACAGTGATGATGCATGAGTGAGGTGAAAGGCGTTGAATGATGATGAAAGTTTTTTTAGTTTTTGGGGATTTTCTTTCTTTGGGTCACCCTGCTCGATGGGTGACGGCCCACCGACCCGACTGTGAAATCTATTTATATTATATATTATAATATATATATATTATATATATTATATATTATATATATATATATATATATCTATATATATATATATATTTATATATAAATGCACTCACACTCACACACATATGTTCAAGCACAATTATTTACTACAATTCTTTAGGTTTGTATAAGTGCGTAATATATAGCAATACTTGAAGTATTTAATAGAATAATTTCATAGTAACTGTGTTGATGAATGTTTTGAAAACCGACAAGTGAAGAATTGAGCACTTGCAAACATATGCGAATCTTTTGAAGAAGGAAACGTTTCGCCACACAGTGGCTTCATCAGTCCTATACAAAGCAGGAGGTATAAGAGAGGAATGAGTTCGGAGGTAATCAGTCCTCAGACTGGAATCGATGTGTTCATTCTATCAGTGCTGTAGAAAGTGCAGCACGGACAGTATCAGGGGCTTAACTAATGTAGTCTGTTGAGGCGAAGCAGGAGGAGCGGGGCCTTAATGGATCATCAACTAGTTAAGTAGGGTTTTAGTCCGAAGGTGGACAAAGGTTTCAAAACCATTTATCCACATCTGTCAGACACTGCATAATCATGGGATCTTGATACAAAGGAAATCTTCAGCACTAGTCCTCCAACCTTTGGACGAAGACCTACTTAGACTAGTTTTGATGGCAACACATAACCCGACCCTCCTCATGCTTCGCCTCACCTGACTACAGTATATAAGCCACTGCACTACCGTCCTTGCTGTACTTTCTACAGATATATGGGTTTGAAAACAGGGGTAGTAAAAATGTTGATGAAACAATGAGAAGGCTGGAGGCAGTTGAAGATGGTCATGTTTGCAAAATAATGCAGAGAATTGTAGTTTGGAAATTAGGAGTTGGTGTGGTATTACCAAACTATTACCAAGAGAGCTGAAAAGGGGGTGGTGTGTAAGGTGGTGCAGACATTTAGTGAGGAGTGGAAAACATTAGTATGACTTGGGGAGGTTTATATATCTGCAGTGCAGGGAGGCGGGGTAGGCGGTCGGTCTAGGAATGGTTGGAGGGAGGGGGTAAAGGAGGTTTGTGTGCGAGGGGCTTTTACTTCAGCAAACTTGCAGTGAGATGTAAGATAGGAGCGAATAGAAACAAATAATTTTTAGGATTTGTCACTGTTGGAGTTGTTTTGGAGCAAGGTTACATTTATGAACTAATTCAGGGAAACACGGCAGACGGACTTGAGTCCTGTGAGATAGGGGAAGTAGTGATCTGCCACTCTTGAAGGAGGGACGTGTTTATTACTGCAGTGTTATAAACTGTAGTGTAATAGCATCCCTTTGGGAAAAGTAATGGAATGAATTATGAAAGTTTTTCTTTCTCCGGGCCCCCCTGCCTTTGGGGGGAATTGGTCAATGTGTTAATAAAAAAAAATTTTATATATTTTTATATATATATATATATATATATAATATATTAATATATATATAATATATATATACAATATATATATTATATATATATATATTTAATATATATATTAATATATATATATATAATATATATATATATTATTAAAATTGGGAGAAAGGGGGAGTGCAAGTGAGTAGTGGGGGGGTTGAAAAAAGGGTTTGGGAAAAGTTTTAAAAATGCGTTTAGAATGTGGGGAGAAGTTTTGGTTTTAGGGGGTGGGGGCAGGAGGAAAGAGGAGTGATTTGGGGGAATGATGAAATAAAGGGTGTGTAAAAGAAAAAAAGGTTTTCTTACGAGAGGTTTTTACAAAGCAGAAGTGTTATAAGAAAGCAGAGATATGGGGAGAAAAGAAAGGTGAAAGGAGGTGGGAGAGAGTGCAAAAGGAGAGAGAAAAAAGGGTGGGAGAGGCACTGTCAAGAAATTTTAATGAAAATAAGAAAAAAATTTGGAGTGAGTTAAACAATTTAAAGAAAGCCTAGGGAAAGTAGGGAAATTTTGTCCGTTAAAAACAGAGTAGGGAGTAGGATGGATGGGGAGAGGGAGGGTATTAGGTAGATGGCGGAATATTTTGAGGAATTTTAAATGTTGAGGAAGAAAGGGAGGCGGTAATTTCATGCACTGGCCAGGGAGGTATACCATCGTTTAGGAGTGAAGAAGAGCAGAATGTAAGTGTGGTGGAGGTACGTGAGGCATTACGTAGAATGAAAGGGGGTTAAAGCAGCTGGAACTGATGGGATCATGATAGAAATGTTAAAAGCAGGGGGGGATATAGTGTTGGAGTGGTTGGTACTTTTGTTTAATAAATGTATGAAAGAGGGGAAGGTACCTAGGGATTGGCGGAGAGCATGTATAGTCCCTTTATATAAAGGGAAAGGGGACAAAAGAGATTGTAAAAATTATAGGGAATAAGTTTACTGAGTATACCAGGAAAAGTATACGGTAGAGTTATAATTGAAAGAATTAGAGGTAAGACAGAATGTAGAATTGCGGATGAGCAAGGAGGCTTCAGAGTGGGTAGGGGATGTGTAGATCAAGTGTTTACATTGAAGCATATATGTGAACAGTATTTAGATAAATGTAGGGAAGTTTTTATTGCATTTATGGATTTAGAAAGGCATATGATAGAGTGGATAGAGGAGCAATGTGGCAGATGTTGCAAGTTTATGGAATAGGTGGTAGTTACTAAATGCTGTAAAGAGCTTTTATGAGGATAGTGAGGCTCAGGTTAGGGTGTGTAGAAGAGAGGGAGAATACTTCCGTGAAAAGTAGGTCTTAGACAGGGATGTGTAATGTCACCATGGTTGTTTAATATATTTATAGATGGGGTTGTAAAAGAAGTAAATGCTAGGGTGTTCGGGAGAGGGGTGGGATTAAATTATGGGGAATCAAATTCAAAATGGGAATTGACACAGTTACTTTTTGCTGATGATACTGTGCTTATGGGAGATTCTAAGAAAAATTGCAAAGGTTAGTGGATGAGTTTGAGAATGTGTGTAAAGGTAGAAAGTTGAAAGTGAACATAGAAAAGAGTAAGGTGATGAGGGTATCAAATGATTTAGATAAAGAAAAATTGGATATAAAATTTGGGGAGGAGGAGTATGGAAGAAGTGAATGTTTTCAGATACTTGGGAGTGATGTGTCGGCGGATGGATTTATGAAGGATGAGGTTAATCATAGAATTGATGAGGGAAAAAAGGTGAGTGGTGCGTTGAGGTATATGTGGAGTCAAAAAACATTATCTATGGAGGCAAAGAAGGGAATGTATGAAATTTATATTAGTACCAACACTCTTATATGGATGTGAAGCTTGGGTGGTAAATGCAGCAGCGAGGAGACGGTTGGAGGCAGTGGAGATGTCCTGTCAAAGGGGCAATGTGTGGTGTAAATATTATGCAGAAAATTCGGAGTGTGGAAACTAGGAAAAGGGTTTTGGGAGTTAATAAAAGCATTAGTCAGAGGGCAGAAGAGGGGTTGTTGAGGTGGTTTGGTCATTTAGAGAGAATGGATCAAAGTTAGAATGACATGGAAAGCATATAAATCTATAGGGGAAGGAAGGCGGGGTAGGGGTCGTCCTCGAAAGGGTTGGAGAGAGGGGGTAAAGGTGGTTTTGTGGGCAAGGGGCTTGGACTTCCAGCAAGCGTGCGTGAGCGTGTTAGATAGGAGTGAATGGAGACGAATGGTACTTGGGACCTGACGATCTGTTGGAGTGTGAGCAGGGTAATATTTAGTGAAGGGATTCAGGGAAACCGGTTATTTTCTTATAGTCGGACTTGAGTCCTGGAAATGGGAAGTACAATGCCTGCACTCTAAAGGAGGGGTTTGGGATATTGGCAGTTTGGAGGGGTATGTTGTGTATTTTTATATATGCTTCGAAACTGTTGTATCTGGGTGCCTCTGCAAACACAGTGATTATGTATGAGTGAGGTGAAAGTGTTGAATGATAAAAGTATTTTCTTTTGGGGGATTTTCTCTCCTTTTTGGTCACCCTACCTCGGTGGGAGACGGCCGACTTGTTGAAATATAAATATAAATATATATATATATATATATATATATATATATATATATATATATATATATATATATATATATATATATATATATATATATATATATATATTATAATGTATATTATATATTAAAATTAAGTCCTTTCTTAAGTTTTCTCTTATACGTTTGAAGATATATTTTTTTCATAAATGTTAACGTAAAAATTTAGAATTTTGCACCAAAAGAATCTTAGAAAACTTACCTAACCTTATTATAAGAAGCGCAATTTATTTTAGCCTAATCCAACTAAATATATTTTAAATACGTTTACAATAATTTAATACTAAACAAACACAATGAAATATATTTTTATTCGTTAGGTTCAAAAGGATTTTTGCGAAATTATTGCATTCCCAATTTTCGCTTGTCTTATATGGCAAGATGAGCGTTGCTATTTAAGCCAAGATCGCAAGTTTTACATATTAGGGAGGTACCACCTCTAGAGCTTTACTGGGGACCCTCATCCTCAGAGAAGACATTAAACGAACCTCAGGGAAAACTCAAGGTTCTACCCGGAGTTGTTTGAATATTTTCTTCTCCTACCACCCACTATATTATTTTTGTATGTGAACT
>NC_069456.1:34005326-34020883 GCF_026875155.1 Cherax quadricarinatus | reverse complement strand
TGTTTTTAAACTTCTCTGGTCTGGTCTGCTTTCCATTAATGTAAATCTATTGGAATTGTGTGGCACGATTTTTCTATTTCCAAACACATGAAGTCTATGTTTGTTAAATGTTTGTTTTTTTCCTCATTAATCTCATGTGGTATGTTTTTTTTTGGTTACTAATCAATAATGTTAGTAAAATTAAACCAAAAAATGTGAAAATATTGCAGAATTTCAGTACTTTTCTCTTAGCATTAAAATAATTAGAGTTCATTATTATTAAATCAAGGGGAAGCGCTAAACCCTTAGGATTATACAGCGCCCAGGGGGGGATGTGGAAGGTATTCAGGCTAATTCGGGGAAACTGGAGCACAGACCCAAATTTCCCTAAATCAAGAGCCCCTCACCACCATCAAGGAACCTTCCTTGAGGGGATTAAGAGTTCAGTCATTTTATTTTCAGTTAAATGTAGGTCAGAGTAAATTTATTAAAAACGATTGAATTTTTCACAGAATTTGTATATTGGGATTATATTATCTGTCTTCCAGGTGTGGGGCCCAAACTTCTTTTTTACTGTTTTGTTGCTTTTAACATTTCATTCATTTAATTTCTGTATCCTCACCATTCCTTCAGCGTCCAGGAAACTGAAACTTCCTAGCTCCAGGACTCAAGCCTGGCTAACTGGTTTTCCCGAATATCTTCATAAATGACAACTTGTTCACACTCAACAGCACGTCAAATCATAAGTAAAACCCCCTTGCTTCGCTCACTCATATCTAACAGGGCTCACAAAAGCCTGCTGTATATCCAAGCCCTAGCACTCAAATCTCCCTTACCCCCCCCCCCCCCAATTCTTCCTGGTTTGGAGGGAGTATATATCTATGTATAATATATACTAAGATGAATGCCAAGACTCAGTGATCCCGAGGTTCGTCAGTCTTCAGATTTCAAGTCCAGCACTCTACTACAGTACTGCAGAGTGTGTTTACTAGTTCCTTAAATACGAAATGCTCTCACCGGGCTGGAGACATGAGGTTTATCCGAGGGATAAATCTCGGCATTCTATTGAAATATTACATTCTTTTATTACGAGTGTTAAAAGAGTCATTAAAACAAGTTCCCTAGACGGAACAAGAGCTGGTTGCATTATAAACTATGTACTAGTGGGGGAAGGGTAACTCTCCTAGATTCGCAGCAGTAACCGGCGCTAACCTCTAGTAAAATCATTTTCTTTTGGGGCACTAGTTATCGCCCTTATAGCACAGCGAATGACCGCTGGGTTGTAGATCAGATAACATATGAGATAAGGCATTTCGAAAAATATCGGGGCACTGATCAGAGAAACTGTGTTGTCTGAAGCAAAAGCGAAGCAAAACGTTACGGTTTGACTGGTAGTTAACAATGAAGCAGTGAGTAGAGCGGTTCTGGTGAGACATGTAGAACGGTAACCACAAATTCACGCACTCGTGGAGAATCGAAGAAAGAAACGGAAATATGATAAGGAAGATGTCACGAAAAGTTGGATGTCAAGACAAAACAGAGTGGGGGTATAAAAGTTAAGACACGTGTACAACCCTCTGGATATCTTTATTGTAGACGTTTTTACCATCCAGTGGCTTTATCAATACAGATTTTAGGACATAATTAGAAGACAGTAGAACTATATACAAAAGATAAGGCAATCAGTCCCTCAGCCTTGGAGTTAGTGTTCACAGCATCGTGGGGGAGGAGAATCTGTTTGCAAAGGTAAGAAGACTGGCGGTTATATAGGCGTCTGTGGATAAGGGGCGTGTAGCAGACGAGGGCATAGTCAGTGGTAGGTGGGATTCCCCAGTGTTAGTTTGGTCCTACCCAAAGGGATGGGGGTTTGTTCTAGCAGCGTGAAGAAGGTCTTGTAGATGTCCCCCGAGCCAAGATTCCATGATGTTGCAGTGTCTGACAAGTTGTGCAAGACAGGTATAAAATACCGACAAATGAAAAATTAAAACACGTGTGGCAACATTTTATAACCTATATAACCGCCAGTCTTCTTGCCTTTTTCTCCAGATTCTCCACCACCACGAAAGCTGGGGAAAACTAACTCCAAGGCTGAGGGACTGATTACCTCATCTTTTTGTATATAGTTCTACTGTCTTCTAATTATGTCCTAGAATCTGTAAATTTATAAAGCCACTGGATGGCGAAACCGTCTACCAAAAAAGATATCCAGATGTGCACATGTGTCTAAAATTTCATATTGTCCGTATTTTATACCTTTCTTGCACAGAGTGGGGGGAGCTTTTCACCCGACGTGGGGCTGATGGAGTCAACATTGTCCAGGACGTATATATTACAGCTGGCATTGTGGGCCCTTAGTTTCTGTGGTACAACAAGCGGCGAACAAACGCGAGAAAGATGGATGGTGACAAATTAATCGTTGTCATTTACTAGACGGGGCAGTGGTAGTGCTCATACTGTGAGGGAACATTCCTCCAGTACAATCAGTGTTGCTCCTCATACTTTGAGGTATTATACTCCGGTCATTTAAGTGAGTGCCCCTGAACCGACTTGTTCATAAGAACATAAAAGGTATAGTGAATGAACACTGCAGTAGGCCTACTGTCCTATACATGTCCTATACATATACATGACACTCATCCATACACAACAATATCAAAACATTTCACTAAGCCATACACAATAATACATATACATGACGCTCATCCATGCACAACAATATCTAAACATTTCACTAAGCCATACACAATAATATATGACACTCATCCATACACAATAACATATACACGTGATCGTCATGAACAATACATAAACATTGTACTCATGTCATACATAACATGTACACATGACCATACATCAAACATATACATGTAACATGACAACCTGGACACAATAAACAATAGGAATTACATTTATTCATATCTACTAACATTCCTAATAACATGTCTTACATATTCTGGAATATTGTAGCCACATAAATATATCTGTATTTCCCTTAATAGTCTCTACTGTTTGTATAATTTTAACCACTATGTGGACGAGTACAGAATGATCTATGAGGAATGTTGTCACATGTATGTGAGCATGAGTGTTCTGGGACAGGGGTTCGGGTGAGATGTGTGTGCGCAGTATGTATGTGTGCCTCACAGTATGTTAAAGTGAGAAGAGAGAATTGTGTACCACTGTTGTTTACATGTGTGCGTATTTGCAATACTGGGATTGTGTGTGTGTGTGTTATGCATACAAATGTGTGTATAATGTGTATGCGTTAAGGTAGCGTGTGTTGAACGTATAAAATGTACGTGAAAATACTTAATACGTGTATATTTGTCGGCTTGGTTAAGCCTTTGAGTGTAAAAATGCAAAGACGAATAATAAATAAAAATGAACGAGGGGGGGGGGGGGGGGGGGCGGGGGGAAAAGATGTGTAATTGCTGAAAGTTTGATGGAGTTAGCAAGGTCTTCAAACATTGGCAATTATTTTATTATTAAATATAAAATCTCACAACTACATTGAAACTGCAAAAGAATGTAAAAAATAAACTTGTACTTGGTATAAATTATATGTAATATAAAAGGGATTTCCAAAAATTGTTAATTAATTAGCCTCCCGGTAGGACGAGCTGTGTACCGATGCTCGTCTCGTCAGCTGACCTACGGTCCAGGCTGTCTGGTGAGGTGTAATTACTGGACGCAGTGTTCTGGGTTGTCCCCTCCGGTAATTCCCCACCTGGACAGTCTCTACCGTAGACCAGCTAAAACAAGACCAAGTTTACAATCAGCAAGGTCACTGGGGTGGCAACCGCTGACTCTGGGGAATGGGGAAGCGGAGTCCCTCAGTGACCCAAGTGGATTCCTGGAGACATGATCCGGGAGAAGGCACGCCGATTGGTAAGTGGGGAAGGGGAAACATCCGGGAGGGAACGGATGATTCTGGATACGTGAGCTTGGGGAAGGTTGTAGTTGAGGTGACCTTAGGTAAGTGGGGAAGGGGAGACATTGGGAGCGAACGGATGGATTCCTGGATACATAAACATGGGAAAGGCCATGAAACCAAGGCAGTTGAGGCTGACCGTGGGTAAAATGGTTATGGGAAGAATCTGGCGGTAGACGGATGGATTCTGGATACATGAAAGCCTGGGGATGGCAAGAATACAGGCTTGGTTAAGGCTGACCTTGGGAAGTGTGGAAGGGAAAAACATCCGGGGCGGACGTTGGATTATTGGACACTTGAACCTGGGGAAGGCTGAGCTGGAAGGCAAAGGGACGAGAGACAGGCGATTGTGCCCTTAGGGTTGTGAGGAAGGGAGACATCCGGGGGCACAGGCATGGATTCCTGGACACTCTGAACCTGGGGAAGGCAGAGGGGGGGGGACCTTAAAGACGAACCACTGGCCTCACGTGGCAGGTCTGTAACTCAGAGATAACTCTGAGGCTGACATGTGGTCGCAAAATAATAATTTTTCTGTTTTATATTAATTATTGTTTCGAATATTGTGTTATTCGCACCTTCAGTCCTCTCTGACAGTTAGGTCAGGGGTGGTGTTATTCTTACTCCAGCTCCGTAACAGTAGTCACGGTGGTGTTAATTCCCATTCACCTCCCTGACAGTAGTCACGGTTGGTGTTGATTCTCACTTCAGCCTCTGGGACAGAGTCACGGTGGTGTTATTTCCATTCCAGCCTCCTAAAAGTAGTCATGGTGGTACTATTCCCACTCAAATCCTCCCTGGCAGACTCACGGTGGTGTGATTCCCAATCAGCCTCCCTGGAGTCATGGCAGTGTTGTTATTTTATGGCATTCTCCAGCAGTGTTGTTCATATTGTTCATAATGGAGTCTCACCAGGAATTAAGATTAAAACACTTGATGAATTTCCAGTCGCTCAGTAATCTGTGTTAATGTACTGTCTTTTGGTGTTACTGTTCCTCTGCGCTACTGTATGTACTGTTCTTTTGTGTTACTGTAATGGTCTTGGTGTGTTTGCTATATTGTAAAGCTGTGTTTATGTTTGGTCTTCTGTGTTACTGTGTAGTTACTGGTCATCTGTGTATTGTATGTACTGGTTTCTGTGTTATTGTTCTGTAATGGTCTTTCTGTGTTATTGTCTGGTCTTCTGTGTTATTTATGCACTGTTCTTCTGTGTTAATTGTACTGTTTCTGGTCTTCTGTGTTATTGTTACTGTACTGGTCTTCTGGGCTATTGTACTGTACTGGCCTTCTGTGGTTATTGTTACTGTACTGGTTCCCCTGTGATATTTTACTGTACTTGGTCCTTCTGTGTTATTATACTGTACTGGTCTTAGTATTATTTTACTGTACTGGTCCTCCTGTGTTATTTGTACTGTACTGGTCTCTGTGTTACTGTACTGGTCTTTCTGTGTAAACAGTAATGGTCTGTCTGTGTAACTGTTAATGGTCTTTCTGAGTTATTGTACTGTAATGGTCTTCTGTGTTAACTTGTACTGGTCTTCTGTGTAACTGTAATGGTCTTCTGTGTAACTGTACTGGTATTCTGTGTTATTGTTTTATACTGTACTGGTCTTCTGTGTTATTGTTCTGTATGGTCTTCTGTGGTTATTGTACTGTATGGTTTCTTCTGTGTTATGGTACTGTACTGGTCTCCTGTGTTATTGTACTTTACTGTGTCTTCTGTGTAAACTGGTTAATGGTCTTCTGTGTAACTGTAATGGTTCTTCTGTGTTATTGTAACTGTACTGGTCTTCTGTGTTACTGTCTGGTCTTCTGTGTAACTGTAATGGTTCTGTGTACTGGATGGTCTTCTGTGTGATTGTACTGTACTGGTCTTCTGTTGTTATTGTACTGTTACTGTCTTCTCGTGTTTTTGTACTGTACTGGTTTCTGTTTTATTGACTGGTCTTCTGTGTATTGTACTGTACTGGTCTTCTGTGTAATTGTACTGTATGGTCTTCTGTGTTATGGTGACTGTACTGTCTTCTGTGTATTGTACTGTACTGGTCTTCTGGTTATTGTACTGTTACGGTTTTGTGTTATGTTACTGTTACTGGGCTTCTGTGTTTTTGTACTGTTAGGTCTTCTTGTGATATGTACTGTACTGGTCTTCTGTGTAATTGTACTGTACTGGTTCTGTGTTATTGTACTTTATGGTCTTCTGTGTTATTGTACTGTACTGTCTTCTGTGTTATTGTACTTATGCGTCTTCTGTGTTATTGTACTGTACTGGTCTTCTGTGTTATTGTACTGTTCTGGTCTCTGTGTTATTGTTACTGTACTGGTCTTCTGTGTTTATTTTACTGTACTGGTCTTCTGTGTTATGGTACTGTATGGTCTTCTGTGCTATTGTACTGTTCTGGTCTTCTGTTTTTTTGTACTGTTCTGGTCTTCTGTGTTATTGCACTGGACTGGTCTTTCTGTGTTATTGTACTGTTACTGGTCTATCTGTGTTATTGCAACTGTTACTGGTCTTCCGTGGTATTGCACTGTACTGGTCTTCCGGATGTATTTGTACTGTACTGGTCTTCTGTTGTTCATTGTATGTTCTAGTCTTCTGATGTTATTGTACTGTTTCTGGTCTTTGTGTTATTGTATGTACTGGTCTTCTGTGTTATTGTACTGTATGGTATTCTGTTGTTATTGTACTGTTCTGGTCTTCAGTTGTTATGTACTTTGCTTGGTCTTCTGTGTTATTGTACTACTGGTCTTCTGTGTTATTGTACGTGTGACTGGTCTTCTGTGTTATTGTACTGTACTGGTCTTCTGTGTTATTGTACTGTACTGGTTCTGGCGTTATTGTACTGTACGGGTCGTCTGTGTTATTGTTAACTGTACTGTTTCTGTGTTATTGTACTGTATGGTCTTCAGTGTTTTTGTACTGTTCTGGTCTTCTGTGTTATTGTACTGTACTGGTCTTCTGGGTTATTTACTGTATGGTCTTCTGTGGTATTGTACTGTACTGGTCTTCTGTGTGATTGTACGTACTGTCTTCTGTGTTATTGTACTGTACTGGTCTTCTGTGTTATTGTAACTTGTACTGTCTTCTGTGTTATTGTACTGTTCAGGTTTCTGTGTTATTGTACTGTACTGGTCTTCTGTGTTATTGTACTGTTTCGGTCTTCTGTGTTATTGTACTGTTACAGGTCTTCTGTGTTATTGTACTGTACTGGTTCTTCTGTGTTATTGTACTGTACTGGTCTTCTGTGTTTATTGTACTGATGGTCTTCTGTGTATTTGTACTGTACTGTTCTTCTGTGTTATTGTACTGTACTGGTTTCTGTGTATTGTACTGTACTGGTCTTCCGTGTTATTGTACGGTCCTGGTCTTCTGTGTTAATTGTTACTGTACTGATCTTCTTGTGTTATTGTACTGTTCTGGTCTTGTCTGTTGCACATTGTTTACTTTAATTATTTATACTGTAATTCTGTGAACTGTTCGTTTTAATGTTTTATTTTACATACGTGTTTTATGTTTTATCATGCTGTTTTATATCGCAATGACTGGTTATATAATTTTCTATAATTGTTACATGACTTGCGGTGTCTCTAATTATGTCTTACAATTTTGTTCCTTATCTAATATACATTGTGATTACATCGATAATAGCTAAAAACACGAAAATCAGCTTTGTAATATTACATATTCATTTCCTCTTTCTCATTTTTAATTTTATGTATATATATAATATGTATTTTGTGCTGATGCATCATTTACCAGTGATAACAACCATTTATGACCTCACCTCTGTTTACTACTCGCCTGACGTGAGTTTACGTCGGAGGTGAGTGTTACTACTCGCCTGAACGTGTAGTTTACGTCAGGGTGAGTGTTTACTACTTCGCTGACGTGTGTTTTACGTCAGAGGGGGTGGAGTAAGAGCAGGCAGTACAACACCTCCTCTCAGTCTCGAGGTTTCTTTTCCTGTTCATTTTACTTTAAAGAGACTACTGAGAATAAAATATTCATTAGTGTCCCGCAAGTGCGACTACTTGTGACACTTCCACTAGAAGCTCTCCTGTGTTGATAAGTGTTTGAAACTCGGATCGTCTCAGGAAATTGACTGACTTTTTCCAATCTACCCATTCAGCCAAGATGAAGGCCACTGTAACAATATATGATTATAAGTCTGTTAAAATGTTTAATATCTTATTGATTAGTAATGTTACCATTAATTACCGTTAGCACCATAAAATAATATACGTTATATTAAAAGAGATATTTTTATGAATTTTTCTCTATCCGTAATACTAAAATTGATCGGCACAATCGATTGAATTATATCAGTATACATAATTTCTTGTTACTATTTCCCATGTGTATATGTACATATGAAGTTACCTTAGACTCGTGTCATAATACTGTAGAAATCCTATGGAACATCGTACATAATGTTTTGTGTCTATCCTGTTTATCTCTCAATTTACCGTTTTATGTCACTTTAGAGTTTTATTTGTCCACCATTACTGTTTTATGTGTTATTATACTGTTTTTTATTTTACGGTATTGTTTTTGGTTATTATACTGTGTTATGTGTTGTGCTGATATACTGTTTTATATGTTACTACACTTTTCATGTTTCTCTTCACTGTTTTTTTTTAATTTTTTACGTTATTGTACTGTTTTATGTTACTGTGTTTTCTTTACATGTTACTGTACTTGGCCTTTTGTGTTAGTGTACTTACTGTAATACACAAAAAACTGCACTTAGAAGAGAAGAGCTTACGACGGACGTTTCGGTCTAACGTGGACCATTTACAAAGTCACACTAACTGAAAAGAAGAGAAGGGGAGAGTAGTATATATAGGCCAGAGACAATGAGGTGAGCAATAAAGTAAGAGGGGGAGGTGGTGGTAATAGGTAGTGTAGTAGTAGTTGATAGTGTAGTATAGTAAGGTTTTTTAAGGTAGTAGTAGTAGTAGTTGTGTCAAGTCAAATATAGAAGAGGAGCGGTGTAAGTCAGTGTAGTGTTCTTGGTAGTAATGGTCTGGTGTTGGTGACAAACTGTGTTTTACTGAAAGTCACTATTATTATGAGCTGTACTCAAATGTTCTTTTTCCAGTGTATTATTATTTTTTTTCATTGTACCTGTACCGATTTTGTTTATGTCTTTACCGTTCTTGTATGTTGATATTCTGGCTGCTCATCCTTGAGGTAAGCTAAAGGTTCTACTCTGTATATACATCAAACACTTCAAACTTTCCCCTGCGTCTTACACAACAGTTTGTCTTCCCACGCTAACATTCATGTCTCTTACATCACTCAACATTCCAACACATTCACCTTAACATATTCAGAATCCATTTCTCTTATCTGTACTTTTATCAAATTCCAAGTTATTTATACCAATAAACTATCCACAATACACACCGAAATCCAGTAACTCTCGTGGTAATAAAGTCGACCATCGATAGTCTCAGGTAATAAAGTTCGACATATCATGAAAGTCTCGATCTGACCACCAAAACAATTTCGGTTGCCATTCCTTCAACTTGGGTAGTACTCTCATTGTTACTGTCTACGGTACTGATTTTTTTGCAATGATTCTTTCTCTAATAACATTTGAAACCCTAGTAATGATGTCTTGTTCTTTGCAAAAAGCATTTCTTTTATTTTTAAATTGTTCAATGTTTTTCATAAATATATTTACATTCTGTTCTAACTCTGTGTACGGCTTTGATCGTTTCAATAGCAAAGGCTGTTGACGGCTTTGATTGTTTCACAGCACAGGCTGTGAGGCTTGAATCTGGTTTCACTAGCACAGGCTGATGTTCTGCTTTGATCTGTTTCACTAGCACAGACTGTGTACTGCTTTGAATCTGTTTCACTAGCACACGACTGTGTACTGCTGGATCTGTTTCACTAGCACAGACTAGTGTACTGCTTTGATCTGTTTCCTAGCACAGATGTGTATTGCTTTGATATGTTTTCACTAGCACAGACTGTGTTATGCTTTGATCGTTTCACTAGCACAGACTGTGTACGCATTGATCGTTCAATAGCACAGGATGTGTACTGCTTGGATCTGTTTCACTAGCTCAGGGGCTGTGTTGTTACTTGCTTTGATCTGGTTTCACTAGCACAGGCTGGTACCAAAGTTAGCTTGTGTACAGATATAAAATGGATTATTTTAGTGATTCTTGTTTGTTTACAGCGAAAAAAATACAGTGAAATGCTACAAGCTATTATGCAGACCGTAAAACTTGAGTCAATGCTTCGTAGCTACAACAGTCTTCATGTTTCTTTCAAACAAGGTTGGAAGTCAATATGGTTCAGTAGCCATGACAGTTTCATAGGTTTCCTTCCAGCAGGAATCAAGTTCACTATTGTTCAGTAGTTACGGTAGTTTTCAGAGGTATTCTTCCACGTGAAAAGTTATTTATAAGTTATACATTAATAAATACTTTTGTATTAAGAATTACTTCCCAAACTGTGTGTTATTTGGGTAACAATCTTTAACAGATTCAACAGCATAATTATGACCAGTACAATAAACTGTTCAGTATTTAAAATGATCTCCTAATGAGATAAAATTTTTAGTGACAAAAATCATTGGCCTCACAAACATAAAACAAAAAACTCTTCACAAAATTTAATAATTCAAGAGACTGATTTAGTGACAAAAATTTTGTCAGAGCCTCTACAGTCTGGCCGACACGTTTTCCTGGCCGACAGTCTCCAGGGGCCGTCACGTTCCTGGCCCGGGGGGGTGGGGACAAGGTTCTTCTGGCCGACACGGTCTCTGAGCCGAACGGTCTTGTTATTTCTCAGATAAACTTCCATATTAATGAATATCTCTAATTGTACAAAAGGAGTTTAGTTGGAAAATTTGTGACTTTTAATATTGAGATATAATGCAACATAGATCAGTTGGGAAAGGAGAAAAAGGAATATAAATGCATAAATTCAAGGATTATGGGATTAAAAATAATGGTCGGATGAGAAAAGTGGGTCATAATAAGTGTGTATGCACCTTGGAAGAGAGGAGTGTAGAGGGTGAGATTTTGGAAGATGTTAAGCGAGTGTTGTAGGGGAACTTTGAACCAAGTTGAGAGAGTTATAGTGGTCGGCGGACCTAATGCTAAAGTGGGAGAAAAACATTTAGAGGGGGGTGAAGGCGTGTTAGTGATAGGTAAGTTGGGTGCCAAATGTGATAAATCTGTAGTGAGGGAAGGCGGGGTATGAGTCGGTCTGGAAGGGTTTGAAGGGAGGTTAAGGACGTTTGTCAGCAAGGGACTTAGACTTCCAGAGTGCATGGGTGAGTGTGTTTGTTACATAGGAGCGGAAGCGAATGGAGACAAGTGGTTTTTACGACTTGACTTTCTATTGGAGAGTTGAGCATAGTAACATTTATGAAGGGATTCAGGGAAACTGGCAGGCTGGACTCGACTTCTGGAGGTGGAGAGTACAGTGCCTACACCCTGAAGGAAGGGTGTTAATGTTGCAGTTTTATAACTGTTAATGCAAGCGCTCCTCTGGCAACAAAGACATGTGATGGAGTGAATGATGAAAGTTTTCATTTTCGGGCCACCCTGTCTTGGTGGGAGACAGCCGAGGTGTTAATAAAAAAATATATGGAAAAGATTCATGCCTTTCAGATTTAATAAGAATATAGTGATATTTTCGTGTTCGCAGTTTGATTTATTGCTCAAGTTAATTACATAAAATAAATGAACGCGAAATCAAATCACTTAATAACGTGATATATGTCGGACTGGGTTCTGCTTACAAAGTTGTGCTGTTACCTGAAGTACAGACAAGAAAAAAATCACTTCTGTTGTTGTGAATTTGGTTACACAGGAAGAGTTATGGAAGAAAATCATTACACCGGAAATGTTAACACAGAAAGAACAAGCAAATTGCGCATAGGAAAATATTCATTGAGGAAGAGCAACAAATATCAGTCGATAGACTAGATAGCTTAGCAAGAAAATAAGAACCAGCTCACTGTTTATAGTGAGCTTCAAGCACATCAATTTTGTGACATCCTATTTCAGCGATCACTAAAATAAGTTAACAAAAAAAGAACAGTGTCTAGTCTAACTAAGATTTTCAGGGATTTGCTGGCCAAGGCTCTTTAAACAGTAGTTCCAGTATAAACAAAGGTCA
Organism: Cherax quadricarinatus; assembly: GCF_026875155.1. Lineage (NCBI taxonomy): Eukaryota > Metazoa > Arthropoda > Malacostraca > Decapoda > Parastacidae > Cherax > Cherax quadricarinatus. The sequence continues at coordinate 34,008,827 of NC_069456.1, read as the reverse complement.
GAAAAGCTGAGCATCCTGACTACTACATCAAGAAAGTTCGTTCTGAAAGTCAAGCACAAAAACTCTTATAAAAAACTCCAGCGACTCCTAAAGAAAAACAATATTTTCCCATAATATCATGCAGGAGAAAGTGATATATTTCGCTATCATAATCTCCGGTCTTAATAAATTAGACAATTCGTTCTCAAAACAAGACAGAGGAATGGAAAGTCATCGTCAAGACTGTGCTTTTCTTTACACATGGAAGGACCTGGCCGTTCATTTCGGTTTCAGGTATTAGAATATTGGAAACGCAGGGACCTGTGAAATACACCACAGGCGAGTCCTGCTTTCTTTCAGTCTCGAAAAATCAAGAAAAATATTGAAAAGTAGAGAAACAAAGTAATTCTCTTTCTTTTTTGGTAGTTTATATTTTTTTACCTTTTCTTAAAACTTATAATAATTAAGCTTTAGCATATGATAAGAAAACAGATATGTTTATAGTGTCTTCTATGATTTTGTACACAATGTTTGAAGGATAAAGTTAATCTGTTACTAGATGTGAAGAACTGATGTTTCAATGAAAAAAAGAAATAAAAATATTTGTATATAATTTTCTAAATATCACTATTTAAAAAATAAATATGTAATAATACTGTACAGTCCATCCACTCTCGGATTATACAATGTTTTCAGTAAACGAGTAAGTTCTGAGGTGGTCGTAGAGAGTTGTGAACCCCAAACAAAACATTTTCCTAAAGAGGAATTCAACCTTTTCAGAACAGCAATCCACGGAGCAATGTCTGTATATTGTTTATTATAACACCACTTCTTTATATCAGTATATACAAAATATATATTATAGGGGAGGAACACAACAAATTGTGGTGCCCTATAATCACAAACTTCCTGGATCACTGGAAACATTAGCAGCCAGCCAAGAGTAATCGTCTAGCCAGACTTCCTTGGAGACACACTCATTGTAAATTTGATTGTACTATTAAAGTTTCATATTTAATGATTTCTTGCTTTGGGGATTTTCTGGCATAATACTAAGCATAAATATGTATGTTTGTATACTTCGTTTACTCTTTGTAGCAGTGTGTTTGTGTGTATGTCTGGTGTTACTGTTCTGGTTTATATCTTTTCTGGTGTTACACAAGTTAACAATACACTTAGCAACACTGCCTCTCTCTCACCCTTAGTCATATGCCTTTTTATATCTATTAAATACAAGCAGGGACTGATACAATTCTTTATACAAGTCAAGCCAGAGGATAATATCACAAATAGACTTTATAAACTACTGCTCTCTTACTGTGTTAGATTAATTGTGAATTACTCCAGCAAAGGTATTACGACTTTTGTTGACCACTTGTTAACGTAAACACTATTCACGTATCAATTCCTTCCAGTTTTTACTTTTTCTCCTTAGTTAATCGTACTTTGGGCATAAGAATTATTGAAGTCTTTGCCAAAGCAAGGACACAGAGGCATTGAAGGAAAACTTGACAGGGACATCTTCTCACTTGGAGACCAACGCCTGAGCAATAAGTAGGCGGAGTGTGAAGGTTTACTCAGCCCTGTAACAACTTCAGACAGTATTACCCAGGCTGCTCTCCTCAGGAAAATTATGAATAAAAAAGAAATAATAATTCACAAAAGATATAACACTTTATTATTTAAAAATGCGAAGATAAAACATGAAAAAAAGGAAGGGTGTATGCTACTTTAAGAAAAATGAAAAATGATATGGAAAATGACATTTGAATTCAACACTAATATGTAATAAAAGTAAACTGGGGCTGTTGGTGGAGGTTGACACCGTCTTGTATAAATTGTAGCCGTTGATGGATGATGTGGGGGGGGTCACAGGTGTTGAGTGACAAACCAACGATAGTTCTTCACAGAGTCAATATCCTTGATAGTCAGTCCAGATGAGACGCCGGTTCTTTACCACTACAAAGATGAGGGGATAGTGTCCTGTACAATTAATAAGGTAGGTAGATGATAAGTGGACGTCCAAGGGACCGTTTTTCCGGTCTGGTCTCCTTCAACACTTCTCGTTGGTGGCAGGATTACCCAATCTGTCATTCCAAGCTGGAAAAGAGAGACCGGTTACCTACTGCTTAAGAAATTCACTCTCATGATAAGTGCAAGATACTTAAAAAAGGTGGTGATTATCGAAAAGTCTCATGTGGAGCTTAAAACTGAAAGGACAAAGTTTATTATTGGTCAAAAGTGAAGCTTTCAACCAATATCCACTAGAATAGGAGCAGAGGCTTTTGCTTACAGTTGTGCTGGGAGCTGTGAGTCGAGTGATTACTGTTAGGCCGGAGCCCCACACGTCTCCTTTCGGGGTGGGGAGAAAGGGGGGGAGGGGACAGTGGGAGCTAGACTGATCCTACTTTAACAAGCAGCCGGCAATCAAACTATCGTTACCATATACTCGCTCGCTACTCCTATCTGTTGAACTTTTCTCTCACACGGAGTGAGTACCGTAAGTGAGGTGGGTGACCGATACTTGTGAAAAACCGTAAAGGTTAACTCGTGGAGTTCGCCAAACATGTGTTAAAGCCAGGGAAGTTTTTAGCTCTCTGGCCCTTCATCCATTGCACTGATTTGATAAAAACCTTTAAAGAGCGAAACGTTATCACAATAAATTCTTTTCTGCACCTGCGACCTTAATTCAACATTATGGACAGTGGGATTTCTATCCACTTTGAGCACAACGCTGAGCTCACGTTCAAAAGCACAGAAATTTTGTTTAATTCTTTGCATTTGGTAACACTGAGACCTGAGATCAAGGAACTGTAACTCGCTTTTTTAGACCAAAATTCTAGGACCTGGGACTTGGGTCTTGAGTCCTGAGACCTGCGAATTAAAACCTTGGACCAGATCATGTAAGTGAATTTGTTATGCAAGAGAATATGGAAGAGAGAGAGAGAGAGAGAGAGAGAGAGAGAGAGAGAGAGAGAGAGAGAGAGAGAGAGAGAGAGAGAGAGAAGTTATGGTAACATTGTTAATGCTCAATATTTATGTATAGGAGAATGAGTGCTTTTTCTGGCTTAGTGAGTGAGTCATTCCCTGCGGATGTTTGAAGTCAAAATAAGAGCAGTGGTAAAGAGGGTAGTAACAAGGGCAGAAAAATCAGTGGTGACACAGTGCTCTCAGTAGTGCTAACAGCGACTATAACAGTTGCGAATACATCACTGGTAACACTGTGCTCTCAGTGGTGCTAGCAGTGGCAATAACGAGCAGTGATAAAGACGTCAGTGGTAGTACATTTCCCTGAGTGGTGCTGACAGTGACAGTAAAAGTGGTAATTACTTCACTGGTAGCAGAGTGCTCTCAGTGTTGCTGACAGTGACTGTAACCAACAGCAGTAAACACGTGACTGTTAGCAGAGTGCTCTCTTACACACACACACACACACACACACACACACACACACACACACACACACACACACACCACACACACACACACACACAACATACACACACAACACACCCCATACAC
>NC_069456.1:33985932-34004826 GCF_026875155.1 Cherax quadricarinatus | reverse complement strand
CAAAGGGTGGGAGGGGGAAATGGGTAGCTGGTGAGGGGTAACGTTATACACACACACACACACACACACAACACACCACACACACACACACACACACACACACACACACACACACACACACACAAGGGTAGACACTTGTAGAAGTTGCGAGAGGCTAAGTTTTAGAACCTAGTATTACTTTGGGTATTCTTTAATGTCGCAGGTGCAGAAAAGAATTTATTGTGATAACGTTTTGCTCTTTAAAGGTTTTTATCAAATCAGTGCAATGGATGAAGGGCCAGAGAGCTGAAAACTTCCCTGGCTTTAACACATGTTTGGCGAACTCCACGAGTTAACCTTTACGGTTTTTCACAAGTATCGGTCACCCACCTCACTTACGGTACTCACTCCGTGTGAGATTATTATTATTATAATCAAGGGGGAAGCGCTAAACCCGGAGGATTATACAGCGCCTGGGGGGGGATGTGGAAGGCATTCAGGCTTAATTCGGGGAACTATTCGTCTCTCGACCTGCGGGGAGAGAGGACGCTTCTACTGGTTCTCTTGCACGCCACCTGGTGAGGAAAACATAGTATTAGCACCAAGATGGCGGACCGACTGTACCGACGCATAAATACAGTCTGCATTCAGCTGGTTAGAGGATCTTTAAGCAACGACACGATGAACGTTCTCCTGCCAAGCATTATCAGGGACTGTTATGGCATCCCCAATGAAGAGCTGTATGGTGTGGCATTGAATGGAATGTCAAGGGTCTTCGTGAAGTTCATGAGGGTGACTTCTACTCTACCATCGTAGACGAATTTCAAGAAGACGGATGAGCATCAATTCGGCAGTGGAAGTATGCTTGCATGATGTGTTAAGTATTTTACTTGGGTGAAGGTAAGGAATGTACCTTTTGAGGCACAGCATACAGCTTACAAGAAGTATTCAGTGGTTATGGGACTGTACACTCGACGAGCATGGGAATGTGGAGGGACGGCCCTTATGAGGGGATGCCGGAAGGATCCTGCACACTGAAAATGACCTCGAGGAGACCGATACCATCATATGTTACATTGCGTAACCATAGAACACAGGTTTTTGTACACTATGCGGGGCAGAGGAAGACGTGCCGTTTATGTGACTCTTATGAGCACATGGTGGCACAATGCCCCAGGAGACAGGAGCCAAGGCGTCAGGAGACAGCCTCTGTGGATACGCCATTAGAAGCCACGGATGTTATGACAGGGTGAAGTGGAAAGCCGGGGTACAGGCCTATGGAGTGAGGAGGTCGAAAGGGCAGAGGTGGTTTTGGAGGACGTGTGTTACACTACCAGTGGAAACGGGGGGGAGGGAATATCGCCGTCAGACAGGCCGTTAGATAATGCAGAGTCAGCTCAGGACGGGATTTTGGAGGCTGTGCTGAAGGATTTTTTGGAAGAGTCGGAGATTGGTGTGGAAAGTGATGTGAGGTCAGGTGATGACAAGGTGATGGATATGAACAGAAGCAGGGTAAGGAAGACTTGAGTGAGGGTTCGAAAGGAGAGCAATGTGGTGTGGAGGTCCATCAAGAAGATGTGGTTGCAGAAGAAATGTATGTAGAGGGTAGCTCCCGCAAGAGATACAGCGGGGGCATCAGACATGGACGAGGTCCTCACACCAGCGCAGAGGCCTGGGAAGAAGATGTGGGCAGCTGTGGTTGCAAAGGCAAGTCAGGGAGGCGGGGGGGGGGGCAATGGGAAGCTAGGTGGGAAGGGACAGGGAGGGGTTGGAGGGCAGGAACGAGGGATTGATAGAGAAGAACCGAGACCTATGAAAGGAGGACGCAAGTAAGCCTCAGCGGCACAGGGGTAAGAGCCGCCATTCTTGTAAAATTCAGGTGTGTAACTTTCAATGTAAACGGTCTTAAAAACGAGGTCAGAGAGGGTATGGTTAGAGTGGGTTTTGAGGAGATTTAGTATTGATGTCTGTTTTTTGTCAGGAACATAACCATAGGTTATGGAGTGAGTGTTGTTGAAAGGTTATAGGTTGTTTACATGTGATGCTTTGAGGTTGAAAGGAGGTGTGGCTGTGGCGGTTAAGGAGACCAGTCCTTTGCGTATCCTGGGTTGGGAGGGGGGGGGGGGGGAGTGGTTGTCAGGGTTGGATGGGTTTTGGGGGGCCAGGGGGTTAGTTTTGTAGGTGTGTACATGCCAGCAACTAGTAACACTAGAGTGAAGGTGGATTTTGTACGCGAGGTTCTGGTATATCACTTGAGAGGTTTACCTGCTTTTACGGTGATTGGTGGGGATTTGGAATTGTGTCATTAGGAAGGGTGATGTGGTTCCGAGAGGGGGCGGGTTTGTGTTTTGGGGGTTCTGCGGGATGTTTTGCGAGATGTTGGAGCAGTAGATGTGGTGGGAAGTAGGGGATAAGGAGTGGAGCACACTTTTATTTCGTAGGGGATATGAGGCACGGTTAGATAGGATTTATGTTAGGCAGGGCATAGGTGTGGAGAGGGTGAGGACTATCGATGTGGGTTTTTCTGATCATCGTGCTGTTATAGCAGATTTGAGGGTAGATGGCATAGTGAGGGTTTATGCAGGATATTGGAAATTAAATGTGAGGCTACTTAGGGAAGAGGGTGACCCTACGGGGTTTGAAGATTGGTGGAAATCCTTGTGGGAGACTAGGAATATGGAAATGGATTTGCTGGATTGGTGGGAAATGAGGGCTAATGTTGAAATTGGAAAATTTTTTAAAGTACGGGGTAAGGAGATGGCTAGGTGGAGCTATGGCCTACAAAATTATCTTGAGGGTCAGTTAAATGACTGTTATGCAGAGGACGTGTGGGGCGGAGTGAGGATATGGAACGTTTGCGAAATTGGTTTGGCGGAAATTCACAATGAAAAATTTGAGGCAATTCGAGTTTAGGGCAGGGTTGGAGGATGTCTTAAGGGGAGATAGGCCATCGGGTTTTGTATTAAGGAGGTTTAAGGAACGGCAGGCGAAGACCACCTTGGCGTATATTGTGGCAGGTACAGGGATGGGTGGCTTTTGAGGAGGTCAAGGCCTATCCACAACGGAAAATATTAGTTTGTATGCAGATTTTTTTGTTTAGGGAGAAGTGGAGAGGGGTTGGCGGGGGAGTGGGTGAGGGACGGTTTGGGATGAAGGGTTTTAATAGAGTATTAAGTGAGCAAGGACAGTGACAGAATCGGGGTGTTTAGTATTAATGTAGAGGAGGTGGAGGAGGCAGTTTTTGGGATGTGCCAGGGTTAAACCCCAGGCATAGACGGAATACCAAACGATTTTTTATAGGTATCATTGGGGGAGTGTACGGCATTGTCTGGTGGGGGGTTTTGAATTGTATGTTAAGTTAGTGGGAGGATGGGGAAATCACAAAGAACGGGGTGTCACGGTTTTAGTGCCCAAAAAGAAGGAATGCCGAGTTTTGAATGATTACCGTGCGATTACGTTAATGTGTCTCGGATTACAAAATTTTTGCTAAGGTTTTGGGGCAACAGAATGAGGAAAGTGTTGGGTTTAGTGTTACATAGGGGACAGTTGGGAATTCCCAGGAAGAAGGTATGAGGGATGGACATGGTTTGATTAGGGATTTTCTAGAGAGATGTACGGGAGGGGGAATACTAGGTTTAGATTGGGTGAATGCTTATGATTGCGTGGACAGAGATTTCTTAGGGGTTTGCTTAGAGAGGTTGGGGTTTCAGGAGGGGGTAGTGTAGTGAGGTGGGTGAACACCCTGTATGTGGGGCAGAGGTGAGGGTACAGGTTAATGGGAGGTTGGGTGAAAGTGTACCAATGGAGAGAGGTTTGAGACAGGGCTGTCCGATGTCACAGCTGCTCTTTGCGTGTGTGCAGAATCCTTTTTATGAGTCTGTTGGAAGGGTTAATGAACAGTCAGGAGATGGAAGGGGGGTGCAAAGGGGTGCATCGTTGGGTATGTGGATGATACTACTGTTTTGCTAAGGGGTAAGGAGGAGTTAGGAGGGTGGGTAGAGTGATCAGATGTTTGGTATGAATACCGGGAATGAGAGTTAATACGGTGAAATCAAGGTTACTAGAGGTCGGTAATTGGATAGGGGGGGGCTTGGGGATAGGGTTAGGATGGACAGTGGTTGACAGAATCAAGGTATGTGGGATATGGTATTTGGCGGAAGTGCAGGCATGCAGAAGGGTAAATTCGGAGTCTGTCACGGGTAAGGTTTTAAGTAGACTAGGAGGTTTAAGTGCGAGGGACTTTAGCTTTACATCAGAGGGTAGTGGTGGTAAATTCACTTGTCTATAGCAAGGTCTAATGGGGGCGGTGGCAGAGGTTTTTCCCTTAGAGGTACGAGATATTGTGGAAATGCAGAGGAGGGTGCTGAAGTTTGTGTGGGGATTTGGGAGGGCATGGTTAAGTAAGGAGGTAGTTAGACGGATGTTCGGAGAGGGGGTTTAGGTTTGTTGCCTTTAGGACTGAGAGTAATGGCTGTATATATCAAGTGGAGGTATATGAGGGAAGGGGGTGTGAGGGGGGGCTAAAGTAGGAAGAGTTATGGAGGAGGCACGTAAATGGTGGGGGTGGGAAGGAATTTAGGGTTTGTGAAGATATGTTGAGATTTTTAATTGACAGTGCAACAGGTGGATAAAATCAAAATGAAACGGTTGGTGAGGGGTAGTGAAGGTTAAGGATTATGCAAGGGGTAGCCGTGTATCCAACGTATGATTGGGGGGTTATTTGGAAAGATTTTTAGTAAGCTTCGGATACCGGCTAGAGTAAGAGAATTTGTATATAGGTTTATCATGGGGTTCTGGCTTCCAAGGAAGTGTTACGTAGTATGGGGTTTGTGGAAGAGGCTTTTTGTCAGTTTTTGTGGTGATGTTGAAACGGCGTTTCATGTGGTCTTTTTTTGACTTCCTTGGAGGGGGGAGATCATGGATGGGTGGGGTTTATCAGACTGTTGGGGGGGGGTCGTTTGCCGCTTTTAAGGGCTTTACTACTGGATGTAAGGGGAGTTCCTAGGGATGTTGGAAGGGCTATAATGTATATCATAGTGGATTATCTGGACATTTATGGGAATGAGGGGATTAAGGGGTGATATGAGGATAAAAACGTTGGCGGCCAGATTCTATAGGACGAAGTGTAGGAATAAGTTGGTTTATGGGGCGTCCTTGGGAAAAAAGTTTCCCGGAAGGTTATAGGAATCTCACTGTGGGTTTCCCTTAGGCGGGGTCCCTGGAGGATGGACAAAGGAGTGGTCTCCTTATGGGGAATGTTAAAGGGGGGGGGGGGTTGTTTTTGGTTTTATCTGGAACTGAGTTTAGTGTGTAAAAGGAAGGTAGTGAGAATTAGGTATGGATGGTACGCCCTGTTTAACGAGAATGTTTGTCATAGTGAGATATAAGTGTGGTTTCCAGGGTTACATTCTAATGCCTGATGGTTATGTTTTACTGGGTTAAAATTTCCTTGAAAGCCAGGATACCGAGCCCTTGGATCTCGTTTTTTAAGTAATTTGATTGGCCCCGTTGGTATCAAAAACAAAATTTTTCTGAGATACGTGTCAGTTCTTTTGGACTGGCACATTACAGCAGCCTTATTCTTTTAACTACTCTAGTTTTTTTTTTTTAGTCTCGGGTTCTTTAAATAATTTACATAGCCTAGTATTGTACCGCTAATGTGGGAAGTGGTGTTTATCTTGCATTTGGAGTGTGAACTTCACTATAGCAAGGTTTTGAATGTTTTGTAATTCATGGTTAACATTAATATTTTAATCATATCGTTGGTGTATATTCTTCTACTTATTACAGTGTAGGTGTAAAGAATGTAAAGTTTCATACTGTTTGAGTCTGTAAATTTTGTGTTTTTGTCTTGATTCATGCACTACCAACTTTTAGGTTTTGATGAGGTCAGGTTGACCTTTCATTAGGTAATTCAATGTATGTTTTTTAGAACGGGGACTGTACATACGGGGGGGGGGGGGGGGTAGAAGTGTCAGCGTGTCTGCACTGGCATAATGATTATTATATAAGGAGGGTTTATAGGTTATGTATATGGGTGTGGGGGGTTATGAAATATGGTTTGTAATATGGCTTGTTATCGTATTGGGTTCTTAAAATGTACGGTGTGTTGTTGGTAACTAGAGGTTTTGTAATATCTAGTTATGGTTTTAATTTTGGTATAATTTATAATCATTATTGTATTTGCTACTGTTTATTATAAATTCTGTATTGTTAGGATGTTGTGGTAGGTTGGGTTTTCAATATTTGTGGTGTCTGTGTGTTAGGTATGGTGCTCTGTTTAGTCAAGTATCTTGTGACAAGCAAGTAAACTTTTTGTTTTTTTTTCTGTATACCTCGTTCTGAGTTGTTATATTAATTTAATATTTATATTGTATGTGTGTGTGTGTGTGTATATGTAGTATATATATGTATGGGTATGTATATGTTTTGTCAGTCTATACTTAAAAGTACTTCTATAAAGTTTACAGTGGAGTTGTGGTCTGGTTTTTATTGACTAGTTGTAATGTTTTGGTGTTTTAATTTCATGTCGGAGAGGTTATTGGAAGTTCACGGTATGTACCATTGTTTTTGAAATATTTCACAGTGGTTTGTTTTGGTAAGTATACTCAATATGTTATTATGTATAAGACTGTTTGATTTAATCAACAACTTATAAAAAAAGGAATTCCGGGGAACTGGAGCACAGATCCATTTCCCTAAAATCAAGAGCACACCTCTCCAACTTCAAGGAACATTTCCTTGAGGGGTCCGTTTGGAGAGAAATGTTCAATCAGTATGAGTAGCGATGCAGCGAGTATATGGTAACGTTTAGTTTGGATCTGGCCGGCTGACCTTGTTAAAGTGTGGAGTCAGTCTAGCTCCCATCTGTCCCTCCCCCCCTTTATCCCCACCCACGAAAGGTTAGGACGTTGTGAGGCTCACGGTTCTAACCATGTATTCACTCGACTCACAGCTCACAGCACAACTGTAAGCAAAGCCTCTGCTCGATTCTAGTGAGTTATTGGTTTTTGAAAGCCTCACTTTTGACCTATTAACATAAACTATTGTCCTTTCAGTTGTAAGCTGCCCATGACACTTTTCGAGTAATCACCACCATTTGTTCTTGTATCTTTTGCACCTTATCATGGTGAGGCGTGATTTTTCTCTTAAAGCAGTGGGTAACCTGTCTCTCTTTCCAGCTAGCCCGGAAAAACAGATCGGGTTCACCTGCCAAACCAACAGAAGTGTTGAAGGAGGTACAGACTGAAAACGGTTCTTGGGATCGTGTCACCTTATAATCTACCTTGCCTGTTTATTGTCAGGGAACACTACCACTCATCGTTTGTTAGTTGGTAAAGAACATGGGTTCCTGTCATCTGGACTGACTATTCAAGGCTTATTGAACACTGTGAAGTACTAGTCGTTGGGTTGTTTCACTCAAAACCTGTGACCCCCCCCCCCAACATCATCATCAACTGGCTACAATTTCTACTATGTCGGTGGCTAACCTCTGTAACGAGGTCTACGCCCAGTTTTCTCTATAAATATTAGCGGTGAGTTCATATGTCATTGTTTCATATCATTTTTATTTTCCTTTCAAGTGGATACACCTTTCATTTTGTATGTTTTTTGCACTATCGATTAAGCTAATTATTTTAAAGTGTTCATCTTGTGAAGTATTATTTCTTTTTCTTATTCAATTAATTTTCTGTGGAGGGAAGCACAGCCTTGGTTTTATGTCTGAAGGTTGTTACAGGGTGTAGTAATCCTGGTCACACTGCCAGCCTATCATATTGATCAGGGCAGGTTTGGTCTCTCCAAGTGAGAGATTGTCCATGTCAAAATTTTCCTTCATGCCTCTGTGTCTCTTGATTTGCAAAGTCTGTTTCATTTATTCTTATGCCCAAAGTACGATTAACTATAGGAGGGAAAAAGTACAAACTGGCAAAGGATTGTGATACGTGGATTATAGTGTTTACGTTAAACATAAGTGGTCAACAAAAGTCGTAATACCTTTGCATGGAGTGTAATTTCACATTTAATCTAAACAGGTAGAGTGAGCTGTTGTTTAATAAAGTTATTTGTGCGTATTATCTCTGCTTGACTTGTATAAAAGAAAAGTATCAGTGTTCTTGTATTTATAGATATAAAAAAGGCATATGACAGGGGGCCCCCCCTCGAGGGAGGCAAAGTCAGTTGCGTAGGTGTTTATTGTTAACGTTGTGTAAACACCAGAATGTATAAACCATAACAGTAACACCAAGACATACACACAATCACCACTGCTACAAAGAGTAAAAGAAGGTATAACATACATACATTTATAGCTTGTATTATGCAGAAATCCCACCCACAGCAAGAAATCATTAATTATGAAACATTAATAAGTAGAATCATATCTCCCTAACTCCCATGTGTATGGTCTCATGGTAGTCTGGTTGACGAGTCTTTCTTGTTGGCTGCTCTATGTTTCCTGTGAGTCCAGGAGTTGTGAATTATTGGGCACAAATTTTTGTGTTGTCCTCCCCTATATTTATTATTTTTGTATATACTGTATTAAAGACTTGTGTTATAATATCATATACTGACAGTGCTCGTGGATTGCTGTTCTTGATTTAGTTGAATTCCTCTATTGAGGAATGTTGTGTTGGGGGGTCAAAAACTCTCATGTCCCCTCAGAACTTTATTCGTTTACTGGAAACATTTTTGATTGCCGAGAGTGTGATGGACTGTACAGTTATAGTCCAGTATTTTTTTTTTAATTGATGATATTTAGAAAATTTTATCATATTTTTTTTATTTATTTATTCATTGAAACATCAGTTTTCACATTAGTATCAGAGTTAACTTATCATCAAACATTGTACAAAATCATAGAAGATCACTTACAAACAATTGTCCTTAACATATGCTAATGATTTTATATTATTATTAAGTTTTAAGGAAATAGGTAAAAAAAATGATTATTATTTAACTTCAAAAATGTAAGTGAATTACTTTGTTGCTACTTTTCTATATTTTTCTTGATTTTTCAGAGTCTGAAAAGAAAGCAGGATCGCGCCTTGTCTCTGTATTTCACAGGTATCATCCTTGTGTTCCTATATTCTACTGGAAACCTGGAAAATGGAAATCACACGCAGGTCTTCAATGTGTAAAGAAAAGTCTGTCTTGCCGAAGACCTTTCTCCAGTCCTCTGTCTTGTTTTGAGAACTAATTGTCTAATTTATTAGACCGGAGTTATGATAGCTAAATATTCACTTTTCTCCTGCATAAATATTATGGAAAATAGTGTTTTCTTTGGAGTCGCTATGGAGTTGTTTTATAAGAGTTTTTGCTTGACTTAGAACAAACTTTCTTGGATTGGTAGGTCAGGTGTCAGCTTTTCTGACCTGTTGGTTTATACTGGAAGTAACTTCTTGTTCTATGAAGAGCTTGGCCTGAAAATTCCACTGAATTTCTTTAGTAGATAGACACTGTTCTTTTGTTAACTTATTTAGTGATTGCTAGAAAATTGTGGTCAAAAATTGTTGTGCTTGTAGGCTCCTTCTCTGAAACAGTGAGTGGTTCTTATTTTCTTGCTAGAGCTTCTTGTCTATCTGATCTGATATTTGTAGCTCTTCCTACATGATTATTTTCTTGCGCTATTTTGCTTGTTCTTTCTGTGTTAACATGTTTTCCGGTGTATGTTTTTCTTCCATAACTCTTCTGTTTTACCAAATTCACAAAAGATCAGAAGTGTTTTTTTTCTTGTCTTGTAACTTTCAGGTTACAGCTACAATCTTTTGTATAGCATGAGACTGCAGGTCTGACATATATAACGTTATAAGTGCTTTTGTATTTCGCGTTTCATTTTTATTTTTTGTATATTAACTTGAGCAATATTATCAAATGGGAAAACAGAATAATATACTTGGTATGTCTTTTTAATCGGGAAAGGCCATGAATATTTTTCATATATTTTTTTATTAACACAGCGGCTGTCTCCCACCAAGACAGGGTGGCCCGAAAATGAAAAACTGTTCTTCATTCACTCAATCACTGGTCTTGCCAGAGGACGCGCTTTGCATTACATGTTATAAAACTGCAAACATTAACACCATTCCTATCAGGTGTAGGCACTTGGTACTCTCCACTCAGAGTCGAGTCAGCCTGCCAGTTTCCGCTGAATCCCTTCATAAATGTTACTTTGCTCACACTCCAATAGATTGTACAAGTCGTAAAAAAACACTTGTCTCCATTCGTTCTCCTATGTAAACTCACTCACGCTTTGCTCTCTGGGAAGTCTAAATGTTCTCCCATTTGCTGACAAAAGTCCATTTACCCTCCCTGCAAAAACCCTTCCTAGGACCCGGACTCGCCTACCCCGCCTTCCCTCACACTACAGATTGTTATACATTTGGCACCCCAAACTTTACCTATCTCACCCTCTCTAATTGTTTCTCCAACTTTAGCATTTGGTCCCCTACCACATATTTGTACTCTGCTTCACTTGGTTTCAGAAAAGTTCCTACACACTCGCTTAACATCTTCCAAAATCTCACTCCTCTAAACTCTTCTCTTCCCAGGTGCATACACACTTATTATGACCCACTTTTCGCGCATCCCCGACCATTATTTTAAATCCACATTATCCATTGTTTTTTATTACATTTATTATTCCTTTTTTTCTTCTGTCCAGAAATGATCTATGTTGCATTATATAATCGATGATTAAAGGTCACAAATTTTCACTAAAACTTTATTTGTTACATTAGATGTATTCTTAATGGAAGTTTTATATGAGACATTAACAAGACGTGTCGGCCAGGTGGCCCAGGAGTTCGTGCGTCGGCCAGGAGGCGTGACGGCAGGTGTCGTTGTCGGCCCAGGAGACGTGTCGGCCAGACTGCTAGATGCTCATCTCAAAATTTTTTGTCACAAATCAGGTATCTTGAATTATTAATTTTGTGATGAGTTTTTGTATTATGATTTGTAATGTCAAATGATTTTTGTGTCACTTAAAAATTTTTCTCTTTATGAAGATTCTTTTTATACTGCTAACATTGATATTTATTGAAAGGGTCAAATAATTATGCTTTTTGTATCTGTTATTGATTGTTACATTAATGAACTAACACAGGTGGGAAGTAATTCTTAATACTCTTAAGTATTTATGGAAATGTATAACTTAAGACTTTCACTGTTGGTAGGGAATACCTCGAAACTACCGTAACTACTCGAACTATGTGGACTTGAGTCCTGCTGGAAGGAAACCTATGAAACTACCGTAACACAGACTTATGTGACTTTGGAGTCTGCTGGAAGGAAACCTATATAAACCTACCTATTACTGTACTATAGTGTCTTGCTTGAGTCCTGCTGGAAGGAAACCTATAAAACTACCGTAACTACTGAAACTATAGTGACTTGTGTCCGGCTGGATTGGAAACCTATTTAGAACTACCGTAACTACTGAAATACTAATAGTGGACTTGAGTCCTGCTGGAAGGTAACCTTATTAAAATACCATAGCTACTGAACTATAGTGACTTGAGTCCTGCTGGAAGGAAACCTATAAAACTACCGTAACTACTGAACTATAGTGACTTCAACCTTGTTTGGAAGAAACATGATGATGTTGTTGTAGTACTGAAGCTTGCTACGAGTTACGTCTTGCTGAATAGGTTGTAGCATTTTCTACTGTTATTTTTTTCGCTTGTAATCAAATAAGATTAAGTAATATAATCAGTTTTATATCTTTACAAATGTCTAACTTTGGTACCAGTCTGTGCTAGTGAAACAGATCAAAGCCGTACACAGCCTGTGCTAGTGAAACAAATCAAAGCAGTACCAGCCTGTGCTAGTGAAACTGATCAAAGCAATACACAGCCTGTGCTAGTGAAAACAGTATCACAAGCCCAGTACACGAGCCATGTGCTATGTGAAACAGATCAAAGCAATACACAGCCTGTGCTAGTGTGAAAAAACAGATCAAAGCCGTACACAGCCTGTGCTAGTGAAACATGATCAATGCGTACACCGTGTTAGACAGAATTGTTAATATATATTATGAAAAAATTTGAACAATTTTAAAAATAAAAGAAATGCTTTTTGCCAAAGAAACAAGATCTTTAGTTCTAGGCTTTCAAATGTGTTTTAGAGAATGAATTCATTGAAAAAAAAATCAGTACCAGTAGACAGTAACAATGAGTGGATAATACCCAAGTTGAAGGAATGGCTACCGAATTGTTTTGGTCGGTCAGATCGAGGATATCATGATAGTCGACTTTTTTAACCTGTGATTTCATGATTGTCGACTTTATTACCTGAGGAGTTACTGATTTTTGGTGTGTATTGTGGTTAGGTTTATTTGGATAAATATCTTGGATTAGAGAAAAGTACAGTTATGAGAAATGGATTCTGGAATATGTTAAGTGTATGTGTTGCGAATGGTGTGTGATGTAAGGAATGAATGTTAGCGTGGGAGCCCATGTCTGTGTAAGACGCAGTGGAAAAGTTTTAAGTGTTTGATGTATATAGAAGAGTAGAACTCTTTAGCTGTACTCGCTCAAGGATACAGCCAGAATATCAACATAACAAGAACGGTAAGAACATACACATATTGGTAACAGTCTATGCAATAACAATACGACTGGAAAAGAACATTTTGAGTACAGTTCATGTATAAAAGTTGACTTTCAGAACAGTTTGTCACCATCACCAGACAATTTAAACCATGAACACCTATACTGACTTACGGGCCTCTCTTTCTTAGTTATTTGATTGACACTACTACTACTACTGTACTACTTACTACTATTACCACCACCTCCACCTCTACCTTTATTGCTCCCGTCATTGTCTGCTGCCTATATAGACTACTCTCTCCTATCTATCTTCTGTTAGTGTGAGACTTTGTAAATGGTTCCAAGTTTGACCGAAACGTCGTCGGTAAGTCTTCTCTTCTATGTGAGGTTTTTTGTGTATTACAGTAAGTACACTAACACAAAAGGCAAGTTCAGTAAACATGTAAGAATAACACAGTAACATAAAATAGTACAATTAACGTATTAAACAGTATAGAGATAACCTGAAATAGTTGTAGTAAGTAACTTATTAAACAGCTATAGCAACAAAGTAAAAACAGGATAATAACGCAAAAACAATAACGTAAAATATAAAACAGTATAATATCACTTAAACAGTATGGTGACAATATGAATCTATAAATGACATAAATACGGTTAAATTGAGAGATATATAACAGTGGATAGAGACACAAAAACATTATTACGATGTTCCATAGGGATTTCTACGCTATTTATGACACGAGTCTAAGGTATCTACAGATGTAATATACACATGGGTAATCGTAATAAGAAATTATATATATGATATAATTCAATCGATTCGTGCCGATCAATTTTTAGTATTACGGAGAGTGAAAAAAATCACTTTAATTTCTCACTTTTAATATAACGTATATTATTTTTATGGTCTAAAGGTATTTTAATGGTACTTTTACTTATCATTTAAGATATAAAAAATTTTAACAGATCTTATTATCATATATTGTTACAGTGGCCTTCATCAATGGCTGAATGGGTAGATTGGAAAAAAAGTCAGTCAATTTCATGAGGACGATCTGAGTTTTTGCAAACACTTAGCAACACAGGAGAGATTTCTAGTGGAAGATGTCACAAGTAGTCGACATCTTTGCGGGACACTAATGAATATTGTTATTCTCAGGTGTCTTTAATGTAATAATGAACAGGGAAAAGAAGACCTCGAGACTGAGAGAGGTGTTATGTACTGCACTGCTCTACTCCTATCCACCTCTGACGTTTAAAACTCAACGTCAGGCGAGTAGTAACACACTCACCTCTGACGTTAAACTCAACGTCAGGCGGTACGTTAACACTCATCTGACGTAACTCACGTCTAGGCGTAGTAGATAAACACTCACCTATGACGTAACAACTTGTGGTCAGGCGTAGTTAGTAACACTCAACCTCCTGACGTAAACTTGCGTCAGGCGAGTAGTAACACTCACACTCTGACGGTAAACTTGCGCGTCAGGCGTGTAGTAACATCAGCCTCTGACGTAAACTCACGTTCAGGAGAGTTGTTATCATTCTCTACCTCTGACGTAAACTCACGTCTGGCGAAAGTAGTAAACAGAGGTGAGGTTCATATATGGTTGTTATCACTGGTAAAATGATGCATCAGCGCAAAGATTCATATATATATACATATTATATATACATTAAAATGAAAATATAGAGAAAGATGAAATGAATTTGTAATATTCAAGTGGAATTGTGTCGGGTGAGCCTGTAGCTCAGCTAATAACCCCGGTATGATAGGAGATCACAATGTATTTATTAGATAGATGAACGCAAAATTGTGAGAAGAACCATATTTAGAGAAACCGCAGTCAGGTTTATTGTTTGTTAAAACAATTTATAGTAATCATCGATTAAAAACAGGTACATTGAGTATAAAACAGCATGATTAAAACAGATATAACACATTGTAATATTAAGAAGCTAGTTGTACGACAGCACAATGAATTACAGAATATAAATATGTATAAAAGTAACAATGGTGCAATCATTAGACACAAGATACCAGTAGCAGTACAATAACATCAGAAGTCCAGATTACACCAAGTTACAATAACACAGTAAGCCTGTACAGGACAATAACACAGGACGACCAGATACTGTACAATAACAAGAGACCAGTTCAGCTAACAATAAGTGAGTACACAATTTCGGTAACAAAGTTGCAAGCTATTAGTCATTATACACAGAGATCATAACCAGTACAATAATAAAGAAGACCAGTACAGTACATATAACACGAAGACCAGCTACAGTACAACTAATCCACAGAAGTCTACAGTTTACTGGTACAATAACAACGGAAAAAAACGACCAAGTAGTAGTACAAATTACCACAGAAGACTCCTATATCTGTACCAGATTAAACACGAGATAGACTGATGTTACTCTAGTACACATAGATTGTAATACAGTATGACTATAAGTACAGTACCAATATACACAGAAGACCATCAACGGTAGGTGAGTACATGAATACCACAGAAACCTGTACAGTACAATATATCAGAAGTCTCCTAATTGTGAAACAGTTACTAAGATGGATTACACCAAGTAAGACCAGTATAGTACAATAACACAGAAGAGCCAGAACAGTACAATAACACAGAAGATTCAGTACTCAGTTACACAATAACACAGATTTTAAGATCTCCATAACAGTAGATCAATATAATCACATGAAGATCCAGGTATAGTACATAAACACGAAGACCAGTATAGGTACAATAACACAGAAGACCAGGAACAGTACATTACAACAGAAGACACAGAAACAGGTTACAATAACAACATTGACGACCAGAAAAGTACAATAAACACAGATGACAGTAAAGTCAATAACAACAGAAGACCAGTACAGTGTTGCAAGACCACAGAAGACCAGTAATGTACAATGAACACAGAAGACCAGAAACAGTACAATAACACAGAAGACCAGAACAGTACAATAACACTGTAAGACCCAGTACTGTACAATAACACAGAAAAGTCGTACCCAGAACAGTAAATGTGCCACAGAAGACCAGGTACGTGTACAATATCACAGAAAAAGGGCCTGTTACAGTACTATAACAAGAAGAACCAGTACTGTAAGATAACACAGAAGACCGAACGGTACAATCAAAGACCACTGAAAGACCAGTACAGTACAATAAAACAGAAGACAGTACAGTACAATAACACAGAAGACAGTACAGTAACAATAACACAGAAGACCAGTACAGTTGTCAATAACACAGACAGACCAGTACAGTACATAACACAGACGACAGTACCAGTTACAATATAACACAAAAAGCCAGTACAATAACACAGAAGAATATTACAGCTACATTAACACAGAAAGACACTTACAGTTACACAGAAGACCAGTACAGAACACAGAAGACTCATTACAGTAATCATACTGATAATAGGACCGATGACTGAGTGAATAGCAAGAGTTAAGCCATATAATGGGAGAGTCTAGTAACTATGGGGATTTATAATTAACACAGAAGGACCAGTTACAGTACTATAACCGAAAGAAGTCTCAGTACATATACAATATCACAGGGGACCTCTCAGATTCAGTTCACATAACACAGATGGCCCAAGTACAGTACAATTGCCCAGAAAACACCGAGTTACAGTACAATAAGCACGCAGGTATGACCAGTACTTGGTGTGATTAACAATAAACTCATCAGAAAGACCAGTCTACAGTTACAATATACACAGGCAAGACCGTGCTTTCGTGATAACACAGTAAGACCATAGTACGCTAGAGAATTGATAGCTCTGAAGAACATTACAGTACATATATTCACAGTAAGACCAATACTGGGACACGACATTATTAAAAGTAAGACGTATGACCACGGTGTAGGTATACACGAGTATCATAGTGAATCAAGACCAGATGCAGAAACTCTAGGGCTTAATCGCTCTATTATAGAATAACAGACACAAAGACACTGGAGAACGTATAGCAGTTTTATAGAACAATCAAGCAGAAGTAAGAAAGGGTGAGGCAGTTGTGACAGGTAGTCGCTGAAGGAACGTAACACAAAAAGACAGCGATATACATTTTAACACAGATTACTTGAGGAGCAATTTGAAATTAATCAAGTTGTTTTAAATCTTAATTTGGTGAGTCATGTTAATGAATAACATGAGACAGAACATGCTGGATTTGATAGTGACCAATATGTTAACAACCATATGCCCATGGTAACTCCAGGGAGGTCGGATTTGGGAATCACCTCGCACCGTGAGTACTGCCAGGAGGCTGGAGTTGGAATTGTACAACCATGCACTTCTTTTAGGGAGGTTGGTTAGTGGGAATATCACTCCAACCGTGACTAATTGTCAAAGAGGCTGATGTGAGATAGTAAACACACACTCGTCTGTTTGACTACTGTAAGGGAGGTGGAACGGGGGGATTAACACCACCGTGACTACTGTTACGGAGGCTGGGAGTAAGGAATAACACCACCGTGACTACTGTCAGGAGAGGGTCTGAAGTGCGAATAACACATAATATTCGAAGACAATAATTATTAAATAAAATGAAAAATTTTTATTTGCGACCACGTGTGACCTCAGGTTGTTATGAAGTTACCTGACCGTGCCACGTGTGCTGGCCAGTGGTTCGTCCTTTAAGGTTCCCGCTTCCCCCCGCGCCTTCCCCAGGTTCATGTGTCCAGGAATCCATCCGTGGGCCCCCGGATGTCTCCCCTTCCTCACTACCCTAAGTTCAGCATCGCCTGTCTCTCTCCCTTTGCCTTCCAGCCTCAGCCTTCCCCAGGTTCATGTGTCCATGAATCCAACCGTCCGCCTCCGGATGTTTTCCCTTCCACACTTCCCCAAGGTCAGCCTTACCAACCTGTATTCTTGCCATCCCCAGGTTCATGTATCCAGGAATCCATCCGTCTACCGCCAGATGTCTTCCCATAACCACTTACCCAAGGTCAGCCTCAACTGCTGGTATTCATGCCTTTCCCAGGTTTATGTATCCAGGAATCCATCCGTTCGCTCCCAGATGTCTCCCCTTCCCCACTTACCTAAGGTCAGCCTCAACTACAACCTTCCCCAAGCTCACGTATCCAGGAATCCATCCGTTCGCTCCCGGATGTTTCCCCTTCCCCACTTACCTAAGGTCGGCGGTGCCTTCCCCGGATCAGTGTCTCCAGGAATCCACTTGTGTCACTGAGTGGACTCCCTTCCCCACTTCCCCAGAGTCAGCGGTTGCCACCCTCAGTGACCTTGCTGATTGGAAACTTGGTCTTGTTTAGCTGGTCTACGGTAGAGACTGTCCAGGTGGGTGGAATTACCGGAGGGGACACACAGAAAACTGCGTCCAGTAATTACACCACCAAGACAGCCTGGACCGTAGGTCAGCTGGACGAGACGAAGCTCGTACACAGCTCGGCCACCCAGGAGAGGCTAATTAATAACAATTTTGGAAATCCTTTTATATTACATTATGAATTTATACCAAGTACAAGTTTATTTTTTACTTATTTTGCAGTTTCAAAGTAGTTGTGAGAGTTTTATTTAATATAAATTAATTGCCAAGTGTTGAAGACCTTGTCTAACTCCATCAAAACTGTTCAGCATTACACTCTTTTCATTTTATTATTTATTCGTCTTTTGCATTTTTCACTCAAAGGCTAACAAGCCGACAAATATACACGTATATATAGTATTTTTCACGTACATTTATACGTTTCAACACAACGCACCTTACGCATACACCATTATACAACATTTGTATGCAGTAACACACGCACACACACACAATCCCAGGTATTGCAATACGCACACATGTAAACAACATGTACACAATTCTCTCTTCTCACTTTAACATACTTGAGGTCACACATACATACGCACACACACATCTCACCCGAAACCCCTGTCATGAACACTCATGCGCACATACATGTGACAACATTCTCATAGACATTCCTGTACTCGTCCACATAGTGGTTAAATTAAACAATACAGTAGAGACTATGTAAGGGAAATACAGAAATATTTATGGTTCTCAATATTCAGAATATATAAGACATGTTATTATGTATGTTAGTATATATGAATTAAATGTAATTCCTGTGTGTTATTGTGTACAGGTGTCATGTTACATGTTTGTTGTTGTTATGTCATGTGTACATGTTATGTATGAATGAGTACAATGTTTATGTATTGTGCATGAGTGTCACGTGTATATGTTATTGTGTATGGATGAGTGTCATGTATAGTATTATTGTGTATGGTTAAATGAAATGTTTTGATATTGGTTGTGTATGGATGAGGTCAGATAGTATTTTGGGATGGCTTTAAA
>NC_069456.1:33972830-33985432 GCF_026875155.1 Cherax quadricarinatus | reverse complement strand
GTTTCACAAAAAAAACAAAAAAAAAAAAAAAAAAAAAAAAAAAAAAAAAAGTCTGGGAGTGTAAAACCACTGTATGTGTTATGACTTGGCAGTGTTTATAATTGTTCTATGTAAAATTACTCTTTTGCATGCATTAGACGACCTGATGAGGTGTCATTGTGTTGTGATTCTTGTGTATTAATCGTTCTGTGTTTATAATCATCTTGTATTAGCATTACTTCAATAAAATACGGTTAATCTTTAAACGTATAAGGATTATTAATATATCAATAAACAAAGTGGAATATAAACTACATATTGTAGGCTTGGGGCGTCTTTGTTAATAATAATAATTAATGCAATATTTGTGTAATGTAAGTCGTGTTCTTGTCTTAACATAGGTGCATGGGATATCATGATTGGGATGAGGGACAGTTTGTGTTAGCAGCAAGTTAAATGTCTGTGTTTTTTGTTAATGAAATCTATAATTCTGTGTAAGAACTGATAATGTTTCTTTTATCTATTTAATGTATTGTAATTGTTTTAAATAAACTTATAAAAAAAAAAACCTGTGTAGAGTGCCGGTAGACACACTACCACCATCTTACTATCTTATTATAACCAAACATTACCCTTGTTATTTTTTTACTATTATTCTTTTGGTACTTTAATTGTGAATTATATTTTGTCGCATTAAATCTAGTATACTCCTGATCTTGTCAACAACCTATACCAGACTCTAGTGCAATTGGCAAGTACCATATCATTTTGTTTTTTATATTATAAGTTATAATTATAATTCCTACTCTAAAGATTTGTTTTCATATCTTAGTGACTATATTGTGTGTGCAATTAGTGTAACATTTCAATTAATTATTTTTCAAGGCCCATAACTATCTTTTTGCTAACTAGTACCAAACTAACCTCATATATTTTTTTTTTCTACTTTTTTTTTTATTCTTTTGCTACCTTAACTTGTAATTTTATCTTGTCAATTTAAATCTAGTTAATAACTCTAATTCTGTAAACGAACAAACTTTATATAACACCTTAGTGCAATTACAATTGAGAGTCTTGGTGCCTTTTTTATATTATTAGATTAAACTCACATTTGTACTACAGTCAAGACCAAATTCATTATATTAGACCATAATTGCAATATACTAGTGAGAGACTGGTGCTATTTTTTAATTTGTAGTTTATATTATGATTAAATCTAGTTGTACTATGAGTCTCATTCATCTCAAAACATAGACTCCACAAAATCATGTAATTAGACCTTTAGTGCAATTTAATTGATTATCACTTTATTGGTTCTCACCACAACTTTATATTAGTCCCTTTTAATTAATAATTTTATATTATAATTCTAACTTTAAAGAATTACCTTTAAAGTACTACTACTATCATATTCCCAAACTCCATTATTTGATCATCACTTTATTTGTTCACCACAAATTATTTTAGTCCCTGTTTATATTTCTCCTTTATTTTAGCTTTAAAAAAACTACCTTAGCTCATTATTTTTTACATTTGTTAAAAATAAAATTCTGGTGCATTTTTTTAGCTTTAGAATATTTACTTTTGTTTTTATACTAATTCTAACTATAGAATCACTACAAATCTAATAGATTACCAGCATGATCTCTGATACCCAACCTCTTATTTTAATACTTAAATGATTCAAACAGTAACTGTAATTACTACACAGCAGAACAATCAAAAGGCACTTCTCAGAGCCAACAACAACATAACTGTCCCTTTAACACAATATCATATCTTTAAGCAAGCATTACGATACCTCCTAGCATTACTTAATTCCTTGCATCCAATATGTCCATCATTACACTAACTGAAACTGGCTAATGCCCTGAACTACAGAATGTCCTATTCTATGCCATTCCTGGTTACAACACCATACACAACGTAGAGGCCAGACCAACAAGGGGGTGCACAGCTATCTACTACTCAGACCAACTAGAATGTATCACTAAAACTTGCACAAGGGATGAACATGGGGAATATATAATAGCTAATTCAAATCCAAATACCTACCAAAAACCTCTCACAGTGATAAACATCTACATGAGTTTCCACAATCAAACATTAGCCATTTAGTCAAAACCTAGGAAGATGATAACTGATGCACGCATGAACAAAGAATCACTTACTACTCTCAGGTAACTTCAGTATAAATCTCCTTCAAGACCAGGACCCACACGTACTGAATTCACTAACACAATGAGTAACTGCATGTTTTGCTACCAACGAGTTAACAAAACCCTACAAGAGTTTTACGTGAGACAAAGTGTTCCTACTTGACCACATCTGACCAACACCATAACCCCTTTAAAATCAGGCATAATTAACAGTATAAATACCACAGACCACCACCCTAACTTTCCTTATAACAACTCTTGGTACAATACCCCAAGTCCACAACTAAAGGTCACCTTCAGACTTCACAATGAGGCAGCCAATAAAAACTTCACAACAGCAGTAACAAACATTGACTGGCACACTGAGCTAGACATCTATACATATATTGACGAATGTTATTAATAATTTTCTAAAAAAGAAACCCAATGCCCACTATAAACAAGCACAGTCCCTAAAAAAACTAACGATGACATCTAGAGACTAACAGTCCCCTGGCTAACACCAGCATTCTCAAATCATAAATACAAAACACCGATATGAAAAACAGTACAGAATGGGGTCACAATAACCAAGACCAAAACCAAACGTTTACTCGTCAATCCTAACCAGCATGATAAGAAGGCAAAAAATGTATTAGATAACAGATTATCCAACTTACGAGGTGATATAAAAAATGACCTGGAAGACCCTATCAGAAATTCTGGAACAAAAAAGATGTCACGAAATAAGCGAAATAAAATTAGGCAAAATCAGATGAACCCCAACTCCCACCAACAGAAACATCAAACAGACTCAATGATTTCTTCCTTCCATATAGGATAAACCTTGCACAATAAAATCCCAAGCTCAATTTACCCCACCAATTACTACTCACTGCAACTACCCGAACACACTGTTCCTAGCTCCGACTAACCCATAGTACGAAGTCTTCCTTATTATCAACGCAATAAAAAACAAGGCAGTAGATTTAAATACCCTTACACCCTTTAATACAAAAAAGTGTCACAAGTACTAATCACCAATCATGTGCAACACTCTTTAACAAATATCCTCTGAATCCCTCCACCTCCCTACAGCTCTCAAAATAGCAAGGGTCACCCAGAATCCATAAAGGAGGAGACCAAAAACAGAGTTGCATAACTATAGGCCAATATCCAATTTCCAAACCCTCTCTCAAAAATTCGTCGAAAAATTAATTCATAAACGAATCTACTCCTACCTCATCTCCCAAAGCATTCTCACCCCTGCCAATTATTCAGGCCTATAAAAATACTAATGAGTGCTATTATAGCACATGCTAGAACATATATACACTGCAATAGATAAAAAAGAAGTCCCACTGGGGATCTTCATTGACTTACGTAAAGCTTTGAACAGTTGAACAAAACTGCTCGCACGTAAAATTGTCACAACTATGGTATTAGAGGCACTCCCTCAACTACAACCTCAAGTCATCCTCAGCACAGAATACAATATTTGACGCAAATGGGGCAATCTCTTCCGCTCCACCAATACAGTTGGTGCCCACAGGGAAGTGTCCTTGGCCCCTACTCTTTCTCCTATACATAAATGGACCTACCAAATGCTATCGCAATTACTCAAAACCCACACTTTTTTAGGCAGATGACAACTAATACGTCTTCCTCTCACCCGAGCCCAGTCACGCTAGCCATACTGTAACACCGAATTACAGAAAATATCTACCTGGATTAGGAACTAACAAACTTTACAACTAAAACATTGACGAACCTATTTCATTCAGTTGGTAACAGAGCTACTGATGTACCTCTTAACAAAACGATAAACAAGATCACCTATCACAAAGCTAACAGAGGGAAAACATTCTTAGGAATCCACCTTGATAATAGACACAAATTTCATACACATATACAACAAATTTCTAAAAAAATTTTCCAAGACTGTAGGCATACTATCGAAGATACGGTACTATGTTTTCCACATCAGAGCCCCCTGGCCCTTTATCACCCTCTTATTTACCCCTATCTCCCTATGAATTTGAGCATGGGGCTAAACCCAAAAATTTAAACCATTCGCCCTAATTACCAACGTCATTCTCTGCTCAAACGTTTCGAGGGTTGTCGCTGTTGCTCCTCAGTCCCAAACCTGGGGGAGGAGTGTTTACAACATCAAAACAATGGCGACTGCTTTTCCCGCGCGTTAATATGTTTGTATTAAACTAACGCGGGATCTTCCCGGGGGGGAATCAAAATGTGTTACTGCAGAAATCATTCGTGATATTATGGCATTCAACGTGATCCTTGTGTGGCGTCGCCTTGAGGAACACACGGATCTTCGTCAAGTTTTGTGACACTCAGATGTCGAGAAAAATTGTGACCCAGTCCCCAGGATAAAGTAACAAGTCACCCCAGCAGTTTCTGTCCAGTTGATGACTTTTTCACGATATATCGGGGGTCGTGTGCGAAACGTGCCTTTTGGGGCCAATGAAGTTGATATAGTGCTTTTTTAAACGTTATGGGAAGTCCCCCGGGGTCACCAGGGGTAGGGGTCGAGGGCCCACTATAATGGCCTTCAGGGGGGGTATTTACGTTGAAATGTCCCTGCGTCACCCGATTCCTTGTACATTCAATGGGGATTTTCGTTCCCAGGTGTACTTACGTACCTGGACAGAGAAGTTGCCGCCTCGCGCGCTTGGATCACATAGCGGTAGTGGTCCCCCCACCGCCATCGGGGCGGGTCGTCGACCTGACGGTGAGGTTCCCCGTCAGGCTCGGGAAAGAGGGGTTTGTCAGACTCGCCGGTATGACATCATGGAGTGCTGGGTTGATAGGGCCTGCTACTGAGTCATTTGTGTGACTCTCCCGGGGCTGCCTCCCTTGACGGGTGGAACTTGTGAACAAAAAACCCTATGCAAGAGGGGGCAGGTGAGGGGAACCCAAATTTGTTTCGGGTTTAAAAGTGACCTATTAGCATCGATGAGTCTGATTCTGTGTTGTTTTCTGAGGGGGGGAAATACGTGCAGATGTGTGATCAGATGCAAAAGTGAGGATTTGGAGAGTTCGAGTTTTCACACTGTTGGGGCAGAAATTCAAAAGGAGAACACCCCAAGTACTACTGTCGAAGATGTGTTTCAGGAAGCGGCGGCACCCCCCGACCCGATATTCTTGACCCCTGGCCGTTCGGGGAAGAAGAGTGGTCGGAAATCACGGGGCGGGGAGGTCGCGCGGTCCAGGACGCGGGAAATATCAGGGGGTTTGCCAAAGGTGCGGGAAGTGTTTGGGGGTGCTTCCCCGGCCAAAGAAAAAAAGGGGGTGGTACCCTAGAGGAAAGCACCTTTAACACAGTTAGGTGGTAACTTTTAATGTTAATGGTTTGAATCGTCAAAAGTGGGAGGTGGTGAGGGTTAAATCGTTTCGCAGTGGTGTGGTTTTTTTGCAAGAACAAACCATAAAGTGGAAGTTTTTTTGAATGGTGGTTATACATTTTGTACTTTCCCAGACGTCTGAAAGGTGGGTGGCTGTTTAAAAAGCGACCACCGTTTGTGCTGAGAATTGGGGGGAAGGGGGGGGGGGCCCGGTGGTGCGAGTGGGGGGTTTGGGGGGGTATAGAAGGTTGGTTTTGAAAAGGGGAAATTTGGGCGGCTGAACAATTTTTAACTTTAAAAATATTTTGTTGAGATGTTTGGTTATTATTGAGTCCCTGCCAGAAATTACAGTGGTTGGGGGGGAAAATTGAGGCCCCGTAAAGATGTTGAACCGAGGGGGGCGGGGTTCTTTTTTCGCTTGTTTTGGGGGCTTGTTGTCTGGGGGGGTTTGGGGTAGAGTACGCGGGGACTGATTTGGGATTGACATACTTTTTGTGCTAGGGCTTGCAGCAGTTTAGATAGGGTATGTGTCTCGGCGGGTGGTCGTAATCAATGTGGTGTTTTGACGTCTTTTTCCCCCGCCCCCGGGGGAGTTTTTGTGGAGTCACGGGGGAGGTCTCCCGCATTTTTTAAGGGGTACTGGAAATGAATCGGGGATGCTACAAAGTGCGGATGATAGGGAACTTTCGAGGACTTCTGGCGTCTATGGGAGTGACTCCGGGGAGGGATGGGTTTTAGTCGCGTGGGTGGGGTTTGTGAACCCTCAAATTTAAAAGATTTTTAGTGAAAGGTGTAAGGAGGCCACTCCAGGGTTTAGGGTTTTTCAGAGGTACCTGGGGGTATCTACGAAAATGTTATGCACAGGGAGAGGACTGGGGTTTACCTTGGATGAGATCGTTTGCTATTAAAGAACAAACCCAAGTAAGAAAAAAAAGGTTTTTCGATGGGGCGCATTTGAGTGGGGGGAGGGGGCTTTGTGGGGTAAAACCTCTGCTTGGTCTTCAAAGTCAGACAAAAAGGCGAAAAAAGCGACTGAAAATTGGAGTTTAGGGTGCAGGATGAAGTTGGGGGGGTTTTGAGGGACGGGTCTTAAAAACAACTGGGGGATATTTTTTTGTCGATACTTGGAGAAAGACCCAGATGCAAAGTAAAGACGTGAGTGAGCAGCGAACAGATTTGGGGAGAGGCACATGCGGAAAAATATTATGATCGCCTTCTCATGGGGGGGCCTATTCTGAGGCAGAGGTGGGGGAGGCACACAAAAAAATAGTAAGGGGGAAGGCTCCAGGCATTGTGGTCCCTTGTGAATTTTATATAAACTTTGGGGGAAAATACGGATTTTTAGGGGTTTCGTTTATCAATGCGATGAAGGGGGGGGGGTTTGTTGGGTCTTCTCAGCTTTTCGGCGGTGTTGGTTTTGTTGGAAAAATGTGTGTGCCTTAGGATTAAGGACTACCTCCATATCGTTGTGTGTATGACTATAAACTATATGCGAAAATATTGATGAATAGATTTAAAAAGGTTTGATAAGGAAATCCATAAAGTCGTTTGGGGCCAGGTAGGCAAGTTGATGGAGGGGATATCGGGAGTTTGTTGAAAAATGGGGTGAGGGGTGGGGGTGGTTTTTTACTTTAGAGGGCAGCCGCTTTTGATAGTGTGGAAAGAGAGGTTTGTGGAAATTTATGAGGGCGGGGTTTTGGAAAGAGGTCATCATGTGGTCCCGTTCGTTGTACAATGGAGGGGGTTTTAAAAGTACAAATTAATGGGAATTTTGGTGTTTTTTTTTTTAACATGGGGGGCATTCGTCAGGATGCCCCCTTTTCAAATGTTTTTTGCTGTATGAGGACCCTTTTACTGGGTGTTTGTGGGAGGGCAAAAGAGACATCGTTGGGGGAGTAGTGGTGACCAACCCTTGTGGGTTTTTGTTGTGATACTACTGTGTTATTACGTTACGGGGCAATTGGGGGTTTTTTTGGGGGACTTTTTGACATATTTGGCAAAGGCTAGGGGATGTGTGTTAATAGGAAAAAACGAAAATTTTGGAGTTGGGGGGGGTGGGTGGGGGATGGGGGGGGATGCCGAGGGGGGGACTGTGGTTGTCGTATCACATTTTGGTATTCATTATAGCGGGGGTCGTCAATGAGGGCGTTCAATTTTGGGGAGGGTTGTCCCTTGTGCTTGGGGCACTTAAAAAGTTTACGGCCGCGACATTTAAAACCGATCGAGGGCGGTGGTCATTAATGTCCTTTTTATAGCAAAGTATGGCACGTTTCTGCACTGATCCCTGTTGAAGGGGGGGCGTCAAACGTCTTTTGCATGAAATTTTTCGATTTTGTGGGGTTTGGATGCGATTGGCTCCGAGCGGGGGTGGAGAACCCCTGCATCGGGAGGGTGGGTCTCATTCCCCTAGAGGCTGTGTCATTGGGATTTACGTGAAGGTCGTTTCTCCCACTGGGTGGGATGCTGGCGGGGGAACGAATTTTAACGACCTGCGCAGGGGGGGAAGGGAGGAATTTAAAATTTTTTGCGACCGATGCTTCCGTTTATTGAACATGAGGGCCATGCGCTGTGTAAAAAATTTTGTACCTTAGAAAGGGGGGGTAGGGGTAGTCTGGGCGAGTTGAAGGAATGTATCCCTGTATGCGTGGGGTGAATTTTGGAGGCGAGTTCAACGTTGCGTCTGCCTGCTCAAGTACGGGAAATGGGTTTTTTAAATTTTTCATGGAATCTTGCCGTCTGGGGTGGGGTTTTTTATAAAGGGTTTGGAGGAAGATGGGGTTGTCCGGGTGCGGGGTGGAGGGAAACTGCTTTTCATGTTGTGTATTTCTGTAGACTTTTGGGGTGGAGAGAGGGTTCAGTGGGGGTTTTTCGTTTTTTGGGGGGGGGTTTGCGGTATCCCGGGGGTTGTTTTGATGTGGTGGGGTTGACTTGGTGTACAGCGGCGGTTTTGGGATGTTTTGGCCGATTTATTTTTGTCAGGGCTATGAGGCACGTTGTGGTAACGTAGAATTAGGGTGTTTCAGGGACGATTTATAGGACAAAAATGTCGAAAAAAGGTTGGTTATGAGGGGGTGGGGGGAGAGATTCCCGCCTGAATATAAAGCCTTGGGTTTTCGAGATTTGAATAGTTTTGAGGTTCAGGTGGGGAATTAACGGGTGGTCGCTTGTCTAATTGTGTTTGTCAAATCTGAAAGTTTTTGTTTCAGGTTATTTGGCTCTCCTTTAACGGTGAGACAAAAATATCTTACGTGCTTTGTTATACAACTTTTAGGAATGTTTCCGTCTTTTTTTCCTCATTTACAAGTCTTGTGTCTTTTTGTATTGGTGTCTTCCTACACGTTTAAAAGTTTTTCTTATTCCCTTTTTACTTATGCCGTTCCGTGTGCTTTTTATATATTGTATATTGCAAGTTTTGTTTTTTCCCGTAAGCTGTGATGGGGCTTGAACTATATGTGGAGGGAGATTTTTCAATGGCATCTTGTCGTTTTTAAGTTCACTTATAGCTGCTGGCTTTGGTTTTATTTGGGTGCAAATATCCAGGATTTTTTGTTTTGTTTTATTAGATTTTTATTGTAGTAAAAGGTGCGCATCCTGTCCCCCTTTGAACTGTAGTGCCTATTTTAGTCCATGATAATAGCCCGTGGGAGTCGCCCAAAATTAAAGTATTGTTGGCACTTTAAGGCCCTTTTCTTTTTTTTGTCTTGGATAAGTTGTGTGTTGGCAGGCGAAACCACGCCTAGTTATATGCCAGATGAATATCCGTTGTTAATAGGGTTGCTTGTGTAGGGGGTAATTCTGTGTGCTTGTTTTTTTTCACATTGTTTATTTTATATGTTTTTTTTTCCTGTGTTTTTATTTTTTTTTTTATTTATTAAAATTAGTTAGTGCCCGGTATTCGCATTTTTATTTTATGACCCTAATTTTTTTTTTTTTACCTGATTTTTTAATAAAAATAAACAATTTATTGTATAGGGGGGGAAATTTTGGGGAAACATGTTCTTGTTTTTAATGAGATTTTGGTGTAGTCATTGTTGATTTTATACTGTGAAGGTTTTTGACCTTTGTATAAGCAGTCACAGTTGTTAACTAACAAATATGAAAGGTTTATATAATTTTATTTTATATAGTTTTTAGTTAAGTTTATATTGTTTATATTTAGTTTTTGTTTTAAAAATTTGGGGATTATATGGGTAACCCCTTTTGGGCCCTTACAATGTGTTTTTAAAACTTGTTGGTATGTTGTTAGGATTTAGGATCCTATGTACCCCTTTTTTAAACTTTATTTTTATTAAGCTGTAAAATTTTTTAAAAAAAATTAAAAAAAAATTACCCAACAAAGGCGCGTTAGAAAGATAAATTTTTCATCGGCAGCCACCCCAATATTCAAACATAACCTATCCCATAAAACCATCCATAAATTATTACTGCACCTTTACTTTCATAAAACTTAACTCTGATATTAACCTCCCCTCAAACTCTCCTTGCCCACCCAACAAACCATACCATAACACAAGGGACAGATCACTCTTTATGTTCCTCGTGTCCATCTCACGCTATGCAAAAACTCAATGCACATAAAGGCCCTAAAATCTGGAATTCATTACCTGTTAAATATAAAAGAAACACTACCTGTTTATAAATTCAAGTCTCTTCTCAAAGATCACTTACTCACTCAAAACCAAATAAATACTGAATAACTGAACCTTATAAATTGTATATCCTAAATGTTACTCACAATTATATCACACAAATGTTAAACCTAGGACCCAATCTAACTTTGTTATTTTTTTAAATACACTACCTAACAGAATACTCCATTCGACTGAATGTACAGCAATGCATGCAACCATATGACCTGTCTTTGTAATACTCATTTGTGCTTTATAGTTATCTGTTTACAATAATGTTTTATCACTGATTTCATCATTGCTTAGTTAATCTTAAGTTAATTTTAAGCCAGCCCGTAATGCTATGCATATAAGTGGCTTCGGCATGCTGCTCTTACCTGTATTTTTTGTACCTCTGTATGTATGCTAAAATTACTAAATAAATAAATGGTGGGCGATACTAATAGCCAATTCTCTAAAGGTGCTAGGTAGCACTACTAGATGTTTGCTGGTAGACAGATGATCGTCGGAAGACAAAAGAGACTTTTCCTTTCTCATTAATATACCATTAGCAAGATAGTAACAATTGTCCAGGTCTTGGGCGTCGTCTGCTGTAATAGCTATCTCTCGTAATTTCTCTAGGGATGGATCAAGGAACTGATCCCTTATTAAATCTTCTTTCGATAGCATTTTAATATCAGAATCTTGAAAAGGGCCGATCATAGAATATTTCAGATTTGAAGATCCGGGTTGTAAGGATCGGCTGAACAATAAATCGAGACCTAAATCTTCGCCTTCACTTAGGACTTCAGTTGACAAAGGATTTTGAGGCGCTCTAGACATTGCTCTAGTTATAACATTGAGAGGAAATAAGGTAGGAGCCTCTTTTCGAGCTTCTATGGCATAGTTAATGTCAGTAGAATTATCAATAACTAGAGGCTCTCGGCTTATACCCGGATAGTCTAGATCATTGCCTATGAGTAAGTCAACGCCCTGAATAGGAAAAGTTTCACTGGATATACCTACCGACACAAAACCAGTATAGGTTGGTGTTTGGATGTATATCCTGTGAAGAGGCACTCTTATAATGGCGCCTCCATAGGCTTCTAATAAGACATCTAGCTTTGTGCGAGTCATATCACTTACGGGAAGTATGTCCTGCTTCGACAATGTTAAATAACTTCCAGTATTATGGAAGGAATTAATTTCAACTAATTGAGTCTCGTCTATTCCAACTTTCACTTTAGCAAAGTAGGGACTCATAGCTGAGTGAATATCTTTTTTCTGAAACAGCTCTAGTATTGAGTCATCTAGAATGACTACTGATTCGTTCTTGTGAATCTTGTTCGGTACTAGGGTTCAGTTTCTTTTGAGTTGTCGATGAAGATATTACCTGAGTTGGGAAACGAAGTCGCTCGTTCCTGGTATCCCTCTCTAGTGTTTCCTTAAATGCCCTTTCTTATTACAATAAGTGCAGTTCAACTCACTGTTATGCCTTAGTGGTTTTGAACTTTTCCTAGAGTTAGATCTAAATTTATTATTGATAGGCGTGGAGGCATCATAGGAGGTCGGGCAAGAATTCTGTATGCGACGCATCTCTGTAAGATTGGATCGTCCTTTCTTAGGGGCATATTTAGTCACTGTTTCCTTACTTTTTGTTTTGCAAATCAATTGTTGAGATATTTCATAATTATCGGCGAGTGAGGCTGTTTCTAGTATATTTACTATGGGGCAACTAATCAAATACCTATGCAAGTCTTCTGGTAAATTATTATAGAAATCCTCATGCAGGATCAAATGGGAAAGACTTTCCATAGATTTACAGTTGGATGCTCTACACCATCTCTCAAAAACGATTTTCTTTTCACATGCAAAATCTACATACGACTGAGTTGGCTGGCGTTTTAATGCTCTAAAGGTTTTTTGATAACTTACTGGGAGGAGATCATAAGCCTTTAGGATAGCCTTCTTAACGGAATCATAATCCACATATTTCTCAAAAGGTAACGTAGCCGTAAAACTTTGAGCTTTACCAGACAACGAAGTATGTAATAAGGTTGCCCAGTGTTGTCGGGGCCAGCTCATAGCACGTGCTTGATTCTCAAAGACTTCAAAATAAGTATCTAAATCTCTGTCATTAAACCTTGGAACCATAGATGCAGCTTTTTGTATATTTAAAGAATCATTTGAGGATTCAGTACATCTTTCACTCACATTACCTTGTTGTTGTTGTCATATATAGCGGAGCGTTTCCCTTTGAAAGTCTTCTTCATTTAATTTACGCTGAGCCTCAATTTGAGCAGTCTGTAAAATAAATAGTCTCTCTAATTTCTCAAACTGACTTTGAGAAATATGCCCCGATGGTATCGAAAATGAGGGAATTGAACTGGCAGTGTGTGGATATTCCTTTGGACGTGCACCTTGGTGAGGGCCAGGCTGACCATTAATAGGAATTCCTTCAGTAACGGGCGAATGCCGAACAGCGGCTGCACCCTGCAATACTTCATATCTCG
>NC_069456.1:33955330-33967830 GCF_026875155.1 Cherax quadricarinatus | reverse complement strand
CATCAATATAACTAACTAATGTTAGTTACCTTATATTGACTGTCCAATATGACTGCAGCATCATGAGTGACATCATCAGTTTAAGAGGACACTTCATGAGGAGAAAACCTCTACTCACCGTTCATCACTCCGCCGGAACGTCAAGACTCTGGAGGACCAAATAAATAACTCCAGCACCAATAATTCTGTCGCCGATTAAGGAGGCGTTGTGATGCTTAATAGTGAGGGTTATATCAGGAAGATGAATGGTCCTTGCCAGGACTAACACTTATTAAACTGTCACACAATCAGTACTTGAAGGATCCGCCAAAACGTTTCTGTCTGATGCTGACAGACTCTTGGCACGCACTGAACCAGGTCCTCTTCCAAACAGACTTCATGACATCAACATCCAGGGTTGGCACAATAGCCTCAGGCACAATAAAGGACATAGTATAAAAAAAGGATGTGTTAATTATTAATTATTAAGAGGAACCAAGAATTTAAATTCAAAGTATACAGAAATCCAACAAATTTCTACTCTATTTTGTATATATATATATACGTCGTGTCGAATAGGTAAAACTGGTCAATTAGCAAGAGCTTATTTAAAATTAAGTCCTTTCTAAAATTTTCTCTTATATGTTTAAGAATATATTTTTTTCATTTATGTTAAAGTAAAAATTAATAATTTAATACCAAAAGAACCTTAGAAAACTTTCCTATCCTTATTATAACAAGCGCAATTCAATTTAGCCTAATCCAACTGAATATACTTTAGATAAGTTTGCAATAATTTAATAATAAACAAATACAATGAAATGCATCTTTTCGTAAGGTTCAGAATGATTTTTGCGAAATTACTGCTTACACAAAATTGGCTTGCCTTATTCGGCAAGAAGAAGGTTGCTCTTTTAGCCAAAGTCGCAAGTTTCACCTATTCATCATGACGTATATATATAATATATATATAAATAAATATATATAATTATATATATATATATTATATATTATAATTATATATATATATATTATATATATATATATATATATATATATAATATATATATATATATATATATATATATATATATATATAAAGCTCAAAGTTCTCCCTGAAGCTGGTTGGAAATTGTTTTCTCCTACCACCCCCTATATTTTATATATACTTTATTTAAAGACAAAATACAATGACAAAATACATTGACAAAAATACAATAGGGAGTAAAACAACGCAGATAATTCAGAGCTACATCTCGAATACTTTGTCCAGCTTCCCGGAGGTGGGCCGCGTGCCCAGAATGCTTCAGGCATTTCCCCACTGGATTACAACACTGAGTCTCTGGAAGAGGAAGCTGTCTGCCCTGTGGTCCTTGGTTTCTATGATGAGTTTTTCACCCAGCTCTTTGAGGAACTTTAGAGCACACTTGCCCCATGCTACAAAGGTCTCCGACCCTATTGGGATAAAGTTATAGCAAGGGGGAAGGTCTTCATATTTGCGGATCTTCTGAGCCTCTCTGTGGCTCGCAGCTCCACCCGCTTCAACTACGGAGTATGTTAAGTAGGTGTCTGCCAATGTGGTGGCACAGGTGTATACCCAGGCAATCTGCTTTCCATCCTTCGAGGGTAGCATAGTGGCTCCATCAGGACGCTTTTGATTTCCGTCAGATCTTTGCACTTGATGTTCCCGTTGGGCTGGGCAACAGGCTGAGGCGAGGCTTCTCTTATGAAGTCGTTGACCTCCTCATGTCTGGCATACTTCCCTTCTGATGTGTGACACACGAGACCATGAAGTTCGTATATAATAATTTATATATATATATATATATATATATATATATATATATATATATATATATATATTTATATATATATTATATATATATATATATATGTGAAATTAAGACACATGTGCAACATCTGGGTATCTTTATTGTAGACGTTTCGCCATCCAGGGGCTTTATCAATACAAATTCTAGGACTTAACTTGAAGACAGTAAGACTATATACAGAAGATGAGGTAATCAGTTCCTCAACCTAGGAGTAGGTGCGAAGAGCACCATAGTCGTGGAGATTCTGAAGCAGAAGAAAGGAGCCTGGCGCTTATATAGTAACGTCAGGTGTAGCAGACGAGGGCATAGTCACTGGTAGGCGGGATTCCCCAGTGGAAGTAGGTCCTTCCAAAGAGATGGGTTAGTTGTAGTAGTAGTTGTCGTAGTCGTGAAGGTTATATACATGTCCTCAGAATCAAGATTCCATGATGTTGCAGTGTCTGACACGTTGTGCAAGAATGGTATATAATACCATATAATAATGGTATATAATATATATACCATTTTCTTTGCATATATATATATTATATATATATAATATATATATATATATATATATATATATTATATATATATATATATATATATATATATATATATACATAGATAGATAGATAGATAGATAGATAGATAGATAGATAGATAGATATAGATACAGATATATGATTCTTTGGTGTGGCATACAAAGAGTATGTTACAATTTATTTGGCATGTGTCACACTTCCATATAGGTTGTCTTCCTACAGGGAACAGGTGCTAAGGGTTTAACGATCAATAGGTACCTGTCGTTAAACCAGTACCTTGGTTCATTGATCAATCACAGCAAGCCTGCCAAAGTTGAAGTAGCGTAGTTCACTTGCAGGAAGCTTTTGTCTGACTTGCCTACCTGTTGGTTGAGTACGGTGGCTTCTGCTTTGCCATCTGTCACCGTTCGTGTGCACTTATTATTATTCTATCTGTACATTTGTACATATTTGTATATAGTAGGTGAGGCTAAAACATGCATTATAGTCTACTGCTGAGTTTGTTTGTTCCAATTCCCATTACGACGACCAGGTCTTACAGGCCATTCTTTACCTGTGATTGTACATTTTGGGATCGACGAATGTTACAAGTTTTTTCAAATCCCTCACTAAACACTCATCAGAAGCCTCATTCCTAGTGAATACTCACCAGACTTTTTACACTACACTCTGAACAACAAATAGAGTATCATCTTTAAGTAACTTAAGCTTAACAAAGACTGCGTAACACTCATCATCTGCAACATATTCGACTGGACCCTCACCTGATTGTGAAGGAACTTGTGCTGCAGCCATTGTTGACGTTGATCAATTGGAGAAATTATTTCAATAACTCTTGATAAAATAAAAGACGAATACAAAATTGTAGTCGAATGATGGCGACGTGACTCATTTGCTATAATGTCAAAGATGGTGCTTTTAAATTGTCCCAGATGAGAAAACTTCTATATTTATCAGTTACAGGAGCACTAACATAAAGTCAGTTTAGTGCTACACGTTGCTACATGTTGCTACACGTTGCTACATGTTGCTACACGTTGCTACATGTTGCTACACGTTGCTACTCATGAAGAAGAGAGATTACTTGATCAGTGTCAAGTGCAGAGTGTCAAGCATCCTTGACTAAGCCAGTTTAAGAAGTAAAGCAGCAAAAAGTTCCTCTTCTCATTTTCCAGTCAATGGAGTGTTTTTTGCAATGTTTCTGTGGTGTTTTTGCAGAGTTTTTGTAGTGTTTTAGACATGTTTTTGTTTTGTTTTTATAGTACTTTTTGTAGCGCTTTGCAATGTTTTGTAGTGTTTTTTAAGTGTTTTGCAGTGTTTTGCGGTGTTTTTTTTAAGTGTTTTGCAGTGTTTTTTAACTGTTTTGCAATGTCTTTGAAGTTTTTTTGCGGTGTTTTGTCGTGTTTCTGTAGCGTTTTTTGTACTGTTTTGACAGTCTTTTGTATATTTTTGCAGTAGTGCGACAGTGACACACTGTATCGGGATATTCATGGACATCATGAAATGCCACTACATTTTTTTCTCTCTAATAAAGTCGTTCATAATTTTTCACTGGGCTGGGGGTGTCATGGAGTCTATTAAACCGCAGGCCTTCATATGCTTTATTTTAATGAAGATATGTTCGTTAATATGATTTCATGTATTGGTGATCCCCTATAGAAACAGATTCTGTTCAACGAAAAATAAAAACCTGCTGTGCAGATCAGTAAGTCACAAGTGCATCAGTTAGATGTCTTTATTGTCTAAATGTTTTGCCTGCACAACAAGCTTCTTCTGTCAAATAAAGCAGACTGACAGGAGACAGTAAAAATGGACAGTTAATTTTGAGGTGATGAGTCCCACAGCCTTGACAGAAGGCAATAATCCTCTTGGTCTTATTCATTCTTATTTTTATTTAAGTGTCTTATTCATGAACTTGTCGGTATTGTACACAATCATGACACATGCGATGCTCTTGGGATTTAAAATGATTAATCATGCAACTATAAACAAGTGGGTATTAACATCGTAACAGCTAGACACATAGAACGTCTCTATACGTTTTCATAGCAATAGAGTCCGTTGAAAAGGACGCAGATGGTACAATGGAAGTACGTGGAAGAGGGAGATGACATCCTGGTGATTAGTTATTCCATTCTTTTCAGATGATTTACAGATGAAAATCATAATAGTGATTCTGAGACACCTGGCTTCAGAGTACCTGTTTCAAGTAAAATATTTCTACTTTCAACTGATGGTGACTCTGCTAACACAGGCGCAGGTTCTTGGCTATAGATGAGCTGAATCGCCTTGTTCCTTGCATACGGTGTTTGTATTGTACATCTGACGTAGCATCCACCTTCTCCTCACACCTACTCCTGAAATAAAAAGAAGATAGTATTCACTAGTGAAGGACACTGGAAACTATTTTCATGTGTCATTAGATCGTGGCAGCAAGTCTCTGAAGAAAGGAATGCAAAAGACAAGGCCTGACTTACGAGCAGTGTGTCAGTACACCTGATCTTAGATTTGTTCAATATGTTCAACCTATGTGCTAGAGTCTGCTCTGTAATCTTCCAGCTTGTGTTATTACATGGCAGGACATTACAAAGAATGAAAATAGGATTGTCTGACAACAAACTTCTGGATATTTGAGATTGCTGGAAACAAGAGGTCATCAGAACAAATTAACTTCATCCATCATTGATATTTTGCCTCGTAAAGATGAAATGGTTATAATCATAACCATAATTTTTAGAGAGGTGGACCGGTAAGCCAGTGGAAGGCTTCTGTCAGATGACTCAAGGCTCCAGCTACGAGTCATCATTTGATTAAGACATGAGTCAGGAAACACTTGTCTGTTTCCTGACCAAACTTACCTAACCTTCCACATCGTACCTTCAGAAAGAATTTCAAAGAACAGATCTCTCAAACCTACAAGCCAGATACACTGAATGTATCAAAGTTGTGCTGGAGACACCTTATGTTGGTAGATATGACGATAAATTGAAGTAGTATCAATTACTGATGATCATAATGTTCGGTCCATAGAAGAAATACATGAGAAAAGTAGCAAATCAAATAGTGACTGTTTATGTGTGTGTGTGTGTGTGTGTGTGTGGTGTGTGTGTGTGTGTGTGTGTGTGGGGTGTGGAGAGAGAGAGAGAGAGGAGAGAGAGAGAGAGGAGGAGAGGAGAGTGAGAGATGAGAGAGAGAGGAGAGAGAGAGAGAGAGAGAGAGAGAGATGAGATGGGGAGAGAGATAGAGAGATAGAGAGAGATTGAGAGAGAGAGAGAGAGAGAGAGAGAGAGACAGACAGACAGACAGACAGACAGACAAACAGACAGAAAAGAGTGTGGAAACTGTAATAAATATTAATAGCTTGACAAACTCATCTGATAAAATGACATAAAAAAATGGTGCGATAAAACAAATTATTGGAATTTGGTTTTAATTTTGGGGTGTTCCGGAAGGTGGCACTGCAGAGTGTTGGAGAGTGATGAAGAGTGTTGGAGAGTGATGAAGAGTGTTGGAGAGTGATGAAGAGTGTTGGAGAGTGTTCGGGAGTGTTTTACGATGTCAGAAGTGTTGGTGAGTGTTGGAAGAGTGTTGGGGAGTGATGAAGAGTGTTGGAGAGTGATGAATAGTGTTGGAGAGTGATGAGAGGTTGGAAAGTGATGAATAGTGTTGGAGAGTGATGAAGAGCGTTGGAAGTGATGAAGAGTGTTGGAGAGTGATGAAGAGTGTTGGAGAGTGATGAAAAGGTTGGAGAGTAATGAAGAGAGTTGCAGAGTGTTCGGGAGTGTTTTACGATGTCAGGAAGTGTTGGTGAGTGTTGGAGAGTGTTGGGAGTGATGAAGAGTGTTGGAGAGTGATGAAGAGTGTTGGAGAGTGATGAGAGCGTTGGAGAGTGATGAAGAGTGTTGGAGAGCGATGAAGAGAGTTGGAGAGTGATGAAGAGAGTTGAGAGTGTTCGGGAGTGTTTTACGGTGTCAGGAAGTGTTGGTGAGTGCTGGAGAGTGTTGGGGAGTGTTGTACAGTGTCGGGGAGTGTTGGAGAGTGTTAATGAGTGTTGTGGAGAGTTGGGGAGCGTTGGAGGTGTTCGAGAGTGTTGGTGAATATTAGGAAGTAATGGTAAGTATTTTAGAGTGTTGAAAACTGTTGATGAGTGTTGGAGAGTATTGCGGAGTGTTGAAGAGTGTTGCAGAGTGTTGGGGAAAGTTGGAGAGTGTTGAAAAGTATTGGAAACTGTTGGAGAGTGTTGAGATATGTTAGTGAGTGTTGGAGACAGCTGCGGAGTGTAAGAGAGTATTGGGGAGCGTTAGGGGAGTGTTTAAGAGTGCTGGGGAGTGTTGGAGAGAGTTGGAGAGTGTTTAAAAAAAGTTTTAAAGTGTTGAAGAGTGCCGAAGAGTGTCTGAGAATGTTAAAAATTATTGGAAAACATTGGAGAGTGATTGAAATTGTTGAAGAGTGCTGCGGAGTATTGGAGAGTGTTGAGGAGAGTTGGGGAGTGTTGGGAAGTGTTGAAGACTGTTGGAGAGAGTTGAAAAGTGTTGGGGAATGTTTTAGAATGCTGGAGAATGTTGAAGAGTATTTGAGAGTGTGCGAGAGCGTTGGAGTGTTGGGACTGTAGGTGAGTGTTGAAGAATGTTTGGGGAGTGCTGGGGAGTGTTGGTGAATGTTGGAGAGTGTTGTGGATGCTGGAGAGCGTTGGGAGTGTTAGGGCGAGTTGAAGGTTGTTGGGAAGTGTTGAAGAGTGTTGGAGAGTGTTACAGTGTATGGAAGTGTTGGAGAGTGTTACAGTATAGGGAAGTGCTGGAGAGAGTTGAAGAGTATTGGGGAATGTTGTAGAGTGTTGGGGAATGTTTTAGAGTGCTGAAAGATATTCAAAAACATTTGAGAGTGTGTGTCCGAGGGTGTTGGAGAATGTTGGGGCTGTTGGTGAGTATTGAAAAAATGTTTGGGAGTGTTTGGAAGTGTTGGTGAATGTTGGAGAGTGTTGGTGCGTGTTGGGAGTGTTGGTGAGTGTTAAAAAGTGTTCGAAAGTATTGGAGAATATCGAAGAGTGTCTGAGAGTGTTAGAAAGTGTTGAAGAGTACTGGAGAGTCTCGGAGAGTGTTGGAGAGTGTTTGAAATTGCTTGAGAATGTTGCGGAGTGTTGGAGAGTGTTGAGGAATGTTGGGGAGTGTTAGGGAGTGTTGGAGAGTTTTGGGGAGAGTTGAGGAGTGTTGGGAGTATTAGGAGTGTTAGGCAGTGTTGGGAAGTGGTGAAGACAGTTGGAGAGAGTTGAAGAGTGTTGTAGAATGTTTTAGACTGCTGGGGAATGTTTAAAAAGTATTTGAGAGTGTTCGAGACTGTTGGAGTGTGTTGGGACTGTTGGTGAGTGTTGAAGAATGTTTGGAGAGCGTTGGGGAGTGTTGGTGAGTGTTTGAGAGTGTTTATGAGTATTGGAGAGTGTTGAAAAGTGTTGGAGAGTATTAGAGTGTATTATGGAGTATTATTGAGTGTTGGAGAGTATTGGAGAGTGTTGTTGAGTGCTGGAGAGTGTTGGAGAGTGTTGGGAGAGTTGGGGAGAG
This sequence comes from Cherax quadricarinatus, assembly GCF_026875155.1. Lineage (NCBI taxonomy): Eukaryota > Metazoa > Arthropoda > Malacostraca > Decapoda > Parastacidae > Cherax > Cherax quadricarinatus. The sequence goes on along the minus strand of NC_069456.1, from coordinate 33,959,940 downwards.
TTAAAAAATTGTTGGGAGTGTTGAAGAGTGTTGGAGAGTGTTGCTGAATGCTGGAGAGTGTTAGAAAGTGTTGGGAGTGTTGAAAAGTATTGGAGAGAGATGGGAGTAGTGGAGAGTGTTGAAGAGAGTTAGAGAGTGTTTCAAAGGATTGGAAAGTGTTGGGGAGTGTTGGTGAATGTTGGAGAGTACTATCGAGTGTTGGGAGTGTTAAGGAGGGTTTTAGAGTGTTGGTTAATGTTGGAGAGTGTTGGGGAGTGTTGGAAAGTATCGGAGAATGTTGAGGAGTTTGGAGAGTGTTAAAGAGTGGTGGTATGTGTGTCGTCGTTAAAATGGGGCTATCCATGCGGGGATCAATGATAAGGCTTCGGAGGCTTGTTACTTTACATGGGTTCTTCTACATAGGCAGTGTGTTATGGCGGCCCAAGCCCGAAGGGCCATGCCCGTGAGAGAGTGACGGAGTAAACGCCTGTTGTCTGAGTGACGTCGGCTGCCAGAGTGAAGCAGGGTAAGTGTGGTGTGTGCTGAGCTTGGTAGGCCTATGCCACTAGGTGTCAACACTTTAGTGCCGCAAAATATGAACCCAACTGGGCATATATTGCTCGGCCACCTACCCATGGTCGTTCTCGACCATGACTGACTGAAAAAAAACTTGATCTCTCTCTCAGAAACAGGGCGCAGATCACAAAATAAAACCATAAGAACATAAGAATGGAGGAACACTGCAGAAGGCCTACTGGCCATGCAAGGCAGGTCCTTATCAAAACGACCTCTACCCGAAACTACCCAAGAATTTACTCCCGTACCCAATGACACCAATCAAACCCAGCCCCTCCCACTCATATATTTGTCCAATCTCTTTTTAAAGCTACCCAAGGTCCTAGCCTCTATCACCCTACTGGAAAGATTGTTCCACACATCCACAACTCTGTTAGAAAACCAGTACTTACCTATGTCCTTTCTAAATCTAAATTTTTCCAACTTAAATCCATTATTTCTGGTTCTCACCTGGTTCGACACCCTCAGTACCCTATCAATGTCTTCCTTGTTTATGCCCGTCATCCACTTATACACTTCAATGATATCTCCCCTCATTCTACGTCTCTCCAGAGAGTGGAGATTTAAGGCTATAAGTCTATCTTCATACTGGAGATTCCTTACACAGTAAATCATTTTAGTCATCTTCTCTGTATGTTCTCCAATGAGTCTATATCCATCCTGTAGTAAGGAGACCAAAACTGAGCAGCATAATCCAAATGAGGCCTCACTAGTGAGGTATAGACCTGCAAAATACTTCTAGAGATAAATCCTAGTAATTTGTTAGCCTTGTTGCACACACTAAGGCACTGCTGTCTTGGCTTTAGATTTCTGCTTACCATGACTCCCAAGTCCTTTTCACATTCTGTATGATCAAGCTCTACTTCACCTAGATTATAGCTTCGAGGGTTATTTTCATTACCAAGGGCAAGTACCTTACACTTATCCACATTGAACTTCATCTGCCATTTTTCAGACCAAGACAATAATTTGTCCAAATCCTCCTGGAGTTCATTGCTATCCTCCTCAGAATGAATTATACGGCCTATCTTTGTATCATCAGCAAATTTACTCATGTCACTCGTAATCCCTTCATCAAGGTCATTAATGTAAATTATGAACAAAATAGGGCCTAAAACTGATCCTTGTAGAACGCCAATAGTGACTAATCCCCACTCAGATTTTACCCCATTAATGGAAACTCTCTGCTTTCTATTGGTAAGCCATGCCTCAATCCATGCTAGAACTTTACCTCCTATACCATGAGCTGCCACTTTTCTTAAGAGTCTCTTGTAAGGTACTCTATCGAAGGCTTCACTAAAATCCAAATAAACAATATCATATTCTTTATCACTGTCCACTGCCTCAAATGTTCTATTGAAGAACATCAGTAAATTTGTCAGGCAGGAACGACCCTTCGTGAACCCATGCTGAGATTTATTAATCAAATTATGCTCTTCAAAGTGACTTCTAATAATGTCAGCTATAACTGATTCTAATAACTTGCCCACTATAGATGTCAAGCTTATTGGACGGTAATTTGAAAGAGTGGACTTATCCCCTGATTTGAATATAGGAACCACATTAGCCATCTTCCACAACTCTGGCACAACACCGGTAAGAAGAGACGCATTAAACACATTCGTTAATGGCTGACTAAGCTCCATCTTGCATTCCTTAAGTACCCTGGAAAACAACTCATTGGGTCCCAGGGACTTATTTTGCTTCAGTTTGTCTATCTGTTTGATAACCATGCCCCTCGTGACAGTAATATTAGTTAATTTAAATTCATTAGGAACTAAATAATTGTTAAATTCTGGAATTTCATTTATGTCTTCCTGTGTAAAAACTGACAAAAAATAGTAATTAAATAAGGAACACATTTCCAGTTCGTTATCCATCAGCTGTCCATTCCAAATTTTCGGAGGTCCTACTATTTCCTTCACCTTCGTCCTATACACTTGAAAGAACCCCTTTGGATTAGTCTTTGATTCATTAGCAATTCTAATTTCATAGTCACGTTTAGCCTTTCTAATTCCCTTTTTACTTCTCTTTTAAGCTGAACATATTGGTCAGAAAGGTTAACCTCTCCTCTTCTGATGTGCCTATAAATTTCCCTTTTCTCCCCTAATAGATTCTTTAACCTACTGTTAACCCATTTGGGATCGTTATTATTAGACCTAATTTCTCTCTGGGGAATGTATATACTCTGGGCACGGTGTACATTATTTAGAAAAAAAATCATAAATGCAGATCCCTTCGTAATCATAAGTATGATCATCGTCAATAAATCATTAGCTAGATAACCCCAATCGAGATTTGACAGGTGTTCCCTAAGTCCATTATAATCGGCAGAACGAAAATAAGGAATTTTTACCGTATTATCATGATTCTTGTTGAAAGTGATGGATTTGTGATCACTTGCGCCAAGCTCTTCAGTGATCTCCAGATTAATTACTAGTGTTTCCTTATTTGACAAGACTAGGTCTAACAAATTATTACCCCTGGTAGGCTCTGTTACACACTGCTTCAGAAAACAGTCCTGAACTGTTTCCATAAAGTCAATGGACTCTAGATTACCGGTCAAAGAATTCCAGTCAATTTGACTAAAGTTAAAATCCCCTACTATCATTATGTTATTGTGTCTAGAAGCCCTAACAATTTCGTCGCAAAGAAGTCTCCCTCTATCGTGATCCAAGCCTGGAGGTCGGTATATTACACCCAGAATTAGTTTTTCTTGACCTTCTACAAACTCTACTCAAACAGATTCTGTTACTGTTCCATCTATTTTTATACCTGTTTTTATGCAACAGTTAATATTTTCTCGAACATATAATGCCACTCCTCCCCCCTTCCCATTACATATATCCACATGGAACAACTTAAACTCTTGAATATTACATTCAGCAATCATATCCCGACTCTTTAAATCATACCACGTTTCAGCTAATACAATGATATCAAAGTTCCCAGCACATGCTACCAAACGTAGTTCACTAATCTTATTTCTTGCACTTCGAATGTTAGCATAAAATACCATAATATGTTTTTTCTTCTGCACATTTTTCCTATTCATCTTTGTTTTTAGACAATTTCTGAAATTATCATTACCCAGAATTACTCCTTTACAGTTACTATTAAGATTCTTAATATCAATATATCTATACTCATTATTTATCATTTCTAAACCCATACCTCAAACTAATCCTAGTTTAAAGTCCTAACAACCCCCTCAACTGAGCTAGCAAGAAAACCCACACCTGCCCTGGATAAGTGAACCCCATCCCTGGCATACATGTCATTTCGGCCATAGAAATTGTCCCAGTTGTCAATGAATGGCACTGCATTATCCTTACAGTGTTTATCCAGCCAACAGTTAATGCTAATTGCTTTGGACAACCATTCATTTCCAACACCCTTTCTTGGCAAAATGCCACATATAACAGGGCGCCCCCCCTTTCATCCTAATTATGTCTATTGCTGTCCTGAACCTTCTAACTACATCCTCACTTCTATGCTTGCCTACATCATTGCCTCAAGCACTGAGGCAGATAATAGGATTGGTCCCATTACCATTCATGATGTTGTCAAGCTGGCTAACAATATCCTCCATCCCAGCCCCAGGAAAGCATACCCTCTGTCTCCTACTCTTGTCCTTCAAGCAGAAGGCCTTACCCATGTACCTAACCTAGCTGTCACCAACAACAACAATATTCTTACCTTCCTTGGTGTCGTTCGTCAGGACGTTCCCAGTAGTCGACTCACATTCGTTGGGTAGCACAGAGAATGCATTAGATGTTTCCACAACAGTTTCCACAGCAGTCTCTTTCTTCTTCATCGTTTCTACCTTTCCATTCGTCTTCCTGATCGTCAACTTCGTTCCATGCTGTCCAGCCACTGTCCAGTTTCCCTTCTTGACCTGAGAACTCAGAACAGGAGGACTACTACGAATCCTCTTGTTTTCCTCAGTCAATCGCCGTATCTCCATCTTCGCTACCCTCAATTCTTCCTTAAGCTGCTGGTAAAGTTGCTCGATGGAGGGCATCTTGGTTAAGTCCAAGGAGAGTACACTAACG
>NC_069456.1:33924218-33954830 GCF_026875155.1 Cherax quadricarinatus | reverse complement strand
TTATTCAATAAAAAATTTAATAATGAAAAAAACATGGGACATTTAAATAAAAAATATATTTTCCAATTTTCACTAGGGGCCAGTTTTGGGTGGACAACGGATAGAGATCTCCTTGTCTCAGGTAGTCGACTTTTCGAGTCTGTCCAGGAGGATGTTATTACAGAGCGCAGATTATCTGTGTGTCCTCCTCGTTAATAACGTCTTCCTGTATACTGGTATTAATACACTTTTTAGTAATAATCATAAAATGGACAGTGCTTCAAGGCTGGCTAAAACTGCCTGACCTCAGGGAAGTTGTGAAGGGTGTATGGATGAACACTTGGAACTACGGACCTGGGGTGGGACTTGCTGACCTGTGGGAGGTGGTGAAAGGTGTGAACCTAGAACCACGGACCTGAGGTGGGACTCGCTGAAAATCGGGAAAGTGGTAAAGGGGGTGTATGGATGAACTCTTGGAAACCCACGGCCCAGGGTTGGATCGATCTTCGGGTGAGACTGAGTTGGGGCAACAAAAATACAAAAAGATTTTCCCAGGGCTTCAGGGGAAAGGGAAGACATCCGGGGGCCCACGGATAGATTCCTGGACTCATGAACCGGGGGAAAGGTAGGATATAAATAGGACAGGAAGTGGGGAAGGGAGAAAAATCTGAGGGGACACAGATGGACTCCTGGACACATGAACCTGGGGAAGGTAGGATAGTATAGGACAGGAAGAGGGGAAGGGAGAATATCTGAGGGGACACAGATGGACGCCTGGACACATGAACCTGGGGAAGGTAGGATAGAATAGGACAGGAAGTGTGGAAGGGAGAATATCTGAGGGGACACAGATGGACTCCTGGACACATAAACCTGGGGAAGGTAGGATAGTATAGGACAGGAAGTGGGGAAGGGAGAATATTTCAGGGAACACAGATGGGGAAGGATTAGATGCAAAAGCGTGAAGATATGAGGGGTATGATAGAAAGTGAGGAAGGGACACATGAACCTGGGGAAGGTGGGATAGTATAGGACAGGAAGTGGGGAAGGGAGAATATCTGAGGGGACACAGATGGACTCCTGGACACATGAACCTGGGGAAGGTAGGATAGAATAGGACAGGAAGTGGGGAAGGGAGAATATCTGAGGGGACACAGATGGACTCCTGGACACATGAACCTGGGGAAGGTAGGATAAAATAGGACAGGAAGTGTGGAAGGGAGAATATCTGAGGGGACACAGATGGACTCCTGGACACATAAACCTGGGGAAGGTAGGATAGAATAGGACAGGAAGTGTGGAAGGGAGAATATCTGAGGGGACACAGATGGACTCCTGGACACATGAACCTGGGGAATACTTAGATGCAAGATCAATGAATGAGGGGACACAGACGGACACATGAACGTCGGGAAAGCATCAAAAACTGGCCTCCACGTGACAAGCTAATAAGAATAATAATAATGATAATAATTATATAATGCGGAGATGGATCCAAGAGAACGTTTCCTTACACCTGCTGTTCCTGTTCACTTAGCATTAAGTAGGTACCTGGGTGTTCTATATAGTATGTGTTTGTATTCAGTATGTCAGTAATGTCAGCTAGGTCTGTACTTGTAGAAAAATGAGATAATTATTATATAATAATTTAAAGAGATTCATCAAGGTTCGCTAGCCTATACGTGAGGCTTCGCTCTGTTCAAACGTAAGTGACATTACACATCGTTATCGAAGACTCACACATCACTATCTAAGTCTCAGTGACATCACTCATCGTTATCTAAGACTCAGTGACATCACTCTTCGTTATCAAAGACACAGTGACATCACTCATTGTTAATTAAGACTCAATGGCATCACTCATAGTTATCTAAGACTCAGTGACATCACTCGTCGTTAAGACTCAATGACAACACTCATCATTATCTAAGACTCAGTGACATCACTCATCGTTATCTAAGACTCAGTGACATCACTCATCCTTATCTAAGACTCAGTGACATCACTCATCGTTATCTAAGACTCAGTGACATCACTCATCCTTATCTAAGACTCAGTGACATCACTCATCGTTATCTAAGACTCAGTGACATCACTCATCCTTATCTAAGACTCAGTGACATCGTTGTGTAAATATATCACAAGAGTGATTCTTTAGTTATGGAACTGATCCCAACGATTCCAAGTGTTTTTACTATTTTACTATAGAGACAAGTTTGTCCGTAAGATGCATCAACCATTACGTATTGACGCCGTTCAGAAGAAGAAGACTTAATTATATTTAAAGTAAAAGCATTTAAAGGATTCTCTTCAGGAAATCCTGGTAAAGTAACTGGTGAGTGGACCGTAAAGACGCTACTGATGGCTGGGTCTGGTAACCCCGAACTAACTTTGAGGTTGACAATAGCATCAAACTTTTAATTTTTTTATGCCACAGTGTGGCCTTGTATCTCAGCGTAGTAACAACATACATCGAAAATATTGTGAGTGGATTGTGTATGAATAATTACACCCAAATAACATGAGTCTGAATGAGGATAAAATACAACACTGCACCTCCTGATGATCCAACTTGACCACCAACCTTCCTACCTTCTTTTATATCGTTTGTTTGTTTTTGTCTTGGGAGGGTTTGCATTGTTTTGTAATATTTTATTTTGTCATACATTTTATTATGTAATATGTTACATTATGTTAATAAGCTATTAACATAACATGGAGATAAATGCTATACAATACCGACACGATGGAAAAGTATACTCACATGCAATATAATGCGATTTTTATTGGCAACGTTTCGCCCACTGTTGCGCCGTCCACACACCCTCGTTCATTTACTTTATTAGCTAAATTGGAAATGAACGTCCTTGTATTAGTATTACTTGTTTGTACAATTATGTTTGTATATGACAACTATGTATTTACATCTGGCTGTATAGTGTGTTTTATTAGTGTTGTTTTTTTGTAAAGGGGGCGTGATTAATTAAAATTTAAAAAGTAGAGAACGGTTGGATGATTGAGTCGACTCCAGTATGGAAGACTTATTGCCTCAGCTTCCTCCTCAATCCATCGTTCTCTGTTACAGGACCGAAAGAAGCCACTGGCTGGAGAAACGTTTCCAAAGCAGAGATACCAAAGTTGCATAAGAGACTCATTATCAACGATGTAATCAGTCCATCACCCTCGAAAACGTAGTTTTCAGGGTGATGGAGCACAAGTCTTCACATTTTTTCAGGCCTCACCTACGGCACAGTTATTAAGTCTCATTCTGAAAAAATCAGCTTCAGCTTCAAACATTGTTTCCAGTCTATGAAGCAAGAAACTCTCCTCCGCTGAGAGACTGTACCATCCTCAAATTACTTTTCGAGGGTGATGGATGATTACATCGTCTCTCATTTAACTACACTGCTTCGCTGCTCCTTCCGTATTCGATTGAAGAGGCCTACTTGGAGTTTCCCAAAACAAGGAAGATAAAAAACAGTTGTTATACAACAACTTGAAGAGGAAACTAGAAGGGAAGCAGAAGACTGCAGATGATGAAGTAGTCGATCCACTGACTTCTCTTATTAGATATGTATCAAGCAAAATATGCTGTGATAAAGTCATAAACTTAGCAGTCTAAATAAAGCTCTGTTATAAGTATTTTGTCGGTTCAGTTTGTTTGGAAACGTTAGTCGCATGAATTGACAGGGGGTGTGGACATAATTCAAGGCTATACATTGACCGCCCAACCACTGAGAGAACATTTAAACAAATTCCTGCGGGAGGAAATGGACAAATCCCTTTACTTTTTAAAGATCAAGTGTCTAAATCTTGAGATTATAGCTATTATTAGCAACGGCTCGTGAATAGCGTTTTTTGTGAGAATAATCTTGGAAGTGACCAATGTTTATTAATGTAATCGTAAACTCGTTAGAGTTTTTACGTTTGCAAAGGGTAAAATATTATAGCTATGAGATTCGTATTATATGACGATGCTGTAATACCTTAATGAGATCTTACTAATACACCCGTCATACCTCAGGAATTTCATTTTTTGCCCAAAACGTTCATAAAACAGGCATGGAGTACACAATAACTAGCAGACAGGCTAGTTTATTATGTCAAACTCTTTCAAGAGTCAACTGATGTCCAGATCACACAGGACAGATGATAAACAAAAAAATATTGTCAGCCAGCTCCACAGTGGTTGTCTCCCGAGATGCAAAAGCAATACAGTAAATCCACCACCACTCGTCTGCCTTACACGGTCCTTATCCACAGCCGCTATATACGCACAGTCTTTGACCTTGCTCTGATTTCCTCCCACCCCCCACCCCCCCACCCCCCCACCTTTTTTAGCTGTGAACACTTAACTCCAAGGCTGAGGGACTGATGGCCTTATCTTTTGTATAATAGTTCTACTGGCTTCTTATTCATGTCCTAAAAATCTGTATTGATAAAGCCACTGGATGGTGAAAGTTACAATAAGATATCCAGATGTTGTTAACAACGTCGTCTTTACTTTATACCACCTACTCTGTTTTGTCTTGACATCCAACTTTTCGTGACATTATTTCTCATAATATTTCCGATTGCTTTCTTCGATCTCCACGCGGTCTCACAGAAACGCTCTACTCACTGCTTCACTGTTAACTACCAAAGTCACCGTAACTGTTTTTGCTTCGCTTTTCTTCAGACACCACAGTTGCTCTGATCAGTGCCCCGATATTTTTCGAAATGTTATCTCATTTGTTATCTGATATACATCCAGGTGATAAACTAGTTGCCCCAAAGAAAAAATGATTTTATAGTGGTTAGCGCCGGTTACTGCTGCGATCTAGGAGTGTTACCTTCCTTCCACTGGTACATAGTTTTTAAGGCAACCAGCTCATTGTTCCGTCTTTGGGAAATTGTTTTTTAATGACTCTTTTAAACACTCGTAATAAAAGGAAGGTAACATCAATAGAATCCGAGATTTAATCCCCTCGGATCATCATCTCATGTATCCAGCCCGGTGATTGCATTTCTATTTAAGGAAATAGTAAACACACTCTCTTGCAGTACTGTAGTAGGAGTGCTGGACTAAACTGACGAACCTCGGGATCAAACTGTGTCTTGGCATTCCTCTTAGTATATATTATACATAGATTTATACTCCTCAATCCAGAAGATGGAGGGAGGGGGTATGGGAGGGGTGGATTGTGTGTAGCTAGGCTTGCTGGATATCAGCAGCTTTTGTGTGCGTGTTAGATATGAGTGATCGGAGCAGTGCCTATTTATGATTTGACGTCGCTGTTGGAGTGTGAACAAGTTGTCATTTATTTGAAGAGATTCGGGAAAACCAGTTAGCCTGGCTTGAGTCCTGGAGCTAGGAAGTACAGTTGCCTCTGGACGCTGAAGGAATTGTTGAGGATGCTGATAATTAAATGAAGGCTGTAAAAACAACAAAAACAGTAATAACAAGAAGTTTGCCACACACCTGGAAAGACAGATATAATATAATCCCATTTATTCAAATTCTGTGACAAATCATCGTTTTTATAAAGTTTACTCTAGATCTCATTTAACTGAAACTAAAAATGACTGAACTCTTAATTCCCCTCATGGAAGGTTCTGATGTGGTGGGGGGCTCTTGATTTAGGGGAATTGGATCTGTGCTCTAGTTCCTGAATTAAGCTGAATGCATTTCCACATCCCCCCCCCGGGCGCTGTTATATTCCTATGGGTTTAGCGCTTCCACCTTGATTAATATAATAATGAAACTCTTATTATTTTATGCTAGAGAAAAGTACTGAAAATTCTGCATATTTTCACATTTTTTTCGCTTATTTTACTAAACATATTGATTTGTAACCTAAAATAACATACGGAGATTAATGAGGGAAAAAACAATATTTTAGCAAACATAACTTCAGTACAAATACATCAACAGGTGTTGTTTGGATATAGTTGCCACACAATTCCAATAGATTACATCTACGGAAAGCAGACAGGACCAGAGAAAAGTTTAGCAAATCTGTTATTCCTAGACTGTAAGAAAGTCTTCGACACAATTACTCCATGAAGAAAAATTATGTATAGCTTATCTGTAATGCTGGGTAAAGTTTTAAGTAAGGTAAACACACTTGATAGAAACACTGAAGAAAACTAAAGGATGGTATAGTTTCAGTACACTATCACTAAATCTATTTCGATATCTTGACGGACATTCAAGAAGCTGGAATGTTCTCTCTACACATGTAAGTGAGAGGAACAAATAAGTATGTGTAAATAAACAGCCTATGATAAAACATTGAGAGGGAGAATATGTTTGAAGTTAGAAAATCCGTTATTTCTAACTGGAAGTGTAGTTAATTAAGTCGTTACTTAGTGATTCAGAAAAGTGAATATTGAATAATTAAATACAAAACATCTGGTGTCAGTAATACTGTTGCTCTCTCGTTATTAGTATGAATAAAAGACAATGCAGAATACAGCCACAACGACGTTGTTCAGAACAACGGTTCTATCAGTAGTCGTTGCAACTTCTAGCAATGTGTTGAAATGTGATCTAACACCAGTTATTTGCAAAAAAATATTATCATATAATAAAAGGGAAAAATTCGGACATTAATCTCCAGCATTGAGGGGGACGTTTTGAGAGCTGTGAACAATAACACAGCATTTCATCTGAGAGGAAATTAACTTGGACAAATGCAGCACCCCATGGAGCCCTGACCACATATGATATTAGAATACACAAGTGTTGAAATATCAGTATATACGAAGCAGATGTAATTTAAGGGGAGGACACACAGAAATCTGCGCCCAGTACTTACACCCACCTGGGGTAGGCTAGTAGCATGGTCAGTTCAGAATGAGAGGAACTCCTTACCGACACCCTCCATGGGAGGCCACTGTTGTTCTTTCGTTATTAGTTTTTAAAGTTCATAGTTTTCTCTGTTTTTATATGAGTTTTTCTGCATTTTCGATTAATATAAAAGCGTAATTCTCTATATTTTCCAATTTGTAACTGCCTTTTCAGTGTATCAGTTTCTGGTGTTATTGTGTTAAACACTGCTGATTTCGGTATCACGGTGTTTTATGTATATAAAATTAACATTATGTTCTGATATTGCTGTTTCCATACCAGCGTTTTTCTTTGTATTCATTGATTTCTATATATTAAAACGTTGATATTTGCTCTTCTAATTTTTTATAAAGTTGTATAATATTGTGATATTGTGATCGTTGCACCATAGTGTTATTTTGATCAGTTGTAACATTTATATCTCTGGTATAACTACATATAACCAGTTATCTTTGTATTTCTGATAGCACTAGCGAAGGTTTCTGTGGGTAAATGTTATTTCTCCATCCATTTCTTTATTCAACAGTTTCTTGTATATTACTTTACAGATTCTAATTACAGGCTTTTGTAGACAGCATATTTCTAATTGTTTTACTGGTATTATGTTCAATCAGCTTTCAGTAAAAACTTTCTCCAGTATTGTTATTAACTTATGCAAACGCAGCAGACCTTAGTCGAAACACCTATCCTGACACTTTTTTTTAAGTTTGGATAAGGTGTACCATCTACATGTGTACCATCCTGCGTGTGTGTATTTACTAGTTGTACTCACTAGTTGAGGTTGTAGGGGTCGATTCGAGGCTCCTGGCCCCGCTCTTCACTGGTCGCTATAGGTCACTCTCCCTGAACTGTGAGTTAATCTACCTCTTCTTAAGCTATGTATGGATCCTGCCTCCACTACATCGCTTCCCTAATATTCCAATCCTAACGACTCTGTGGTGAAGAAGTACTTCCTAAAATCCCTGTGTTCACTGTGTTCTTCAACTTTCCAACTGTGTCCCCTGTTGCTGGGTCCATTCTGAGAACATCCTGTCTTTGTCAACTTTGTCATATTCCTCTCAGTATTTTTGTATGGCGTTTCATGTCCCACCCGATCTCTAGGTGTGTGTGTGTGTTTGTCTGTCTCCATCAATTTAACAAAGGAGAAGTCTCGTCTCTTTCAGTTTCTCACCCTCTAACTTCCTACATTAAGCCACTCACCAAAATCATGTGTCAGGAAGAAGTCGTCCGTCTGTTGTATTGGATGTTTGCCTTCCCACTTCTCGGAGGTCCCAGAGACCTTGCTGGCATTGGAATTATGTCATTTCCAACTTCGGTACGAGGAGATTTTCCAGGTGGAGGAATTATAGGAGACAGAGGACTTCTGTGTCCTGTAATTACACCCTCGAGGACAGCTAGGAGCGTCATCAAAACAGCTATGCTGGAGTCCACCAAGGACACAAGATATCGTTATTCAACCGAAAGTTTTTAAATCCTATTTTTGAGACAGTATCATAATAATATATTTATACATTTTTTTTTTTTCAATTATGTAGCCAATAAGCGTATGTGTGAAACGTTGTATTTGTGTGTAAATGACGGACCAGAGTTCTTAACCTAACTGTTCACCTCCCGAAAAATGTAAAAAATTTTAATATTTCTTTTGTTACTCGTTCTTTTGTGATTGTAACACCATGTACACGGTCATGAATGTACACACACACAAAAAAAAAAACAATTGAAAGTATCTGGGATGAAAACAAGCGTAGAGACGCGTCATCTGCTAAATGTAAGTTTGAGGTCGTGCTAAAACCTGGCCAGGATATCTCTGGGTAAGATGTAGCAGAGTATACCTGGCAATATACCTCTAGCCAGGTATATCTCCCATACTATGTTGTGATGACTGTGATTTATGGAATATATACATGATCGCAAAATGAATAAGGATACAATATATTTCAGTACGCCATGAAGCAATGTGGGACAGAAAAGTCGAACTAAGACGAATTGCTGGCGGATTTTCATTGTTGGGAGAGGTCCGGCGTTGACGTAGTGACAAATGTTTGTGTATACATACATACATACATACATATATATAATATATATATTTATATTTATATTTATATATTTATAATTTATATATTATATTATATATATATATATATATATATATTATGGGTGAGAGAGAGAGAAAAGAAGTGAGCAGAGAGAGAGAATGTTGGGGGCAGTGAGGAAGATAGGCAAGGATCATCGCTCACAATTGGGATTTTAAAGAACTTCTCGCGGTGGGATCAGGTGAGAGACGCTTTTCTCCAACCCTTTTTTTAAAACAATGACTTTCGTCCTAATTTCATTGAACCATTTCACCAGGACAATCTTCTTTCGTGCCTTGTCTTCATCCACTGAACGTTCCGCACATCATGTTGTACTCACCTAGTTGTGGTTGCAGGGGGTGGTCACAGCTCTGGCCCCGCCTCTTCAGTCGTGCTACTAGATCACTCTTCCTGTTGTGTTTGTGTTTCCCCCCCCCCCCCTTCTTAATATTATTCTAATTTGGATAACAAATAACAAATGACGAAGGTGGAAAGGACTAACTGTGAAATACCTGGAAGAGACTTCACCGGTACACCAGTGAGTACTTACCTGTGATATATCTGAGCGTTGTGTTGGGATCTGTGAATTTTGGGTACTTACATACGCGTGCTTATTCAGGATCTGCAGGTAGCAGTGTTAAATCTTTGTCCTTATGAACAACGTAGCCCAAGATACCACCCAACTTATCTTTTTAGGATCAGGTAGTAATGCTTCCCACAAGGTCCTCTTGTGCGAGTATGATAAGGGATATACAGTGCAACAAGTTGATAAGACACGTGTGCAACAGTTAAATATCTTGATTCCAAGATGTTTCGACCTACGCTGTACGCTTCTTCAGTTGATACAGAGAAGGCAATAGAGATGTAAAGGACGATGCATTGTTCATCATCCACGAAGACGTAGTTTTGAGGTGGTCCGTCCTCAGCTGGAGGATGAGTTCAACTCTTAGATTGAAGCAAAGTGAAGTTGGAAGCAATAGAACTGAGACTTATATACTCTCTATAAGTTATTCACCCTCATCGAAATCCTGACACTTATAACGTTGTCTTCAGCATAACCACTAGCTTGTGATACTAGGTATGTTGCGGCTCCTCCCTAAGTGAATGTGACTACTGACTATGTTAAGGCATTGGCTCTTCTTTAAGTGGATGGAGTAATTGGACCTGTTCTGCATGGGCCAGTAGGCCCTGCTGCAGTGTCTTTCTTTCTTATGTTCATGTGTCAGATTGTTTCTTTTATATTTCAAATTTAGAGCAAAAAATCGATTTGCAAATGGGATTTTTGGTGCTGACGGCTTCCTTCAGAGCAGGAGAGATAGAGACTTGGACAGATACAATTATTTATTTTCAGCTTAGAGCATAACAAAAGCATTTTAAATTTCACTGGTACCGCCTCAAAATTTTGAATATGTATTCTCTGGGGGCTGGGAAGAGATATATTCATGATAATATAAATCTGGATGATATCAGATGGCTTAATCTCAAGCTTATACACGATCATAACAACGTACTGAAGCGAAGGATATGGAAATGTAAAATAAGCTCAGTATTAAAGCAAAAAAAAGCATGGCACGATACGAGAATCTGTATCAACCATCTGAGAGCTGAGTCGAGTTCCAAAACTGTTTACCTGTAGTCAGGAACGGTGGTTAAAACTCTTCAAGAGGACACCAGATCAGTACCTCCAATGGCCACATAAACCCAGGCTGTGATGGATTTGTGCACCAGAGTGCCTCCAAGAGCAACATTCTGACACATGTGCAACATCTGGGTATCTTTATTGTAGACGTTTCGCCATCCAGGGGCTTTATCAATACAAATTCTAGGACTTAACTTGAAGACAGTAAGACTATATACAGAAGATGAGGTAATCAGTTCCTCAACCTAGGAGTAGGTGCGAAGAGCACCATAAGTCGTGGAGATTCTGTAGCAGATACGATACGATAGGGACTCACAGGTAAGGACCCCTCGAAGGGGCGAGGGGGCAGGGGGGACAGTGCTGATGAATAGACGGTGAGATGAATGTCTTGCAGTCGAAGAGGGAAGAGTAGGGACTAACCTCAACGCTAAGCCTGGAATGACGATGATGAAAAGACGATGTAGACAACAGGAACTCTGCAGGAGCTGGCTGCAACTAGTGGATGAGATTTTGCTCTTGATGGATGATTGGTGGCTGCAGGGAGGGGCTCAACGTTGATTGGTCATTACATAAGGGCTTGGTGGTTAACTTGGAATTGTGGCGTTTTGTGCGAAGAAAGTGTCCTTGAGAGGCAAGAGTTCCATTTGACATAGTGCACCACAACATTCAGTGTGTCATATATCTCTGCAAATCATAGTGCACCACAAACATTTCAGTTGTGTCTTATATCTCTGCATCATAGTGCACCACAACATTCGTGTGTAATATATTCTGCAACATAGTGCACCACAACATGCAGGTGTCATATATGTTAACTTGATACATCAAAGTACATAACAACAGTCTGGAGACATTATAACCACAGTGTACTGGCCCAGGTTGTGGGCGTCGTATGGCCTGGTTGTGGCGTCGTACTGGCAGGGTTGTGCGTTCGTATGGCAAGGTTGTGGCGTCGTTACTGGCAGGTTGTGTGGCGTCATACTGGCCAGGTGGTGGCGTATATGGCCTGGGTTGTGGCGTCATACTGGCCTGGTTTTTGTGGCGTCATATGGCCGGGTTGTGGCGTCAATACTGGCCAGGTTGTGGCGTCATACTGGCCATGTGTGGCGTCATATGGCCGGTTGTGGCCGTCATATGGCCAGGTTGTGGCCGTCGTACTGGCCAGGTTGTGGCGTCATACTGGCAGGTTGTGGCGTTTAACTGGCCAGGTATGTGGCGCGTCGTATGGCAGGGGGGGGGTTGTGGCGTGTACTGGCCCAGATTTGTGGCGTCATACTGGCCAGGTTGTGGCGTCTACTGGCAGGTTTGGTGGCGTCATACTGGCAGGTTGTGGCGTCATTGGCCAGGTTGTGGGTCATTACTGGCCTACGGTTGTGGCATCATATGGCCAGGTTGTGGCGTCCGTATGGCCGGGTTGTGGCGTGTACGGCCTGGTTGTGCGTCATACTGGCCAGGTTGTGGCGTCATATGGCCAGGTTGTGGCGTTCATACTGGCAGGTTGTGGCGTCATACTGGCCAGGTTGTGGCGTCCATACGGCCAGGTTGTGGGTCATACTGGCCAGGTTGTGGCGTCATATGGCCAGTTGTGGCATCCACCACCAGATAATTCATATTGTCAAGAGATCGATGCATCATGTTGTCAGTTTTTATTTTTTTGTCATTAAAGAATTTATGTATACTTAAACAATGTTCATTAGATAATTTATAAGAACATCTTCTCTGTCTTAAAACGCTAGTTCCATATTTACAACCTTTCCACAATATTTATCCAATTATTGTAACCCTCATTCAATTTTCTTAGGAATGGGAAATTATATATTTATGATTTCTTATATTTTATTTCTTATATATTATTGTTTAATTTATACGATGGGTGGGAGAGTGTAGATAGTTATGAGAACGTTTACAATGTATGTCTAATGTGTGTTGGTAGCATGGTGTTTGTAGTGATGTTTATGTTGGTAGATGGTGTTGTAGTGAAGTTTATGTTTGTAGCATGGTGTTTGTAGTGATGTTTCTGTGGTAGCATGGTGTTGGTTAGTGATGTTGAGGTTGGTAGCATTGGTGTTTGTAGTGATGTTTATGTGGTAGCATGGTGTTTGTTGTGATGTTTATGTTGTTTGCATTGGGGGTGTTTGATGTGATGTGTATGTTGGTAGCATGGTGTTTGTAGTGATGTTTATGTTGGCAGCATGGTGTTTGTAGTGATGTTTATGTGGGTAGCATGGTGTTTGTTGCGATGTTTATGTTGGTAGCATTGGTGTTTGTTGTGATGTTTATGTGGATGCATGGTGTTTGTAGTGATGTTTATGTGGCAGCATGGTGTTTGTAGTGATGTTTATGTTGGTAGCATGGTGTTTGTTGTGATGTTTATGTTGGTGCATTGTGTTTGTTGTGATGTTTATGTTGGTAGCATGGTGTTTGTAGTGGTTTATGTTTGGTTAGGATGGGTTGGTAGTGATGTTTATGTTGGTAGCATGGTGTTTGTAGTTGATGTTATGTTGGTAGCTGAGTTTGTAGTGATGTTTATGTTGGTAGCATGGTGTTTGTAGTTGTGTTTATGTGGTAGCATGGTGTTTGTTGTGATGTTATGTTGGTAGCATGGTGTTGGTTGTGTGATTATGTTGTAGATGGTGGTTTGTAGTGATGTTTATGTAGTTGGCATGGTGTTTGTAGTGATGTTTTTTGTGGTTGCATGGTGTTTGTAGGATGTTTATGTGGTAGCATGGTGTTTGTAGTGATATTATGTTGGTTGCATGTGTTTGTAGTGATGTTTTATGTTGGTAGCATGGTGTTTTGTAGTGATGTTTATGATGGTAGCATGGTGTTTGTAGTGATTGTTAATTGGTAGCATGGTGTTTGTTGTGTGTTTATGTTGGGTAGCATGGTGTTTGTAGTTGATGTTTATGTTGTTGCATGGTGTTTGTTGTGAGGTTTATGTTGGTAGCTGTGTTTGTTGTGATGTTTATGTTGGTTGCATGGTGTTTGTAGTGATGTTTATGTGCTGCATGGTGTTTGTAGTGATGTTTATGTTGGTAGCATGGTGTTTGTTGCGATGTTTTTGGTGGTAGCATGGTGTTTGTGTGATGTTTGGTGGTAGCCCTTGGTGTTTGTAAGTGCTGTTTATGTTGGCTGCGTGGTGTTTGTAGGGATGTTTTGTTGGTAGCATGGTGTTTGTTGTGATGTTTATGTTTGGTTAGCATGTGTTGGTGTGATGTATTTGTTGGTAGCATGGTAGTTTGTAGTGAGTGGATGTTTATGTTGGTAGGTTGGTGTTTTTAGTGATGTTTTATGTTTTGTATAGCCATGGTGTTTGTAGTGTTGTTTATGTTGGTAGAGGGTGTTTTTGTAGTGATGGTTTATGTTGGTAGCATGGTGTTTTTGTAGTGATGTTAATGTTGGTAGCATGTGTTTGTAGTTGTGTTTTATGTTGGTTAGCATGGTGTTTGTGAGTGATGTTTATGTAGGGTAGCTTGTGTGTGAGTGATGTTTATGTTGGTAGCATGGTGTTTGTTGTGATGGTTTTATGTTGGTAGCATGGTTTGTAGTGATGTTTATGCTGGTAGCATGGTGTTTTGTAGTGATGTTTATGTTGGTAGCATGGTGTTTGTTGTGATGTTTAGTGTTGGTAGCATGGTGTTTGTTAGTGATGTTTATGTTGGTAGCATGGTGTTTGGTGTGATGTTTATGTTTGGCAGCCATGGTGTTTGTTGTGATGTTTATGTTGGTAGCATGGTGTTTGTTGTGATGTTATGTGGGTGCATGGTGTTTGTAGTGATGTTTATGTGGTAGTAGCAGGTGTTTGTGTGATGTTAATGTTGGTTTTAGCATGGTGTTTGTAGTGTGTTTATGTTGGTAAGCATGGTGTTTGTAGTGATGTTATGTTGGTAGCATGTGGTGTTTTGTAGTGATGTTTATGTTGGTAGCATGGTGTTTGTATAGTGATGTTTATGTTGGGTTGCATGGTGTTTGTTGTGATGTTTATGTCTGGTAGCATGGTGTTTGTTGTGATGTTTATTGTTGGTTGCATGGTGTTTGATAGTGATTGTTTATGTTTGGTAGATGGTGTTTGTAGTGATGTTTATTTTTTTATGTTGGTAGACATGGTGTTTGTTTTGATGTTTTTGTTGGTAGCATGGTTTTGTTGTGATGTTTATGTTGGTTAGCATGGTGTTTTGTAGTGATGTTTATGTTGGTTGCATGTGTTTGTTGTGTTGTTTATGTTGGTAGCATGAGTGTTTGTCAGTGATGTTTATGTTGGTAGCATGGTGTTTGTTGTGTGTTTTATGTGGTAGCATTGATGGAGGTTTTTAGTTGATGTTTATGTTGGTAGCATGGTTTTGTTGTGATGTTTATTTGGTAGCATGTGTTTGTAGTGATGTTTATGTTGGTAGCATGGTGTTTGTAGTGATGTTTATGTGTAGACCAAAGTGAAAAGTAACCATCAGAAGAAAACTTGTTGACTATATAAGAATTACATTTAAAGAAGAGACAGTTCTGTGGTACAGCTGTCAGCCTTGGATGACTCTGCTGTCTGCATGGCTGACTCTGCTGTCATCCTGGTCTGTCTCTGCTGTCAGCCTGGCTGGACTTGCTGTCAGCTGACTGACTCTTGCTGTCAGCCTGACTGACTCTGCTGTCAGCTGGCTGACTCTGCTGTCAGCCTGGCTGACTATGCGGTCGCCTGATGACCTCTGCTGTCAGCCTGACTGACTCTGCTGCAGCTGGCGACTCTGTGTCAGCCTGACTGACTCTGCTGTCAGCAGTAGTCAGTCAGTATCCAGTATGAAATTTAGAATATATAGATTGAAGTGTATGTGACACGTTGTAATAAACTATTGGGAATAGTTCATAATTTTGTTCATATGTTTATAAAAGATAAGAAAGAGGAAAAAACTTTAAAGAATGTAATAATTATAGCGGAATAATAATGTGGACCAGACCAGGTTTAACGTGTGTGTTCAGAATTATGAATCGTGAAGTGGATGGTAATGTGTGTTGTCAGAATTATGATCAGTGGAAAGTGATGGTAAGTGTGTGTCCAGAATGCTGATCAGTGAATTAATGTGGTTAAAGTGTGTGTCAGAATTATGCTCAGTGGAAGTTATGGTAAAGTGTGTGACAGATTTATGATCAGTGAAGTGATGGTTTAAGTGTGTGTCAGAATTTATGATCAATGAAGTGTGTTAAAGTGTGTGTCAGAATTATGATCACTGAAGTGATGGTAAGTGTTGTGACAGAATTCTGATCAGTGAAGTGATGGTAAAGTGTGTGTCAGAATTTATGATCAATGAAGTGATGGTAAAGTGTGGGTCAGATTATGAGCGTGAAGTGATGGTTAAATAAAGCTTGGGTTGTGTCTGATTTATGATCAGGTGAAGTGTTGGTAATGTGTGTGTCAGAATTATGATAAGTGAAGTGATGGTTTAAGACAAAAGATGCGCATCACATCGTTTCATCAGGCCGTCTCGTTCCCAACTCACTACCATACATCCACTACAAACAACCACTACCATCCATTCCATCCCATCATCACTACCATCATCCTACCAACACCACTACCAAAACATCCACTACCAAACATCACTACCACCATCCACTCCCTTCCATCCATACCATCCATCATACCAACCATCCACTACCAAACATTCCACTTACAAACATCCCACTACCATCAATCCTACTACCATCCCTTCCATACATACCATCCACTACCAATCATCCACTACCAACAATCCATACCATCCATCCTTTACCAAACCATCACACATTTGTGAAAGCAGGACTCGCATGTTTGTCTATACTAGTGTGAACAATATTTTGCGTTTTAAGTGAATTTTGGATAAGTGTTCTATTCTCTTTTTTTTTATTAACAGGGTTTGACAAGGTTAGGTTAGGATCTAGCTTTATTGCAGCTATTTTACTGGTTAAGGATTCCTACTTTATTGACATGCTAAGAGCTGTTACCTACAATCAGATCATTTGAAAGATTTTTATTGTTATGGAATTATTCAAGTGTAGGAACAGGATGAAGTTTGAGCCATCTGTGGCGCCTGCATTTTTATTTGATCAAACTGACTTTATCTCGCTCTCTCTCTCTCTCTCTCTCTCTCTCTCTCTCTCTCTCTCTCTCTCTTTTCATCACTGATCATCGTGTTTCATTAAATGTTCTAACCCATTTCAGTATGTTCAGTTACGTGTTCTTACCAATCGACATTAAATGTGGAATATAAAATAGGATAGTTTTCCAGTCATCTTGAATTTCTAAAGAAAAGCCATCTTGAATTAGTTGCTTGCTTACGATAATCTTGTCTTTAAATCAAGTAATTGATGGGTTCACACAACTTGCTACATTTTTAATAAGGGTCCTACACAGTAATTTCTACATGTTACTCACAGGTCTCTCATATCTTCATATCAATTTTCTTAAACATCTAGTGGGTCAGTTCATTTATTGTCATCTTGGATGGACAATCCTAATGTTATCTTAGTCAAGCTGTGGTCACCCTGTAGTTGTTGACAAGTGGAAGCAAACACTAGAAAAAATTAACTATAATTAGAATACACAGAGATGTGAAAAGAAATGTGGGAGAAGATGTTAGATGATGTGAGAAGAAAAATCAAGTCATTCTGTTTACTTTAAGGACCTACCCAAAGATCTGATCTATATCGACTCCTTTAAATTATAAGTTTTAAGATAGAAGTTAAGCTAATTGGGTGTGATGTCTTTCTGTACCAAGATTTCCATGGTATTGATATACAACTCGTCAGACAGAGCAACTACATGCAATCTTGGTGCAGGTACATCACTAATCTCTTGCTTATCTGATCCCAAATATTGGCGGGACTAATTGCTTACTCCTGATCCAAGATATTGGGCGTGACCTACTTCCACTTGGGAATACTGCCTGCCGTGACACTGCCTTCGGTCTGCTGCAACTGATGACTTTGTTTTTAGACACCATCCTTCCTTGCTGGGCTTCAGATTTTTGGTAGAGTAGGTGCTCATCACCTGCTCCCAGCTGAGGGACTGTTTACCTCATCTCCCACTGTCTGAGGTATATATTTTTACAGTCTTTCATTTTTCCTCATGTATTGAATTGATAAAGTCTATGGATGGCGAAAATCTCTATAAGATACCCAGATGATGATAAATGGACACTTGTGCAACTCTGGGTATCTTATTCTAGAAACGTTTCGCACGCACTTGGCTTTTTTCAGGCCAATGAAGATAAAGCTGAGAAGATGAGGAGGAGTTTGAGGTAAATCTTTTATTCACAACCTTCCACTAGTGGTGTTGTCCACTTGTGAACTCGCCTACCACTGCGTCCACTCATATGCCAACAGTATAGAAGTTATAATGTTGGTAGAAAATTACCGACAAAATGTAAAGTAAAAGGACACCATGTGCAACTAATGTAGCTTTTTATTGTGGCAGCGTTTCGCTCTCAGGAGCTTTCTGTCAAGCCGGTACAAACTGTTTATGGACAAGAGGGTATCTATAGGATCAGTGTGAGGTGCAAATACTAGTGGTGGTAGTAGTAGTAGTAGTGTAGTATATATATATATATATATATATATTTATATTTATATATTATATATATATATATATATATATATATAAATATATATATATATATATATAGATATATATAAGTTGTAGTAGTAATAAAACAATATGGTAGATAATTTACACATGTGCAGCCTCTTGGGTATCTTTATTGAGGAAACTAACATACGGTGATTGCGTTATGTAGCTGATAAAGAAAACTTGCTCAGTGTAGCTGCACATGAACCTCATTTTAATTATATTTCACCAGCGTTAAAATGAAAACGATCCAATACCAGATTTTTCTGCAGTTATTACGTGAAAACTTTGGATGAAAATTGATTGTCTGACAATGACTGTAATATAATATTATAGATGGTATACGATATTGATAAGTTGATGAGTAAAGACAGAGTTGCAAATCCAGGAATCTTTATTGGACAAAACGTTTCGCTGCGCTTGCAGGCTTCATCAGTCGAATGACAGATGAATCAGAATTGCTGGAGGCAATTTGCTTTGATGGAAGACGAAGGTAGACGATAGTGAAGAGAGTATTTCTGAGTAATCAGTCCTTACCCTAGGTGCAAAAATGATCAGTCTCTTAGCTAAAAAGGATAATCATTTTGCACAAACTTGATGTCTCCAGGATGCTGATTCATATTTGTATTCGTCAGTAAATATTCGGTAGCGTCGCCAATGGGATTTACTTATCAAGGACATTTGTTTTCTCCTCTTGGGATTACATCACAACTACTCGAGATGTTATGTTCTCTCGTATGAGGTTTTGACAGCGGCAGTACAGTGAGTGTGGTGTTGTGTGTGTGTGTGTGTGTGTGTGTGTGTGTGTGTGTGTGTGTGTGTCGTGTGTGAGACCCGCGACAGTTGCGTATGCCGTCAGGACGGTCACTGTAGCGGCGTGTTATCGCCCCAGTGGTTGGTGCAGCGTTGTCACTGCGCGAGATGCTCATCATCTCATACTGCACAATAAACAACAATTAAGCAGAGGCAGAACATCCTCTTAAGCAGTGAATACGATATCCATAGGGGATTGATTTTACGTTCTGCCGCAGCTCACACCTTAATCAGTGCTGGGAGAGGAGTTCCCAAGGCTTTATGACGAAGTTTCACCACGGTGGGCCTTACCAAGATGTTTCTCGCAGTGTACGTTAATTAAACGTGGATATACAATGGTATATAATACCGACAAAACAAATATGTAAGGACACATGTGTAGCAGTTAGTATCTTTCTTTCGGAACATCTGGTGAGCCAATGGTCTTTCAGTCCAGGTGTAGAGAACGGTTGGATGATTGAGTCGACTCCAGTATGGAAGACTTATTGCCTCAGCTTCCTCCTCAATCCATCGTTCTCTGTTACAGGACCGAAAGAAGCCACTGGCTGGAGAAACGTTTCCAAAGCAGAGATACCAAAGTTGCATAAGAGACTCATTATCAACGATGTAATCAGTCCATCACCCTCGAAAACGTAGTTTTCAGGGTGATGGAGCACAAGTCTTCACATTTTTTCAGGCCTCACCTACGGCACAGTTATTAAGTCTCATTCTGAAAAAATCAGCTTCAGCTTCAAACATTGTTTCCAGTCTATGAAGCAAGAAACTCTCCTCCGCTGAGAGACTGTACCATCCTCAAATTACTTTTCGAGGGTGATGGATGATTACATCGTCTCTCATTTAACTACACTGCTTCGCTGCTCCTTCCGTATTCGATTGAAGAGGCCTACTTGGAGTTTCCCAAAACAAGGAAGATAAAAAACAGTTGTTATACAACAACTTGAAGAGGAAACTAGAAGGGAAGCAGAAGACTGCAGATGATGAAGTAGTCGATCCACTGACTTCTCTTATTAGATATGTATCAAGCAAAATATGCTGTGATAAAGTCATAAACTTAGCAGTCTAAATAAAGCTCTGTTATAAGTATTTTGTCGGTTCAGTTTGTTTGGAAACGTTAGTCGCATGAATTGACAGGGGGTGTGGACATAATTCAAGGCTATACATTGACCGCCCAACCACTGAGAGAACATTTAAACAAATTCCTGCGGGAGGAAATGGACAAATCCCTTTACTTTTTAAAGATCAAGTGTCTAAATCTTGAGATTATAGCTATTATTAGCAACGGCTCGTGAATAGCGTTTTTTGTGAGAATAATCTTGGAAGTGACCAATGTTTATTAATGTAATCGTAAACTCGTTAGAGTTTTTACGTTTGCAAAGGGTAAAATATTATAGCTATGAGATTCGTATTATATGACGATGCTGTAATACCTTAATGAGATCTTACTAATACACCCGTCATACCTCAGGAATTTCATTTTTTGCCCAAAACGTTCATAAAACAGGCATGGAGTACACAATAACTAGCAGACAGGCTAGTTTATTATGTCAAACTCTTTCAAGAGTCAACTGATGTCCAGATCACACAGGACAGATGATAAACAAAAAAATATTGTCAGCCAGCTCCACAGTGGTTGTCTCCCGAGATGCAAAAGCAATACAGTAAATCCACCACCACTCGTCTGCCTTACACGGTCCTTATCCACAGCCGCTATATACGCACAGTCTTTGACCTTGCTCTGATTTCCTCCCACCCCCCACCCCCCCACCCCCCCACCTTTTTTAGCTGTGAACACTTAACTCCAAGGCTGAGGGACTGATGGCCTTATCTTTTGTATAATAGTTCTACTGGCTTCTTATTCATGTCCTAAAAATCTGTATTGATAAAGCCACTGGATGGTGAAAGTTACAATAAGATATCCAGATGTTGTTAACAACGTCGTCTTTACTTTATACCACCTACTCTGTTTTGTCTTGACATCCAACTTTTCGTGACATTATTTCTCATAATATTTCCGATTGCTTTCTTCGATCTCCACGCGGTCTCACAGAAACGCTCTACTCACTGCTTCACTGTTAACTACCAAAGTCACCGTAACTGTTTTTGCTTCGCTTTTCTTCAGACACCACAGTTGCTCTGATCAGTGCCCCGATATTTTTCGAAATGTTATCTCATTTGTTATCTGATATACATCCAGGTGATAAACTAGTTGCCCCAAAGAAAAAATGATTTTATAGTGGTTAGCGCCGGTTACTGCTGCGATCTAGGAGTGTTACCTTCCTTCCACTGGTACATAGTTTTTAAGGCAACCAGCTCATTGTTCCGTCTTTGGGAAATTGTTTTTTAATGACTCTTTTAAACACTCGTAATAAAAGGAAGGTAACATCAATAGAATCCGAGATTTAATCCCCTCGGATCATCATCTCATGTATCCAGCCCGGTGATTGCATTTCTATTTAAGGAAATAGTAAACACACTCTCTTGCAGTACTGTAGTAGGAGTGCTGGACTAAACTGACGAACCTCGGGATCAAACTGTGTCTTGGCATTCCTCTTAGTATATATTATACATAGATTTATACTCCTCAATCCAGAAGATGGAGGGAGGGGGTATGGGAGGGGTGGATTGTGTGTAGCTAGGCTTGCTGGATATCAGCAGCTTTTGTGTGCGTGTTAGATATGAGTGATCGGAGCAGTGCCTATTTATGATTTGACGTCGCTGTTGGAGTGTGAACAAGTTGTCATTTATTTGAAGAGATTCGGGAAAACCAGTTAGCCTGGCTTGAGTCCTGGAGCTAGGAAGTACAGTTGCCTCTGGACGCTGAAGGAATTGTTGAGGATGCTGATAATTAAATGAAGGCTGTAAAAACAACAAAAACAGTAATAACAAGAAGTTTGCCACACACCTGGAAAGACAGATATAATATAATCCCATTTATTCAAATTCTGTGACAAATCATCGTTTTTATAAAGTTTACTCTAGATCTCATTTAACTGAAACTAAAAATGACTGAACTCTTAATTCCCCTCATGGAAGGTTCTGATGTGGTGGGGGGCTCTTGATTTAGGGGAATTGGATCTGTGCTCTAGTTCCTGAATTAAGCTGAATGCATTTCCACATCCCCCCCCCGGGCGCTGTTATATTCCTATGGGTTTAGCGCTTCCACCTTGATTAATATAATAATGAAACTCTTATTATTTTATGCTAGAGAAAAGTACTGAAAATTCTGCATATTTTCACATTTTTTTCGCTTATTTTACTAAACATATTGATTTGTAACCTAAAATAACATACGGAGATTAATGAGGGAAAAAACAATATTTTAGCAAACATAACTTCAGTACAAATACATCAACAGGTGTTGTTTGGATATAGTTGCCACACAATTCCAATAGATTACATCTACGGAAAGCAGACAGGACCAGAGAAAAGTTTAGCAAATCTGTTATTCCTAGACTGTAAGAAAGTCTTCGACACAATTACTCCATGAAGAAAAATTATGTATAGCTTATCTGTAATGCTGGGTAAAGTTTTAAGTAAGGTAAACACACTTGATAGAAACACTGAAGAAAACTAAAGGATGGTATAGTTTCAGTACACTATCACTAAATCTATTTCGATATCTTGACGGACATTCAAGAAGCTGGAATGTTCTCTCTACACATGTAAGTGAGAGGAACAAATAAGTATGTGTAAATAAACAGCCTATGATAAAACATTGAGAGGGAGAATATGTTTGAAGTTAGAAAATCCGTTATTTCTAACTGGAAGTGTAGTTAATTAAGTCGTTACTTAGTGATTCAGAAAAGTGAATATTGAATAATTAAATACAAAACATCTGGTGTCAGTAATACTGTTGCTCTCTCGTTATTAGTATGAATAAAAGACAATGCAGAATACAGCCACAACGACGTTGTTCAGAACAACGGTTCTATCAGTAGTCGTTGCAACTTCTAGCAATGTGTTGAAATGTGATCTAACACCAGTTATTTGCAAAAAAATATTATCATATAATAAAAGGGAAAAATTCGGACATTAATCTCCAGCATTGAGGGGGACGTTTTGAGAGCTGTGAACAATAACACAGCATTTCATCTGAGAGGAAATTAACTTGGACAAATGCAGCACCCCATGGAGCCCTGACCACATATGATATTAGAATACACAAGTGTTGAAATATCAGTATATACGAAGCAGATGTAATTTAAGGGGAGGACACACAGAAATCTGCGCCCAGTACTTACACCCACCTGGGGTAGGCTAGTAGCATGGTCAGTTCAGAATGAGAGGAACTCCTTACCGACACCCTCCATGGGAGGCCACTGTTGTTCTTTCGTTATTAGTTTTTAAAGTTCATAGTTTTCTCTGTTTTTATATGAGTTTTTCTGCATTTTCGATTAATATAAAAGCGTAATTCTCTATATTTTCCAATTTGTAACTGCCTTTTCAGTGTATCAGTTTCTGGTGTTATTGTGTTAAACACTGCTGATTTCGGTATCACGGTGTTTTATGTATATAAAATTAACATTATGTTCTGATATTGCTGTTTCCATACCAGCGTTTTTCTTTGTATTCATTGATTTCTATATATTAAAACGTTGATATTTGCTCTTCTAATTTTTTATAAAGTTGTATAATATTGTGATATTGTGATCGTTGCACCATAGTGTTATTTTGATCAGTTGTAACATTTATATCTCTGGTATAACTACATATAACCAGTTATCTTTGTATTTCTGATAGCACTAGCGAAGGTTTCTGTGGGTAAATGTTATTTCTCCATCCATTTCTTTATTCAACAGTTTCTTGTATATTACTTTACAGATTCTAATTACAGGCTTTTGTAGACAGCATATTTCTAATTGTTTTACTGGTATTATGTTCAATCAGCTTTCAGTAAAAACTTTCTCCAGTATTGTTATTAACTTATGCAAACGCAGCAGACCTTAGTCGAAACACCTATCCTGACACTTTTTTTTAAGTTTGGATAAGGTGTACCATCTACATGTGTACCATCCTGCGTGTGTGTATTTACTAGTTGTACTCACTAGTTGAGGTTGTAGGGGTCGATTCGAGGCTCCTGGCCCCGCTCTTCACTGGTCGCTATAGGTCACTCTCCCTGAACTGTGAGTTAATCTACCTCTTCTTAAGCTATGTATGGATCCTGCCTCCACTACATCGCTTCCCTAATATTCCAATCCTAACGACTCTGTGGTGAAGAAGTACTTCCTAAAATCCCTGTGTTCACTGTGTTCTTCAACTTTCCAACTGTGTCCCCTGTTGCTGGGTCCATTCTGAGAACATCCTGTCTTTGTCAACTTTGTCATATTCCTCTCAGTATTTTTGTATGGCGTTTCATGTCCCACCCGATCTCTAGGTGTGTGTGTGTGTTTGTCTGTCTCCATCAATTTAACAAAGGAGAAGTCTCGTCTCTTTCAGTTTCTCACCCTCTAACTTCCTACATTAAGCCACTCACCAAAATCATGTGTCAGGAAGAAGTCGTCCGTCTGTTGTATTGGATGTTTGCCTTCCCACTTCTCGGAGGTCCCAGAGACCTTGCTGGCATTGGAATTATGTCATTTCCAACTTCGGTACGAGGAGATTTTCCAGGTGGAGGAATTATAGGAGACAGAGGACTTCTGTGTCCTGTAATTACACCCTCGAGGACAGCTAGGAGCGTCATCAAAACAGCTATGCTGGAGTCCACCAAGGACACAAGATATCGTTATTCAACCGAAAGTTTTTAAATCCTATTTTTGAGACAGTATCATAATAATATATTTATACATTTTTTTTTTTTCAATTATGTAGCCAATAAGCGTATGTGTGAAACGTTGTATTTGTGTGTAAATGACGGACCAGAGTTCTTAACCTAACTGTTCACCTCCCGAAAAATGTAAAAAATTTTAATATTTCTTTTGTTACTCGTTCTTTTGTGATTGTAACACCATGTACACGGTCATGAATGTACACACACACAAAAAAAAAAACAATTGAAAGTATCTGGGATGAAAACAAGCGTAGAGACGCGTCATCTGCTAAATGTAAGTTTGAGGTCGTGCTAAAACCTGGCCAGGATATCTCTGGGTAAGATGTAGCAGAGTATACCTGGCAATATACCTCTAGCCAGGTATATCTCCCATACTATGTTGTGATGACTGTGATTTATGGAATATATACATGATCGCAAAATGAATAAGGATACAATATATTTCAGTACGCCATGAAGCAATGTGGGACAGAAAAGTCGAACTAAGACGAATTGCTGGCGGATTTTCATTGTTGGGAGAGGTCCGGCGTTGACGTAGTGACAAATGTTTGTGTATACATACATACATACATACATATATATAATATATATATTTATATTTATATTTATATATTTATAATTTATATATTATATTATATATATATATATATATATATATTATGGGTGAGAGAGAGAGAAAAGAAGTGAGCAGAGAGAGAGAATGTTGGGGGCAGTGAGGAAGATAGGCAAGGATCATCGCTCACAATTGGGATTTTAAAGAACTTCTCGCGGTGGGATCAGGTGAGAGACGCTTTTCTCCAACCCTTTTTTTAAAACAATGACTTTCGTCCTAATTTCATTGAACCATTTCACCAGGACAATCTTCTTTCGTGCCTTGTCTTCATCCACTGAACGTTCCGCACATCATGTTGTACTCACCTAGTTGTGGTTGCAGGGGGTGGTCACAGCTCTGGCCCCGCCTCTTCAGTCGTGCTACTAGATCACTCTTCCTGTTGTGTTTGTGTTTCCCCCCCCCCCCCTTCTTAATATTATTCTAATTTGGATAACAAATAACAAATGACGAAGGTGGAAAGGACTAACTGTGAAATACCTGGAAGAGACTTCACCGGTACACCAGTGAGTACTTACCTGTGATATATCTGAGCGTTGTGTTGGGATCTGTGAATTTTGGGTACTTACATACGCGTGCTTATTCAGGATCTGCAGGTAGCAGTGTTAAATCTTTGTCCTTATGAACAACGTAGCCCAAGATACCACCCAACTTATCTTTTTAGGATCAGGTAGTAATGCTTCCCACAAGGTCCTCTTGTGCGAGTATGATAAGGGATATACAGTGCAACAAGTTGATAAGACACGTGTGCAACAGTTAAATATCTTGATTCCAAGATGTTTCGACCTACGCTGTACGCTTCTTCAGTTGATACAGAGAAGGCAATAGAGATGTAAAGGACGATGCATTGTTCATCATCCACGAAGACGTAGTTTTGAGGTGGTCCGTCCTCAGCTGGAGGATGAGTTCAACTCTTAGATTGAAGCAAAGTGAAGTTGGAAGCAATAGAACTGAGACTTATATACTCTCTATAAGTTATTCACCCTCATCGAAATCCTGACACTTATAACGTTGTCTTCAGCATAACCACTAGCTTGTGATACTAGGTATGTTGCGGCTCCTCCCTAAGTGAATGTGACTACTGACTATGTTAAGGCATTGGCTCTTCTTTAAGTGGATGGAGTAATTGGACCTGTTCTGCATGGGCCAGTAGGCCCTGCTGCAGTGTCTTTCTTTCTTATGTTCATGTGTCAGATTGTTTCTTTTATATTTCAAATTTAGAGCAAAAAATCGATTTGCAAATGGGATTTTTGGTGCTGACGGCTTCCTTCAGAGCAGGAGAGATAGAGACTTGGACAGATACAATTATTTATTTTCAGCTTAGAGCATAACAAAAGCATTTTAAATTTCACTGGTACCGCCTCAAAATTTTGAATATGTATTCTCTGGGGGCTGGGAAGAGATATATTCATGATAATATAAATCTGGATGATATCAGATGGCTTAATCTCAAGCTTATACACGATCATAACAACGTACTGAAGCGAAGGATATGGAAATGTAAAATAAGTTCAGTATTAAAGCAAAAAAAAGCATGGCACGATACGAGAATCTGTATCAACCATCTGAGAGCTGAGTCGAGTTCCAAAACTGTTTACCTGTAGTCAGGAACGGTGGTTAAAACTCTTCAAGAGGACACCAGATCAGTACCTCCAATGGCCACATAAACCCAGGCTGTGATGGATTTGTGCACCAGAGTGCCTCCAAGAGCAACATTCTGACACATGTGCAACATCTGGGTATCTTTATTGTAGACGTTTCGCCATCCAGGGGCTTTATCAATACAAATTCTAGGACTTAACTTGAAGACAGTAAGACTATATACAGAAGATGAGGTAATCAGTTCCTCAACCTAGGAGTAGGTGCGAAGAGCACCATAAGTCGTGGAGATTCTGTAGCAGATACGATACGATAGGGACTCACAGGTAAGGACCCCTCGAAGGGGCGAGGGGGCAGGGGGGACAGTGCTGATGAATAGACGGTGAGATGAATGTCTTGCAGTCGAAGAGGGAAGAGTAGGGACTAACCTCAACGCTAAGCCTGGAATGACGATGATGAAAAGACGATGTAGACAACAGGAACTCTGCAGGAGCTGGCTGCAACTAGTGGATGAGATTTTGCTCTTGATGGATGATTGGTGGCTGCAGGGAGGGGCTCAACGTTGATTGGTCATTACATAATGGCTTGGTGGTTACTTGGAATTGTGGCGTTTTTTGACGAAGAAAGTGTCCTTGGAGAGGCAAGTTCCATTTTTGAGATTTTTAAAGCGTTGGAGGGAATTATCATGAGGCGAGTTAAAGGAGTGTTCATATTGGGGGAGTTTTTACACCAAAGGTCAAGATTTGCCATAATGGTGGAAAGATTAACGGGATCAGCTTCTTTAGAAGGTCCAACGACATATTTGGGACTGTCTTGTTGATGAGGCGAGATTTTAGTTCGGGCTGGCTCCATGCCCTGAGGATAATTTATTTGTGGTCCCAAAAAGATACGTTTTACCATCTAACATAATGGTATTTTTCTTCTTCTGGTACAGTATCTATCTTGGGTCTTGAGATGGTATTTTTGGTGCTGGTAAATTGTACATTTACATCTTCATCTTCAATGGACGAATGGGAGAGGTTTCTGGTGGAAAGGCTTCTGTTTGGGTCGGTTTCTTTGAGGAGTGGAGGCGATGGAGACTTCTCATTGGACGTTGCTGGAGTGACGTCACTAGGTGTTGGTGGTGTTGGGAGCTGTGATGCAGAAGTGTTGATTAGGTCTTTGGTAAATTTTAGTATTTCTTCCGAAGGTGGAGATGCGGGGAAATAAAAAATGATGGCATATTATTTAGTGCAAATAACTTGTTAATGGTAGAGTTAAAAGATCCAGGTACAGCCATGTTTTTGCATGTGGCGTATAGTAGACATTTAGTGGATCTTAGTTACGTCACTGCTGGAGGAGTGGTGATGGTGGAGGTGGCTGAGTAGTAGCTTAAAGAAATTTTTGTAGTGTTAGCTTGGATCTTTGCAATTGCTGCATCGTTGGTGTGTTGGGGGTAGGTTTTTTCTTTGCTGCTTCTTGTGTTTTCTTCACAATATCCTTTCGTGTAGGACATTTTGTGCCAGTGTATGGTGGTCGTTGCTCTTACAGTTTAAGCACGATGGTTTGTGGTGGAGTAGCAGCGGTGCAGGAACTGAAGGTGTGTCCCTCACTACACATGTAGTGCAGAACTTCTTGTCTTTTCCCTGGACATGCTTTGGTGGTTGTGATGGAAAGAATAACAGTTCCAGCAGTGTTGGATGTACTGATATCTCTCTGCTTCGATGTAGGTTGGATGATGAAGGTAGTTAAAACAGCAAGACCTTCGTTCAGAGCAGTGGCCCGCCATGTTAACGTCGTGAGGTGACCTTGA
This sequence comes from Cherax quadricarinatus, assembly GCF_026875155.1. NCBI lineage: Eukaryota > Metazoa > Arthropoda > Malacostraca > Decapoda > Parastacidae > Cherax > Cherax quadricarinatus. The sequence goes on along the minus strand of NC_069456.1, from coordinate 33,926,139 downwards.
GCATGGACGATGCATTCGGGATTTTTTTTGATGCTGTCAACAGTAGCCAAGTATTTTGCGTCTCGATGGATGTCTTGAGTTCTGCAGGTGATTGAGACGTCAGAATCTTGGGCTAGTTTTTTAAGGAATACTGATTCCTGGCCTTGAGGGCAGGAGATGACATAACAGTAAACCCTTGGCAGTAAGTGTAGTGGGTGGCATCTGTAGTGAGTAGCTTCTCTGCTTCAGCATCATCATGACACACAACAATGAATGCTTCTTTCAGAGACAAAATGGTGTTGAATTTAACTTGCAGTGTTCCTTGAACAACAGTTGCAAGAGCAATCTTCGTTGAATCATCAACGGTACCGCTTGTTGGCTTGATCTTGACACGATTTGCGTAGCTCATCGTGCAAGTCAAGGTGAAGACAACGCTGGTAAAGGTTCCCCTCCCCAACGGGGATCGTAGGGATACAGAGTAAGTAAGGAGAGCTGCTATGACCTGCCAGGGCAAGAGTCAAGAGCAGAATGTCTAGTCGCTGCTGAGAAGCAGAAGAAAGGAGCCTGGCGCTTATATAGTAACGTCAGGTGTAGCAGACGAGGGCATAGTCACTGGCAGGCGGGATTCCCCAGTGGGTAGTAGTTGTCGTAGTCGTGAAGGTTATATACATGTCCTCAGAATCAAGATTCCATGATGTTGCAGTGTCTGACAAGTTGTGCAAGAATGGTATATAATACCGACAAGATAAAAATTAAGACACACGTGCAACATCTGGGTATCTTTATTGTAGACGTTTCGCCATCCAGTGGCTTTATCAAAACAAATTCTAGGACATAACTTGAAGACAGTAGGATGGCCACTGGATGGCGAAACGTCTACAATAAAGATTCCCAGATGTTGCACATGTGTCTTAATTTTTATTTTGTCGGTATTATATACCATTCTTGCACAGCAACATTCTGGTTGACTGCCCAATCACCAACAAATATCCAGGCCCAGGCCGAGCTGCGGGAGTAGGAAAACTCTCGAAACAGGTCACAGGGGGGTCCTACGTTAAGTGGGATATTTTCCAGCCTTTACTTCCAGAATTTAGAAAGATACTATTAGAAGAACGTCATTCTTCGGATTATTACTCGTCTGGGAACAATGACGAGGATGTGGTATACTTATTTGAACACGGGGACGACTTCCTTGTCATTGTTCCCAGACAATTTAACTTATGAAACTTGAGACCAGTTACACTGGACTGAGCCACTATTACGGTTTAATTTAGAGGAAGAAGGTGATGATTCGCTATCCTTTGTAGATGTTTGCCTCACAAAGCAGGAAGAACAATTAATACGGACTGTGTACAGGAAGTCCAAAAATGATGATCTCACTCATTACGTCTGACGATCTTGCGGGAGCTCAAAATCTGCAGTAATATAGAACTTCTTAAAATAAATCTAGACTACATAGTAAATACTCTTCTAGGTTTTAAGTATCCTCGCTGCAAGATATTCCAATATAATCGGGAAATGGCAAAAAAGTAAAAAGGGTCTCCTCTCCATTAGGACATATAACGTAGATGAATCATTCCTACTGGGATCGTTGCCATTATAGTTTCATTCATCATGTGAAAATCCACTGAAGACGTGGCAAGTCACCATCAAGACCATCAGGGACTTTTTATAAGGACTACCACACCTAAGTTGGAACCTAAATACACGAGAGTTTACAGTATATCATGTGGAGTATGTGATCAGATCTACATTGGGGAAACTGTTAGATGTTTCCCAGTACGACTGCAGAAACATATATATGATTATAGGATCCACAGTTTGAAGAATGTGTCCAGCACCGCGACACCCACTCCCATCTCATGGTATGGGATAGCTTACTATGACAAGATTAGGAAGAGTGCCTTGATTCTTCTCCCGTAAAACTCATTAACACAAAAAG
>NC_069456.1:33868194-33923718 GCF_026875155.1 Cherax quadricarinatus | reverse complement strand
AAAACTGTAAAAGGGGAAAACTATTGAAGAAGGAGTTTGTTTCCATTTGAAAGTTCCCTCTCTGCTTTTTGGTTTTTTCACCACCACGTTGTGTTGTGAGTGCATAAAGTCTGTTGTTTCACCAAGTTAAAAAACACTGTAGTAACGTTTTGGTAAATACCTGATAGAAAACTTATTGACGGATTCTTTTCTTAGGATTCTGTGGTGGGAAAAATAAATTTTAAAAAGAGGGGACGCTTTTATGAGTTACTACGGGAAAGGACTGTTCCCAGAAGACTTTTAGAAAAAGCCCTCCGGTAGGTTTCTTTTGGGAAATTAGTTTGGCAAAGCTCTGTTGGTAAAGACTTTAGGTAGCGATTCTTTTTGAACGTATAAGTGAATAAAACGGACTCAGGGAAATCGTAATGGCACGATTGCAAACAACGAACCAGAGGGGTTTTAACCCGCGGCGAGAGTCTCAATCCCGCCGGGGTTGGGTTTTGGGTTTAAAAGATGAATAAATTCAGAGGGTTTTTACGTGACATATAAACTTGTTTAACACAAAAATATGAAAGTAACTCAAAAAACAGTTTAAAATAAAAAAAGTATAGTGCACAAATCATTGATAAAAAATAAAAAAATAAAATTTAGACATAAAAAAAGTGTAGTGCAAAAAAATAAGTACAATTAAAACATAAAAAACTTTTAAAAAAACAAACCCCCATAATTACACACAAAAATATATTAATATAAAAAGTACAATAACCAGAAGACCAGGCGTAAAAAACACAGAAAACCCTAAGTAAATAACCAGGAAACCGTACAGTCAATAAAACAGTGACCTACAGTTAAAAAAAAACAAAAAAGCCAGGCATACAATAACAAAGACCATGCAGTTTCAATAACACAGAGACCCCGTGCAGTACAAAAACACAGAAGCCAGTACAGTCAAATAAACAGAAGACCATGCAGTCAAAACACAGAATCCCGTACATTTCAATAAACACAGAAGACCAGTGCATACAATAACAAGAAGACCAAATGCAGTACAATAACACAGAAACCATGCAGTACAATAACACAGAAGACCGTGCAGTACAAAACACGAAGACAGTGCGTACAATAACACAGAAGACCAGTGCAGTACAAAACACAGAAAAACCAGTCAGTACAATAACACAAAAAGACCATGCAGTAAAATAAAACAGAAGACCGTCAAAAAAATCACGAATCCCAGAACGTAAACCCATAGGGGTACATTTTCCAGAAGACTAGCACAGTACCAAACACAAAAGTCAGAATTTAAATAACACAGAAAAACCAGTACATTTAAATACACACAGTACCAGGCAGTACATACAGTAACGAAGGGACCATACGGGTACGAACACAAAAGAACCCCAACTTTAAAAAAAAACAGGAAAAACCAGTAAGTCCAAAACCAAAAAAGCCCGTACAGCACAGTAACACAAAAGACCTTACGAAAAATAACAGGGAATCCCCGTACAGACATTAAAACACGGTCATACTTTACGTAAACATAAAAAAGCGTACACAACAAAAACCCAAACAGTACAATAACACACGGACCGTACGTGAAAATACACACAATACAGTACAGAAAGTACAGTAACACAGAGGAAAGAGGGTAGAGAAACACAAAAGACCCACAGTGCATAACACAAAAAGCCAGTGCGTAAAAAAAAAACAAAAAAGAAGTGCATTTTAAATCAGAGAAAACAATCAGTACAATAACACAGAAGCCGTAATTTGCAAAACACCATGACGTACAGTACAGAAAACACAGAACCCCAGTGCGTTTTAAAAACACAGAAAGGAGTACAATAACACAGAATACGAGCGACGTAACACGTGGAAAGTACGGTACAGTAACAAAGCACCGGTACATAAATAACACGAGGACTAGCCTGTACAAAAGACAGTGGACTCGTACAGTAACACAGAAACGAATACGAACATTACACGAAGCCCAGAGTAAAATAACAAAAAAAACCAGAACAGTACATAAACAGAAGCCCAGTGAGTACTAAACACAGACGAGAATACAATTCTTTAACAAAAGAAGAACGGTCTGTACAAAACACCAAGACCAGTAAGTACAAAAACACAAAAGACCGTACAGTACAATAACCAAAAGGACCATATGCAAAAACACAGAAGCCAGTAATTAAATAACACACAAGACCAGTATAGTACAATAACACACAAGACCAAACAGTAAAATAAACACAAGCCCAGTACAGTAAAAAAATAACACAGAACCCCGTATGTCAATAAAAAGAAGACAAATTTCATACAATAACGCAAAAACCAGTACTTTTACAAAAACACAGAAGCCCAGTAAGTTTTACTAACCAAAAGAAAGTACGAACAATACACAGAATCCAGGCATACATTAAACAGAGGCTATACGGACGTAAACGGGCGACCAGCACAGTAACCAACCAGTAAAAATAACACAGAAGACTTTAACAGTAAATGAACATCCCGGCAGTACAGTACAATAACAGAGGCCCGTGGCAGTAAAAAAACACAGAAAACCAAAAGGGCCCAAATCACAGAAGCCAGTCAGAAAAAATAAACAGAAGCCCATAAGTAAAATAACACAAAAGACCCTACAAAAACAATACCAGAATCCATAACAGTTACGCCCAGACTACACTAAACAGATCAGTAAAGCTTAATAACACAGAAGCCAGCAAAGATAATACACAATACCATAAAGTACAGTACAAAACGCGGGGACCATAGGTACAGAAACACAGAAGACAAACACATACAGAACACAGAAGATTGTACATAAAATAGCCCCAAAAGACCCGTACGTACAATAACACAGAAGGGCCCAGTACAGTACAATAATACAGAATACTAACGCGAACAAAAAAACAGAGACCAGACAGTACAATAAAAAAAAAAGCCCAGTACTCAGTAACACGGAAGACCAGGAAAAGTACTTAAAAGAGAGGGCAATACATTTCTTTAACACAGAAGCCAGTAGAGTACAATAACATGGAAGGCCAAACAATACAATAACCAGGTGCCAGTACAAACAATAACACAAGACTTACAGCACAATAACACGATACACGTACAGTAAAAAGGAGACAGGTCAGTACAGTAACACGTAAACCAGCTGTAAATAAAAAAAACCAGTAAATAAATAAGACAGAAGGGACCATACGTACAGTAACACGAACTCATTCAGTGCAAAAAAAGCAGAAAAATCAGTGCATAAAATAACCCAGAGACGTAAGAACAATAACACAAAAGACCAGGTACATACTATAACACAAAAATCCGTCGAAAAATAAGCAGAAGCCGATAGTACAATAACCGCCCCCAGTACAGTACAATAACACAGTAGACAACACAAAAAAATAAACAAAAAAAAACGTACTTTGCATAAACGTAGCTAGAAATCAGTTCACTAACAAAAAAAAGACCAGTCGTACAAAACCAGAAGACCAGTACAGTACAATAACAGAAGACCAGTAATTTCAAATCACGAAAAAGAGTACAGACAATTGCACAAAAGACCAGATAAAACAAACACAAGCCATAGCGTACAATAACAAGACCCCCGTAAAATAACGCAAAAGACAAGAGGTACAAAAACACGGAAGACCAGAACAAACACAGGAAACCAGTCAGCACAAAAACCAAAAAGACCAGTAGAGTACAATACACAGAAGCCTACATTACAGAAACAGAAGCCATAAATAACAAAAACCCAAGAAGACCAATACAGAAAATACACAGAAGACAGGTCAGAAAAATAGTACAGAGGACCAGTACAGCCCTTTAACACAGAAACTACAGACAATAACACAGAAGAAAGACGATAAAAAACACAAAAAACCATCAAAACTTAAAAAGAAGATTTTTCGTACAATAAAACAGATCAGCCTTTTCAGTAACACACAAGACCGTCGTACAGTAAAGGGGAAACGAGTACTGTACAGTGCACAGAACCGTTAAATACAAAAATCAAAAGCCAGTAGAGACAATACAAGAATACAAGTACATACAAAAATACAGAAGACCATACAGTAGGGTAAGCCGAAGCCCGGTCAGTCAATAAAAACCAAGCCAATATGTAAAATTTAAACCAAAAACCCAGTACGTACAATAACACAAAAACCCGGGAGAAAACCCACAGAAGACCATAAAGAACAAAACAATAAAAGTACAACTTTAAACACAAAAACCCAGTTCGGTATAGTAACATAAAGCCCAACAAGTAACACTAGCAAGAAACCATTTTTGTCAGTGCCCACAATATCAGTACTTGCAGTACGTAACACAGGGGACCAGCACAGTAAAAAAAACCCAGTACAGTTAAAATTTTCAAAAAAACCAGTACAGTCAAAAATGAAGACCTTTTAAAGAAAATAACACCGGGGACCAGAGGGTACAATAACACAGCTACATAGAGTACTTAACAGGAAGCCCATCATTGAAATAACAAAAAACCCAGTGCGTACAGGAAAGAAGACCAATAGAGAAGAATAAACAAAAGACGAGTTCAGAAGAATACGCAAAAACCATAGAGTAGAATAAGACGGAGACCGAAATTACAAAAAAACCAGAAAAAGTACAGAACAATAACACGGGAGCCATTACGAAAATGCACAAAAACCGGTACAGTACATTAACACAGAGGACCAGTACGCACCATAACACAAAAAAAACCATAGAGTAAAAATCACAAGAATCCAGTACAGTACAGAACACAAAAGACTGTACAGTGAATAGCACAGAGGGCCAGTACAGCACAGAGCCCAGAAGACCAGCATATTAAAAACACAGAAGACCAGATATTACAATAACACAAAAGACCAGCAATTTAAAATAACACAGAAGCCCAGCATATTACAATAACACAAGACCACATATTACAATAAACAGAAGACCCATATTACAAAAACACAGAAGCCCACATATTAAAATAACCACAAGCAGTACCATTCAATAACACGGGAAGCCCAGCATATTACAATAAACACAAACCACATATTCAATAACACAGAAGCCCAGCATTTACAATAACAAGAAGCCCAGCATATTAAATAACCACAAGACCAGTACTTCAATAACACAAAAGACCAGCTATTAAAATAACACAAAAGACCAATATTAAATAACACACAAGACCAGTACATTAAAATAAACAGAAGCCAGCTATTACAAAAAACACAGAAGCCGCATTTTAAAATAAACACAAACCAGTACATTACAATAAACAGAAGACCAGCATATTACAAAACCAGAGACCGCATATTACAATAAAACAAAAAGACCGCATTTTTCATAACACAGAAGCCCGCTATTACAATAACACAGAAACCACATATTACAAAACACAGTAGACCAGAAATTTAAAATAACACAGAAACCACTATTACAATAACACACAAACAGTACATTACAATAACAAAAGACCAGTGCTACAAAAAACGCGATATCAATAAGCATAGAGACCTCCGTGAATACTAAAAAAGGACTGCCTTTCTAGCATTACCCTGTTACGGGGTTTTACTGTTTTTCATAATACGAAGTGTCAGGAATTTGAAGATGGGGAAAAAATGACAGAGACGTTTTAATTTTTTTTTCCTCGCCCCCTCTTTACTTTAAAAAGATAAATTTTCAAGCGTTTTACTTTTCTTATCTAATAAAAGTGTTTATTTTTTTCCCTTCCAAATTAATGGTGAGGTTTAAGTTTTATCAGGTCGAAATACCTTTGTGGTAGGCATGGTTGTTGCATTTTGTCAGGTCAGGTGTTGTCGAGTGACTGTTGTGGAATCATTCTTAATTTTTTCAAAAACATCAGCCGGAGGATGTAAAAACGCCGACCCCTAAAATAGAATAAAAACTTTAAATTACTTTACTGAACAATGTGTCAAGTTTAAAAGGTAAACTGAAGGAAGGGTTCCGGGATTGCATGAATTATATTTGGGTACTCGTAAGGGGGATCTTAAGAAGTTCCGGATTTTTCTTCATTGTTTCTTCTTCGTCCCCAATTGTTATAAATTATGTTCTCGTAACTCAAGAAAGCCTCATACAATCGACTTCCCTTTTCAAAGTTTTTTTTTACGATAACTGAACCAATTCATGGAAACAATTGGCTGTTTTGTCTGTGACCAAAAATTTGTGAAATCATTAATTATCCTGGGAAAGATGAAAAATCTTTTTAAAAAATGAGTAGTAAACTTCAAACCTTCACAAAAACTGCACATAATTCATGACGGGACATGCCATGTAATGTGTCATTTTCGAATTTATTTATGTAAAAAAGTAAGTGTGGAATTTTATTCAAGTCAACAACACACACACCCACCCACACACAAACACCCCACACACAACACACACACACACACACAACACACCAACACACAACGGGGGGGTATTAACATCCGGGGTTTATCCCAGAATTTTTAATATTGAAAGTAAATATTTCGACGTAGGGGATCTTTTTTTCGAAAATTTCTCCACACAAGTTATTGATAAAAAGTTCCAGCACTGTCATCTTTCACATCTACGCAGTGAGGTAGATATTTGGAATAAAAAACTTGTCAGTACTGAATACCCCTTATAATTTCATACTTAAGCATTCCCGGGGTTTCATTTGTTTTTTTAGGACCGGGTTTATTTTTCCCCCTCCAGCTGTCAAAAATTACTCGCAGTTTTATCTTCCTTCCAGCTGATCAAGAGTTACTACGCAATGTTTATTTTCCCCCAGGATAAGGTTACTACACAATGTTTTTCTTCCCACCCGCTGTCAAGAGTTTCTTCATGGTTTTTCTTTAGTACTTTTTTGTAGTTTTACTTTCATTTGAGGTATTTTACTGCCTCTAAATTTCCTGCTCATGTAAATAATTGTTTTAAAATTTACTTTTTATTTTTCAATAGTTCCAGCATGGGGGTTATCCGTTTCCCCCTGATGTTTTTAGCTTTGGGGTTAAATTATTAACACCTCTTTTCGCTCCGCTGTTAAATTTTGGGTTTTTTTAAGTTTCCCAATAGTTTAATTTTAATTGTGTACTCCGGTCCCAACCCAGTGCCCAATGTGTATTTTCACACCCCACCCCTTTTTTTTTCCCGATTATCTTTTTCGCCCGGTCACCAAACCAGTGCCTTGTATCATGTTTCACGGGGGCCCCCAAAAACCCAAATGCCCTGTGTAACATGTTACTAGGGCCATCTTCCAAAATCTCACTCCTTCACTCTTCTTTCCCCAGGTTCTTTCAACTTATTTTGGCCCACTTTACGCATCCGACCCTTATTTAAAAACCCCCATTATCCCTTAATTTATGATTTATTCCTTTTTTTTCTTCCAGAACTGATCGATGTTTCATTTATTTCTATTAAAGGTCACAAGTTTTCCACCCCAAAAAACTTTGTACATTTTGATGAATTCATTGATGGAAGTTATTTGAGACATTAACAAGACGTGTCGGGCCCGGAACATTCGGCCCCGGAGACGTGTCGGCCAGGAGACTTTTCGGCCCGGAGACGTGTCGGCCAGGAGACGTGTCGGCCCGGGGACGTGCGGGCCGGGAGAGTGTCGGCCAGGAGACGTGTTGGCCGGGCGTGTCGGCCGACGTAAGATGCTCTGATAAAATTTTTTTCACTAAATCGGTTTTTCTTGAATTATTAAAATTTTTTGAAAAGTTTTTTTTTTTTATGTTTGTAATGGTCAATGATTTTTCTGTCCTAAAAATTTATCGCATTTTGAAGATCTTTTAAATACTGTAAAAAATGTATTTTTTGAAAAGGGTTTATAATTATGCTGTTGAATTGTTTTAAAAATTGTTCCATAAGACTAACACGTTTGGGAAGTAATTCTTAAAACTAAAAAATTTTTGAATGTTAAGTAAATGATTTCATGTTGGAAGAAAAACCTCTGAAACTACTGTAACTACTAACTATGTGACTTGAGTCCGCTGGAAGGGGAAAACCTAAAAACTACATAGTATGAACCATAGTGACTTCAAACCCTTTTTTAGAGGAAACTGAAGAGTTGTAGCTACTGAAGCACTGAAACAAGTTACGTCTGCATAATAGGTTGTAGGGATTTTACTGTATTTTTTTCGCTTGTAAACAAACAAGAATACAAAAAAAAAAAAGTTGTATATTTTCACAAGTCTAACATGGGACCAGCTTGTTGTGAAACAATCAAAGCCGTACACAGTGTTAGAATTGTAAAATTTAAATTTATGAAAAACATTGAACAATTTAAAAAATAAAAGAAATGCTTTTTGCAAAGAACAAGACTTCTAGTAATAGGGTTTCAAATGCATATTAGAGAAAGAAATCATTGAAAAAAAATCAGTACTGTAGACAGTAACAATGAGAGGAACTAGCCAAGTTGAAGGAATGGCTACCGAAATTGTTTTGGTGGTCAGATCGAGACTATCATTATAGTCGACTTTATTACCTGAGAGTTACTGATTTTTGGTGTGTATTGTGGATAGGTTTATTTGGATAAATATCTTGAATTTGAGAAAAGTACAGATAAGAGAAATGGATTCTGGAATATGTTAAGTGAATGTGTTGGGAATGTTGAGTGAAGTAAGAGACATGAATGTCAGTGTGGGAGACATTGTTGTGTAAGGCGCAGTGGAAAAGTTTGAAGTGTTTGATGTATATAGCAGAGTAGAACCTTTAGCTTACCTCAAGGATACAGCCAGCATATCAACATACAAGAACGGTAAAGACATACACAAAATCGGTACAGCACAATGCAATAACAATACACTGGAAAAGAACATTTGAGTACAGTTCATGATAAAAGTGACTTTCACCACAGTTTGTCACCATCACCAGACCATTTACAACCAAGAACACTACACTGACTTACAGTGCTCCTCTTTCTTAGTATTTGATTGACACTACTACTACTACTACTACTACTACTAACTACTACTACTACTACTACTACTACTACTACTACCACCACCTCCACCTCTACCTTTATTGCTCCCGTCATTGTCTGCTGGCCTATATATACTACTCCCTCCTTCTCTCTCTTCTGTTAGTGTGACTTTGCAAATGGTCCAAGTCAGACCGAAACGTCGTCGTAAGCTCTTCTCTTCTATGTGCAGGTTTTTTGTGCATTACAGTAAGTACACTAACACAAAAGGCAAGTACAGTAACATGTAAGAATAGCACAGTAACATAAAACAGTACAATAACGCATTAAACAGTATAGAGAAACATGAAATAGTGTAGTAACATATAAAACAGTATAGCAACACATAAAACAGTATAATAACGCAAAAACAATAACGTAAAATATAAAACAGTATAATATCACATAAAACAGTATGGTGACAAATAAAACTATAAAGTGACATAAAACGGTAAATTGAGAGATAAAACAGGATAGAGACACATAAAACATTATTACGATGTTCCATAGGATTTCTACAGTATTTATGACACGAGTCTAAGGTATCTTCAGTATGTAATATACACATGGGAAATAGTAACAAGAAATTATATATACTGATATAATTCAATCGATTGTGCGGATCAATTCTACTATTACGGAGATAGAAAAAATTCATAAAATATCTCTTTTAATATAACGTATATTATTTTATGGTCTAAAGGTATTTTAATGGTACCTTTTACTTATCAGTTACATATAAACATTTTAACAGACTTATAATCATATATTGTTACAGTGGCCGCCATCTTGGCTGAATGGGAAGATTGGAAAAAGATAGTCAATTTCCTGAGACGATCTGAGTTTCAAACACTTAGCAACACAGGAGAGCTTCTAGTGGAAGTGTCACAAGTAGTCGCACTTGTGAGACACTAAGGAATAATGCTATTCTCAGGTAGTCTCTTAATCAAAGTAAATGAACAGGAAAAGAAGACCTCGAGACTGAGAGAGGTGTTGTACTGCCTGCTCTACTCCACTCACCTCTGACGTAAACTTGCGTCAGGCGAGTAGTAACACTCACCTCTGACGTAAACTTGCGTCAGGCGAGTAGTAGCACTCACCTCTGACGTAAACTTGCGTCAGGCGAGTAGTAACACTCACCTCTGACGAAAACTCGCGTCAGGCGAGTAGTAACCAGAGGTGAGGTCATAAATGGTTATCACTGGTAAATGATGCATCAGCACAAAATATATATATATACATAAAATGAAAAATGAGAAAGATAAAAATGAATATGTAATATTACAAAGCTGATTTTCGTCGTTTTAGCTAATAACGATGATAATCGCAATGTAATGTTAGATAGATGAACAAAATTGTAAGACATATTTAGAGAAATCTTAAGTCAGCGTAACAATTATAGTAACACATAAAACAGTCATTGAGATATAAAACAGCATAATAACACACAAAACACATATATAACATAAAACATTACTACAGCACAGAATTACAGAATAAATAAATAAAAACAATAGTGCAACACACAAGACCAGTACAGTACAGTAACACAGAAGACCAGTACAGTTACACAGAAGACCAGTACAGTTACACAGAAGACCAGTACAGTTACACAGAAGACCAGTACAGTTACACAGAAGACCAGTACAGTTACACAGAAGACCAGTACAGTAACACAGAAGACCAGTACAGTAACACAGAAGACCAGTACAGTTTACACAGAAGACCAGAAACAGTTACACAGAAGACCAGTACAGTTACACAGAAGACCAGTACAGTAACACAGAAGACCAGTACAGTTACACAGAAGACCAGTACAGTTACACAGAAGACCAGTACAGTTACACAGAAGACCAGTACAGTAACACAGAAGACCAGTACAGTTACACAGAAGACCAGTACAGTTACACAGAAGACCAGTACAGTAACACAGAAGACCAGTACAGTTACACAGAAGACCAGTACAGTAACACAGAAGACCAGTACAGTTACACAGAAGACCAGTACAGTTACACAGAAGACCAGTACAGTAACACAGAAGACCAGCACAGTAACACAGAAGACCAGTACAGTTACACAGAAGACCAGTACAGTTACACAGAAGACCAGTACAGTTACACAGAAGACCAGTACAGTTACACAGAAGACCAGTACAGTTACACAGAAGACCAGTACAGTTACACAGAAGACCAGTATAGTTACACAGAAGACCAGTACAGTAACACAGAAGACCAGTACTGTAACACAGAAGACCAGTACTGTAACACAGAAGACCAGTACAGTAACACAGAAGACCAGTACAGTTCAATAACACAGGAGACCAGTACAGTATAATAACACAGAAGACCAGTACAGTACAATAGCCCAGAAGACCAGTACAGTACAATAATACAGAAGACCAGTACAGTACAACAACACAGAAGACCTGTACAGTACAATGACACAGAAGACCAGTACAGTACAATAACACAGAAGAGCAGAACAGTACAATAACACAGAAGACCAGTACCACACAGTAACACAGAAGACCAGAAGAGAAACACAGCTTAACAGTATAGAAACACACAAGACCAGTACAGTAACACGAAAGAAAAGTACAGTACAGTAACGCAGAAGAACAGTAACACAAAAAGACAGTACATTAACACACATTACTGGAGCAACTGAAATTGATCAAGTTGTTTTAATCTTAATTCTGGTGAGTCCAATAATGAACAATATGAACAACACTGCTGGTGAATGAACATAAATAACAACACTACCATGACTCCATCAGGGAGGCTGAAGTGGGAATAGTACCACCATGACTACTGTTAAGGAGGCTGGAGTGGGAATAACACCACCGTGACTACTGTCACAGAGGCTGAAGTGTGAATAACACCACCGTGACTACTGTCAGGGAGGTGGAGTGGGAATAACACCACCGTGACTACCGTTACGGAGGTTGGAGTGGGAATAACTCCACCGTGACTACTGTCAGGGAGGCTGAAGTGCGAATAACACAATATTCGAAACAATAATTAATAAATAAAAGAAAAATTATTATTTGCGACCACTGTCAGCCTCAGGGTTATCTCTGAGTTACCAGACCTTGCCACGTGGAGGCCAGTGGTTCGTCTTTAAGGTTCGCCCCCCCCTCGCCTTTCCTAGGTTCATGTGTCCAGGAATCCATCCGTGGGCCCCCGGATGTCTCCCCTTCCTCACTACCCTAAGGTCAGCATCGCCTGTCTCTCTCCCTTTGCCTTCCAGCCTCAGCCTTCCCCAGGTTCATGTGTCCAGGAATCCAACCGTCCGCCTCCGGATGTTTTCCCTTCCACACTTCCCCAAGGTCAGCCTTACCAACCTGTATTCTTGCCATCCCCAGGTTCATGTATCCAGGAATCCATCCGTCTACCGCCAGATATCTTCCCTTCACCACTTACCCAAGGTCAGCCTCAACTGCTGGTATTCATGCCTTTCCCAGGTTTATGTATCCAGGAATCCATCCGTTCGCTCCCGGATGTCTCCCCTTCCCCACTTACCTAAGGTCAGCCTCAACTACAACCTTCCCCAAGCTCATGTATCCAGGAATCCATCCGTTCGCTCCCGGATGTTTCCCCTTCCACACTTACCTAAGGTCGGCGGTGCCTTCCCCGGATCAGTGTCTCCAGGAATCCACTTGTGTCACTGAGTTGACTCCCTTCCCCACTTCCCCAGAGTCAGCGGTTGCCACCCTCAGTGACCTTGCTGAATGGAAACTTGGTCTTGTCTAGCTGGTCTACGGTAGTGACTGTCCAGGTGGGTGGAATTACTGGAGGGGACACACAGAAAACTGCGTCCAGTAATTACATCCACCAAGACAGCCTGGACAGTAGGTTAGCTGGACGAGACGAAGCTCGCACACAGCTCGGCCACCTCGGAGAGGCTAATTAATAACAATTTTGGAAATCCTTTTATATTACACTATGAATTTATACCAAGTACAAGTTTATTTTTTACTTATTTTGCAGTTTAAAAGTATTTGTGAGAGTTTTATTTAATATAAATTAATTGCCAAGTGTTGAAGACAGCATTACACTCTTTTCATTTTTATTTATTTATTCGTCTTTTGCATTTTACACTCAAAGGCTAACAAGCCGACAAATATACACGTATGTAAGTATTTTTGCGTACATTTATACGTTTCAACACACCCAACTTACGCATACACCATTATACATACACTTGTATGCATAACACACACACACACAATCCTAGGTATTACAAATACGCACACATGTAAACAGCAATGTACACAATTCTCTCTTCTCACTTTAACATATATGAGGTCACACATACACACACACACACATCTCACCTGAAACACCTGCCATGAACACTCATGCGCACATACATGTGACAACATTCTCATAGACATTCCTGTACTCGTCCACATTGTGGTTAAAATTAAACAATACAGTAGAGACTATGTAAGGGAAATACAGAAATATTTATGTGCTTCATTATTCAGAATATATAAGACATGTTATTATGTATGTTAGTATATATGAATAAATGTAATTCCTGTGTGTTATTGTGTATATGTGTCATGTTTACATATTATGTGTTGATGTATGTCATGTGTACATGGTATGTATGAATGAGTACAATGTTTATGTATTGTGTATGAGTGTCACGTGTACATGTTATTGTGTATGGATGAGTGTCATGTATATGTATTATTGTGTATGGCTTAGTGAAATGTTTAGATATTGTTGTGTATGGATGAGTGTCATGTATATGTATCCACTTAAATGCTGCTTTACTTTACATAAGTGTTCTTCACTTATGTATTTCAGTGTTTACACATGTTGCACATATTACCTTCACTTTCTCAATTCACAGTCTTCTTTGTTACACATATTTTGTCTTTATCATCACTTTAACAATCACATTTCTGACACACACTTTACCTGGTCTGCTCAACACTCTTATTCTACTATAATTATTACCTTCTTTAAAGTTTTTTCCTTTTCTTCTTTAATAAACATTATGGACACAGTCATGAATTATTGCAGCACTTTATTACAACTGCGTCACACTTTATTACAACTGCGTCACACTTTATTACAACTGCGTCACACTTTATTACAACTGCGTCACACTTTATTACAACTGCGTCACACTTTTTTAAAAACTGCGCCCAAACTTTTTTAAAACTGCTTTCACATTTTTTTAAAAACCTGGTCACATTTTTACAACTCCTCCAGGAAGGTTCCTTGATTTTGGGGGGGGTTTCTTGATTTGGGGAAAATTAAATCTGGGCTCCGTTCCCCAAATTAAGCCTAAAATCCCTTTCCCACACCCCCCCTTGGCGCTGTAAAATCCTACGGGTTTTTTAGCGTTTCCCCCCTTGATTTAAAAATAATTTTTTTACAACCTGGTCACACTTTATTAAAAACTGCGTCACATTTAACCTTAATCTATTTTAAATTTTTTTTAATTTAAAAATTTTTCTTAATAAAAGGGAATGAAAAGTTCCCATATTTTGATGTTTATTTTTTGGGGAAAAAAGATGTAAATATGTGAAGAAGTGTTTAAACTTGAGAGCTTGTTTTTAAAAGACAAAGAAGATATTTTTAAAAATTTATCTTAATAAACACTTTTTTAAGTGGGGAATTATTTATTAAACAAGTCCCCCATTTTTCCCAAAAATTACGCTTCTTTCCCTTTTTATTAATAAAGGGTTAAAAAAAAAGAAATTCACCCCCAACAGATGCAAAACAAAAATTTTCGGTTATGAACATAATAAGGTAAACATAATAACTGAAAATAAGAATTTTGGTGGGGTTCCCAAAACCCGGGGGGCCATTTCGACTGTGTTTTTAATGTCCCCCATTGTTGTTATGTACTGTTTGTTTTTCAAGGTTGTGGTCCCCCCCCCCCCCCCCATTATGTTGCGGGGGACATATTGCAAAAGTCAGTAATTCTAAAAAAAAAAAAATTACAATTTCAGAAGGGAGTTGTTGAATAAAGGGAAGTTTGTTTCCAGGTAAAAAGTTTTTCTCGTTTTTATTTTTTTTTTTTTCCCCCCATCGTTGTGTTATGAGTGTATAAAGTCTGTTGATACACCAGATTTTAAAAAAACACTGTATGTAACCTGTCTAAAAAAAACCCTGTTTAGAACCCTGATTGGTGGATTCTTTTTTGGGATTCCGTTGGTGGGGATTCAAGTTTTATAAGACGGGGACGCACTGGAAGAATTTTTACTACTGGGGGACTTTTAAAACAGGGGACATAGGTAAAAGACTTTTAAGATTTCTGTTGGAAAAAGAGTGCTACAGAACTTTTTGGGTAAAAGACTTTAGGCAGCGGTTTTTTTTGTTACGTAAAACTGAATAGTCAGTTGGTTTTTAAACGTCTTCGTGATCGTGGTTTTCTCCAGGGGAGTTTTATCCTTTAAATTGATTTTTTTTTTTTTCATTTCCCTTCCGGGGGGGGAAAGAAATTTTTTCTTGTCACATCCCCGATGTAATCGGTACAGGGGAAACGTTTTTACATGAGCAAACCCACAAAAAGAGGTTGACCATGCCCGATGATCAGAAAGCTCAAAAAAACCTCAAATTACAAGACTAATACTTTCCCAAAAGGAGAAAAGGGAATGGCCCCCAAACCCCACCCAGCTTGAAAACCAATTCCCAAATGAAAGGGGTGACCAATAGAAAACTCGCTGTCCCTTGGACAAACTAGTTTTGGGGGGAAGGAAAGTAACTTTGTTTTTAAAAAATTTAGAATTTTGGTAATTTTGTTCAAAAAAATTTAAAAAAAAAAAAAAAGGGCGGGAACTACATGTTTTCCCTTTGTGATGAGGGAATGTTATTTGATGTGGTGTTTTTGGGGGGGGCCACTTTTTGGGAACAAAAAAATTAGTGAGAGGAAGACCCAAAGGAAGTTTTTTGAAAAAAAAATTCCCTTTAATTAAGAATAAAAGGGAAAAATGGGGTTTTTAAACTATTTTGGGCAATCTTAATAACATTTTTTATTTAGATAATGGACTGAAGAAAAATTAAAAGACAGGGGGTAAGTCAGGTTACAGATTTAATTTTATGGACCTCAGTTTTAATTTCAGCAGTGGCAGAGGCTGGTTGAAAAATTTTAAGTTACTGGTCCACATCACAGTGATATGGGCCCTGCAAAATAATGATGTAGGGGGAAAAAGGGGGGGGGATGTACGTTACGGTAAAGGAAGAGTGGGGGAAGGGAAAGTTGGGGTTGACAAAGGGGGGGCAAAGACTGAAGATTCACGGCGGAATAGTTAGTCACCCCTCATCCTGAGTTTACTTTTTGCAGGTTAAAGTTAAGGTTTAAACTATATCCTCTAACGTCTGAAAATTGTGGTAATAAAAATTTCCCACGAGGAAATTAAAGGAATGTTCTTCCCTGTAAGCGGCTATTATTTTTTATAAAGAAAGGGTAAAACATTGACTTCCCAAAGCCGGAACCCAAAATTCTATATAAACTGGTATTTAAAGGAAAACAATTTTTTTATTAAACAAACTTATTGAAAAATTGTATTTTATAGAAAAAAAAATTAAATCACTATTAACGAAGGAAATGTGGATGCTAAAAAACTTTTCTATTGAAACATCATAATGATCCGTTTAAAATTTCTGAGTCATCTACAGACTTTTCGACAGTCATGAGCATGCCAGTCTTTAAACTGACAGTATGAACTTTTGACATTTCATGAACATGCAGTATGAACATGACAGTCAGGGACCGGGACAGTCATGAACATGACGGGTATGACCATGACGTCTTGAACATGACAGAAATTTGGGGCATGACAGTAAGAGCATGACAGTCATGAACAGGGACAGTCAGGAACATGAAGTCATAAACATGACGTAATGAGAAAGAAGTCATGAACATGACAGCATGAGGGGACAGAAAATGAGCATGACAGTAATGAGCTTTGACAGTAATGAGCAGACATTTCATGAACAGGGACATTTCCGGAACATGACGCCCGGGAAAAACATGACAGTCAAAAAACATGACGTAATGAGCATGACAGTCATAAACATGACAGTCATGACCATGACATTTCATGACCATGACAGTAAATGAGCATAAACCAAAAGCTTGTAATGGAGCTTAATTTCAAATAAATAATGTCTATTTTTTTTTATTTTTGGGGAGACTTCAAAATGAAAAACTTTAACAGGGGGAACAACTTCAGATGTTTACTTTTTTAATTGTTTTAAAATTATAGGGAAAGACCCTTGTCAAAGTTTTGGAAAATATAAGTAAGGACCTGAAAATATATAAGTAATGTCTTGTTGGGGACAAAAAAATTTAAAATGGGAAAATTATCATATTTTTGGGAAAAAAAAATTTCTAGCAAAATTTGGAAACAATTTTTTAAGGGTTTTGCTGTTGGACCCCCAACCCTTGAATATTCTTTAACAGATGTAAAGGGAAACTTGGGGAGTTGTGAAAGGGAATGTTTCTAAACTTATTTTTACTCAGTTTTTTTGATCACAACATTGAAAACTTCTCAAAAAATTTTTTCCCTGGGAATATTACCATGTTGGGGGAATATAGGGGACAAAGGGAAATCAACACAATTTTTGTCGGGCTTTCCACCTTCTGTACTAATAGGGGGGTTATTGTCATAAATTTTAATCATGGGGAAGGTGAAAACCCAAAAAAAAAAATCAGTTAAAAATGAAACCCATAGGGGAAATTTCTTTATTAAATATTTGGGCCCGCCCAGTCCTATACAAGCGAAAGGAAAAAAGGAAAAGGGGGGGGGTTTTAAATTTAATCAGCCCTACCCGGGAAACGATGTTTTTCAGCCCATAAATCTTGTAGAAAAGTACAGCAAAGGACGGTAGCAGTGGCTTATATACTTTTTTCAGGTGAGGCGGGCACTGGGGAGGGGGGGTTATGGGGGTTTGCCACAACTGGGTTTTAAGTAGGTCTTCTCTTTTTAAAACCCAGCGGTCACCCGCTGGGGCTAAAAGGGGGTGAAACTGGGTGCCCAAAAGAAAATGATTTTACTAGGGTTTTGGCCCCGGTTTTAACTGCGCGAATCTAGGAGATTTTTCCCTTCCCCCCACTGACATAGTTTATAATGCAACCAGCTCTTGTTCCTTTCTGGGGAAACTTGTTTTAATGCTCTTTTAACACTCGTAATAAAGGAATGTAATTTTTAAAGAATCCCGAGTTTTAAAATCCCTCGGATCATCACTCCTCATGTCCCCAACCCCGGGGAAAGCATTTCCTATTTAAGGAATAGTAAACAAAACCCACTGCTTACTGTAGTAGAGTGTGGACTTAAAATTTGGAAGATTTGACGAACCTCGGGATCAACTGAGTTTTGGGCCTTTCCCTTTAGTATATATTTTTACATAGTTATATACTCCCTCCCCCCCAAAGAAAAATTGGAGGGGGGGGGGGGGTTTAAGGGAGATTTTGAGGGTGCTAGGTGCTTGGAATACAGCAGGCTTTTGTGGGCGGGGTTGATATGAGTGGCGGAAGAAAGTGGTTTTTATGATTTGACGTGCTGTTGGAGGGGGGAACAAGTTGCCCTTTTAAATGAAGAGATTGGGGGGAAAACCCGTTAGCCAGGCCCTTTAGTCCTGGAGCTAGGAAGTACGGGGCCTTGGGGCGCGGGAAGGGAAAGGTGAGGTCAGAAATTAAATGAAGGCGGGAAAAACAAAAAAAAACGTAATGGGCAAAAGTTTGCCCCACACCTGGAAAAAGTTTAAATAATCCCCCAAAATACAAAATTTTGTGACAAATCATCGTTTTTTTTTAAAAAAAGTTTACTGCTTTATAGCCCCTTTTGGCCCTTTGCGCTTCTTTTTGATTATAATAATAAAATTTACTTGACCTACATTTAAAATGAAATAAAAAGAATGTCGTAAAATTCCCCCCAAAGGAAAAGGGTTTCCCTTTAGGGTTTGGGGGGGGCTCTTTATTTGGGGGAAATTGGGGTCTGTGGTCCAGTTTCCCCGAAAAAGTTTAATTTCCTTCCACATCCCCCCCCCCCGGGCTGTATAAATCCTATGGGTTAAACGCTTCCCCCCGGGTTTTAATAATAATGAACTCTTTAAAAATTTTTTGGGTAAGGGAAAAGTTTCTGAAATTCCAAATTTTCCCCATTTTTTTGTTTAATTTTATAACATTATTGATTAGTTAAACCCAAAAAAAAAATTAAACCCCGTGGATTAATGAGGAAAAAAACAAAACATTTTGCAAAAATTTGACTTCAAAACAATACATAACAAAGGGGTTTTGGAAAAACGTTTCCACACAATTTTCCCAAAAGCTTACATTTTAGGGGAAAGAGACCAGGGCCCAAAAAAAGTTTTTAGCAATTGCTTTTCCTTGACTGTAAGAAATCTTCGACACCCTTACTCCACTGAAGGGAAAAATTTTGAAAAAAAATAAACTGTCATTTCTGGAGTTTAAAGTAAAAGGAAAATTTAAAAAAAACTTTAAAAAACACTGAAGAAAAAATTTAAAAGGGTGGTATGTCTTCAGTTACTAAATCACTAAATCTATTTCGAAACTTGGGCGACATTCAAGGGGTGAATTTCGCTCCCACATGTAAGTGGAGACCCAAAAAAGTTTGTGTAAATTTAAAAGCCTATAATAAAAATTGAGAGAAATTTGTTTAAAATTTTGAAAATCCGTTATTTCTAAATGGAATTGTAGTTAATTAAGTGTTTTTTAAGTGATTCGAAAAGGAATGTTTGGGGTAATTTTAAATTCCAAAAAAATCAGGTCTCAGTTACTGGCTCTCTGTTTTAGTAGGTTTTTAAAGGGAATGCAGAATTTCAGCCCAAAAACGTTTTTCAGAAAAAACGGTTTATCGTCGTCGTTTTCAACCCTTTAGACAAAAGTGTTTAAAATGTGATCCACAATCACAGTTTTTTTAGCAAAATATTTTTCATATAATAAAAAAAGAAAAAAAATGGGAAATTTAAACTCCCGCATTTGAGGGGGACGGTTTAGAGCTTGGAAAACCCCAAAAACAGCATTTCCTCAGGGGAGGAAAATTAAATTGACAAATGCAGCAAACCCCCTGGAGCCCTTTACCACTTTTGATATTAGAACAAAGTATTTAAATATTTAGTATATACGAGCCCGATGTAATTTCAGGGGAGGACACACAGAAAAAGCGCCCAGTAAAAAACACCCACCCGGGTTTGGTAGAAAACATGGTCAAATCAGAAGAAAAGGGAAAATCCCTACCTTGACCCCCCATGGGAGGCCCCCCTGGGTTCTTTGTATTCGTTTATTTAAATTTCAGTTTTTTATTGGGTTTTTTTATGAGTTTTTCTGCATTTTTTGTTCTTTTTAAACCGGGAAATTTTATATTTTTCCCAATTTTTAACTGCATTATCTGTGTTAGGTTTTGGTGTTATTGGGTTTTTAAAAAATGTGATTTTTCGTATCCCGGTTTTATTATGTATTAAAAATAAATTTTTTATCTCTGATATTTCTGTACTAACAGCGTTTTTTTTGTATTTTTGATATTACTATATATAAAAACGTGATATTTGCCCCTTCTTTAAATTTTTTTTAAATTGTATAATATTGTGAAAAATTTTTGTCGTTGCACCACTAGTTTTTTTTTGAACAAGGGTAACATTTTTATCTCTGGTTTTTAACTAAAAATAAAAAAGTTATCTTTGTTTTCTGATAGACTTTGCAAAGGTTTTTGGTATAAAGTTTTTTCTCTCCATCCATTTCTTTATTCAACATTTTTTTTGTATAAAATTTCTTTTTAAAAATTTTAAAAATTTCAGGATTTTTTAGACAGAAATTCAAATTGGGTTTTCCAGGTATTATGTTCAATCAAAATTTCAGGTTTAAAAAAAATTTTCCAGTATTGTTATTTCAGTTTTTCAAAGCAGCAGCCTTTGTCCCAAACCACCTTCCCCGACATTTTTTTTTAATTTGGGGGTAATTTTGTACCATTACATAAGACCCCCCTGCAGTGTGGTGTTTTCCCCACCTAGTTGAGGTTTTTCAAAGGGGGCGGGGTTTCCCAAACCCCGGCCCCCCCCCTCTTCACTGGGCGCTACTAGGTCACTCTCCCCGAAAACCCTGAGCTTTTTCCTACCCCTGCTTAAAGCTACGTATGGATCCTGCCTCCACTCATTTGCTTCCCAAACCCTTTCCCCTTCCTAACTACTTTTGTGGGAAGAAGTTTCTTTTTCCCAAAAATTCCCGCGATTCTTTTGTGTTTTTAACTTCCAAAAGTGCCCCTTGGGTTTCTGTGTCCCATCTCTGGAACATCCTGTCCCTTTTTTTTCCACTTTGTCAAATTTCCCCCTTTAGTATTTTGTTTTGGGGGTTTTTCATGTCCCTATCTTTTATGTGTGTGTTTTGTGTGTGTGGTTTGTCTCCTCAATTAAAAAAGGTGGTCTCGTCTCTTCAGTATCCTCACCTTAAATAGTACATCAATCCCTCCCCAAAAAACTTGTGTCCCGGAAAATCGTCCCTTGTTTTTGGATGTCTTGCCTTTCCCCCCTTCTCGGAGGACCCAGACGACCTTGCCCGCATTGGGAAAATTTTTGTCTTTTCCAAATACGGTCGAAAAACTTTCCAGGTGGAGGAATTATGGAGACAGAAATCTGTTGTCCCGTAAATTTCACCCTCGAGGGGCAGCTATTTAGCGTCCCCCAAAACAGCTTGAGAGTTCCCCACCAAACCCCCCCCCCCCCCCAGGGTACCGTTTTTTCAATGAAAGTTTTAAACCTTCTTATGAGGGCGTATCATAAAGATTTTATAATACATTTTTTTTTTTTCAATTTGTAGCACAAAAAAGCGGATGTGTGAAAGTTGGGTTTTTGTGAAATGCCCGGGCCAATTTTTTAACCTAAAGTTCAACCCCCACCCAAAAATGTAAAAATTTTTTTAAAATTTCTTTTGTTATAGTCTTTTGTTATTGCAAAAACATGTTACGGGGCATGAATTTAAAACAAAACCCACACACAAAAAAAATTAATTAAAAGTTTTTTTTGGGTGGAAAAAAAGCCTTTTTGGCGCGGGTCACCTGACTAAATAAAGTTTGGAGTCGCGCTACAACCCCCGCCCCCCCTTATTTCCTCTAGCCAGGATATCTCCCATTTCTATGTTGTGTGAACTGTGATTTATGGATATTAAACCCTTTATCGCAAAATGAATTAGAATACAATATATTTTAGTACGCCCTGAAGCATGTGGGGCAAGAAAAAAGGGGAACCCAAGGCGAAATTGGGGTGGGGCCCCTTTTTATTGTTGGGAGAAGGCCTGCCGTGGCGTAGGGACAAAAGTTTGTGTTTTACATACAAAAACATACATTCATACATATTTTTATATATATATATATATATATATTTTATATTTATATATATTTATTATATATATTTTAAATTATTATTTTATATATATATATGGAGGGGAGAGAGAAAAAAGAGAATGTCAGGGGGATGAGGGGGATAGGCAAGATCTCGTCACAAAAATTGGGCATTATTAAAAAACTTTCTCCCCCAGGGGGATTTAGGTGGGGGACGCTTTTCTCCAAAATTTTTTTTAAAAAAATAATGACTTTAGTCCCAAATCATTCGAACCCTTTCAAAGGAACAATCTTCTTTTGTGCCTTTTCTTGCAACACTGAACGTTCGCACAAAACTTTTTTGTAAATCACCTAGTTGTGGTTTTCAGGGGTGTGAGTCCCCAGCTCCTGGCCCCGCCTCTTCAGTCGTCGCTACTTGATCACTCTTTCCCGTTGGTTTGTTAAAAATATTCTAATTTTTGGGTAAAAAATTTCCCAAAAGACGAAGGTGGAAAAGGGCTAACTGTGGGCTTAAAAAACTGGAAGAGGGCTTCCCCGGTTTCACCAGTTTAGTTTCTACCTATGATGATTGAGCGTTTTTTGTTGGGCTTTTTTTGGAAATTTTGGGGGTTAATTTCATACGCGTTTCTTATCAGGGATCAGCAGGTTGCCCGATAGTTAAAAACTTTTCCTTTTTTTGAAAAAACGTAGCCCAAGTTTTCCACCCACTTATTTTTTTTAGGGGAAAAGGGAGTAATGCTTTCACACAAAGGGCCTCTTGTGCGAGTTGGTAAAGGGGGTTACAGTGGGAACAAGTTTATAAGACAGTGGGCAAAAAGTTAAATATCTTGATTCCAAGATGTTTCGACTTCACAGTAAGTTCTTCAGTCGAATCCAGAGAAGGCAATAGAGATGTAAAGACGATTTCAATTAGTTTCCCCATCCACGAAGGGCGTAGTTTTGGGTGGTCCGTTTCCCCCAGGGTTTGGGGAAGAGTTTTATCTCTAGTTTGGAAGAATGTTTAAGTTGAAGCAAAAAGAACAGAGACTTTTTTTTTATAAGTTATTCACCCTCTCGAAAAACCTCACACTTTTTAACATTTTTCTTCATCATAAAACCCCTAGCTTTTTGCCCACTAGTCTGAGCCGTTTCTCCTCCCTTTAAATGAAAAATGACTAACCTGATAGGTTTAGGCATTGGCTTAAGCTGGGGGTGGGGGAATTTTGGGCCCGCCTCGCAGGGGCCCGTAGGCCCTGCTGCAGTGTTCTTTCATTCTTTTTGTTCAGTTTGGTTTTTTTTTATATTTAAAATTTAGAGCAAAAAAACGATTTGCCCCAAAAGGGTTTTTGGGGTGACGGCTCCCTTCAGAACAGGGAGTGATTTAAAGATTTTGGAAAAGATACAAAAAATTTATTTTCCGTTAGAGCAAACAAAAAATTTTTTAAAATTTTTAGGAAAAACCTCAAAATTTTTGAATGTTTCTTTTGGGGGGGTTTGGGAAAAAGATATATTTATGGGTAAAATAAATCTGGTGATTTCAGATGGTTTTAAACTCAAGCCTTTCACGACCCTAACAAGTACTGAAGCGAAGGATATGGAAAAAGTAAAATAAGCCCGTAAAAAGCAAAAAAAAGCCATGAGCACCCATACGAGAATACTGTATCAAAATTTGTGAGGGTTGACGTTTTAACACAATGCCCGGGAGATATAGGAAAACCCGGTTTTAAAAAAATCTTAAGAGGGGCACCGTTTAGTACCTCCAATTTGGGCCCCATAAACCCCGGCTGTGAAAGGTATGTGCCCAGGGGTGCCTCCAAAAAAACAAAAATTCTGGTTGACTGCTCAATCACCCAAAAAAATCCGGCCCCGGGAGCTGCGGGAGTTTGGAAAACCTTTGAAACAGGTCACAGGGGGGCCACGTTTTAAATGGGTTTTTCCGCCTTTATTCCAGCATTTAGAAAGATTTCCCATTAGAAGAGGGCTTTTTTCGGATTATTATGTCTGGGAAAAAAATGACGAGGGATGTTTCCCCCCCGGGTTTTTTATTTGAAACGGGGGCGCCTTTCCCTTTTCATTTTTCCCCGACAATTTAAATTATGGGAAAAAAGGGGCAGGTTTTCACGGGGCCCGAGCCCCCTAAATACGGTTTAATTTTGAGGGAAAAAGGTGATGATTCATATCCTTTGTAGATGTTTGCCTCACAAAGCAGGAAAAAAACAATTAAAGGACTGTGTACAGGAAGTCCAAAAAAAGATGATTCTCATTTACGTTGACATGATCTTGCGGGCGCTCAAAATCTGCAGTAATATAGAACTTCTTAAAATAAATCTAGACTACATAGTAAATACTCTTCTAGGTTTTAAGTATCCTCGCTGCAAGATATTCCGATATAAGCGGGAAATGGCAAAAAAGTAAAAAGGGTCTCCTCTCCATTAGGACATATAACGTAGATGAATCATTCCTACGGGGATCGTTGCCATTATAGTTTCATTCATCATGTGAAAATCCACTGAAGACGTGGCAAGTCACCATCAAGACCATCAGGGACTTTTTATAAGGACTACCACACCTAACTTGGAACCTAAATACACGAGAGTTTACAGTATACCATGTGGAGTATGTGATCAGATCTTCATCGGGGAAACTGTTAGATATTTCCCAGTACGACTGCAGAAACATATATATGCTTATAGGATCCACTGTTTGAAGAATGTGTCCAGCACCGCGACACCCACTCCCATCTCATGGTATGGGATAGCTTACTATGACAAGATTAGGAAGAGTGCCTTGATTCTTCTCCCGTAAAACTCATTAACACATTTAAGTAAAACAGTGGCATGTTTATTTTACATAGAGCTCACATAGGGACAGTCCTACCTTGGACCGGCAAGTCTTTTGTAGTACCTGGATGCTTCTAGGACCTCACCCACTCAACACTTGACTTCTAGGACCCCACCCACTCAACACTTGACTTCTAGGACTTCACCCACTCAACACTTGACTTCTAGGACCTCACCCACTCAACACTTGACTTCTAGGACTTCACCCACTCAACACTTGACTTCTAGGACCTCACCCACTCAACACTTGACTTCTAGGACCTCACCCACTCAACACTTGACTTCTAGGACCTCATCCACTCAACACTTGACTTCTAGGACTTCACCCACTCAACACTTGACTTCTAGGGCCTCACCCACTCAACACTTGACTTCTAGGACCTCACCCACTCAACACTTGACTTCTAGGACTTTAACCACTCAACACTTGACTTCTAGGATTTTACCCACTCAACACTTGACTTCTAGGACTTCACCCACTCAACACTTGACGTCCAGGACTTCACCCACTCAACATCTGACATCACAACCTGGATGTACTATATAAACAACAACTTTTGGCATTTTATGTACTTGATTAAGCCAATTTTGAGGTGAAACTTTTCTATCAAATAAGATTCCTCTGTAATTAGTGTCTTACCATAATTGCGACGCGTCGCTTTTATTCTGCAAATTAAATATACTGTTACCCAGGTACTTATTTTGACATCCCAAACACTCGCTGTCTTACCATAATAACGATTTTGTGACCCAAACACTCAGTGTTACCAGTCTTTATCTAGGTAATGCAAAAATGCCTTTAATTAGACAACGCTGAACTCAAGGAGAGCTTTATCAGTATTTCCAAAGCTCTCACTAATAACCGATGTAAAAAGAGATTTTACTTACGCTATGTTACTTAATTAGGTATCCCCACCTTTGGGGATACCTAATTGACTGTCAGATTTTTTTCCTTTTTTTTTTTTCGTCCTCCAAGTTTCCGTTTTACTTTTTCTCAAAAAAGCGTCAAATTTTCAATACTGATGTGCTTTGAGTAGGGCAAAATTCTGACAACAATTGGCAGGGGCCTTAAGACCCATTTCCAGCAGCCTGGAATGGCTCCGATAATTTCGAGAAAACCCTCAGTGGCGTAGCTTCTAAAGTTCAAGGAAAAAATGAAAGATGCCTCCGAACTCGGCGAAGGAGAAGAGCGAATTTCAGGTGTGTGGGATCACACCTGCGAAGTCTGTATAAAATTGTGTGACATTCTGATTGCCGTTGAATCACGCTAAAAAAATATTTGAGTTTCCTTCTTCTGGGAGGCTGGGCATCTTACTGGGCATCTTACGGCCAGAACAACATCCATTAAGTTTATTTTGTGATAGGGCAAATTTGTCACTGCATTAAATTCCTAAAAACAAAAAAAATAGAATCATCGGAGTCCGTGGGTTAGCTCGAGAATGCCTCTTCCGATCTGGATTAAATTTTCGGCTTTATTGTGTTTCCTAGAAAGCAAAGTTCGTGCTGAATTTGAGAGTTTTATTAAGAAAATAGTGAAACTGATTTTCATTCAATAACTAAAGAATGTCTCGTCGTATCGGCTACAAAATATATATACTGATGCATTCCATGAGAAGGAAGACACTAAGCTTAGACTTATATGCTTTCACCACATAAGTTTAGACTTGTAGGCTTTCACCACATAAGTTTAGACTTAAAGGCTTTCACCACGAGTTTAGACTTACAGGCTGAAAGATATCTTTCTCTTGAAATAAATCTTGGCTATCACTTTGAGCTATGTAAATTAAAAATTGCTATTTTATTTATTTATTATTTCTCAGAGAATTTTAATTAGAATTCCACCCCCCCCCCAAAAAAAAAGATATATAATAAATACTTTCCATCAAGAACACGTTTTCCGATCGGCTTCAAATTCCTCAGCCCAGGTAAACTGTTACTAGGTGAAGGTTAGTGTAACAGTTGTCATATGCAGGTGCATTCTGTTCAGTTTTAAATAGACTATTCCCGAAAACGTTGATTAAGTCTCCGCAAATATTACTCGCTCGACAATACGCTAAAATCAGTCGTATCGTAAATACCCAGAAATCTTTATTATTAATATAAGAATCAAAATTCCGACGATATGTACATTAATATGATGACGGCTGTGTTGTGGCGCTTGACGCGCCTATATATCTCAATTCAGATTTTAGATTTTTTTTTTTGGGGGGGGGGAGAATAGTAATTTGCATAAAATTTAGACTGATTTCTCCGCTGATCCTTGAGAGGCTTGTGTGACAGGAAGTGAGGGGGGGGCAGGGGGCGGGAGGGGGGGGGGGGGGTGAGGGGGGCGGGGGAGAGATACGACGCGAAGGGAAAAATGTATATCACAGTAATTTACTGTTGAATAAAATAGCAGGAATGTTTGGTGGGTTTCGTTGACGATTGTGGTGGAGGCTTCGAGGAATGTCGGTGGAGTCTCATTGGGTTGCTAGTGGTACGTCAGTGTGCTACTAGTGGTGCGTCAGTGTGCTATTAGTGGTGCGTCAGTGTGCTACTAGGGGTGCGAAAGTTCGTTACACAGTTATTCTGGGGAGGTAACAACTGACATTAACCACAGCTTTGCTAAATGCAATAATAGCGACATTTTGCAAGGTATAGTCTTGCAGGCTTACATGGTCTCAATGTTTACATACTCACATGGTCCGTGTACATGGTCTGTGTGCATACATGATCTGATTTTGTATATACTCAGTTGGTCTGATTGTGAACATGCTCAGTGGTCTGATTGTGAACATACTCGCTGATTTGATTGTGAACATCTTCACTGGTCTGATTGAGAACATCCTCACACACTGAGGTCCCGAGATCGAATCCCCGGTACGGCTGGAAAAATTAGAACGCGTTTCCTTAAGACATCTCTTGTCTATGTTCACCCATCAGTAAAATGGGTACCTGAGTGTTAGTCGACTGATGTGGGTCGCATCCTGGGACAAAACTGACCTAATTCGACTGAAATGTTCAGCGTAACAAGCGACTTTCTTTATGTCACTGATGTCAGTTAGGCTCACCTGTATACCTTGTACTTGTAGAAATAAAGATGATATTATTATATTCACATAGATAGTGAACATACAGGGCCAGATTATCCACATACTCTTATGGTTTAGCTTAGTCGAACTTGGTCAAACTCTCCCTGGGGGTCAGAAGCCGCTTAAGTCCAGGATCTTTCCTTACGTCCAGGATCTTTCCTTACGTCCAGGATCTGTCCTTAAGTCCAGGATCTGTCCTTAAGGTCTGGATACCTACTGTGTACCAACTTGCTGAAAGTGTGTGTGTATATGCTTACAGGAGAATTGTGTGTATGTGTACATGCTTACAGGGAGAGGTGGTGTACATGCTTACAAGAGGTAGGTGTGTGTGTGTGTGTGTGTGTGTGTGTGTGTGTGTGTGTGTGTGTGTGTGTGTCTGTGTGTCTGTCTGTCTGTGTGGTGTGTGTGTGTGTGTGTGTGTGTGTGTGTGTGTGTGTGTGTGTGTGTGTGTGTGTGTGTGTGTGTGTGTGCGTGTGTGTATTCAATTGTACTCACCTAATTGTGGTTGCAAAGGTCGGTTCATAGCTCCTGGCCTTTCCTCTTCGCTTTAATCATACCTCGTCTTAAAGCTATGTATGGATTCTGCCTCCACTACATCACCCTCTAGACTGTACCACTTCCTAACATCCCTGTGACTCATCTGAATCTTCAACTTCCAATTGTGACACCTTGTTGCTGTTTCCCATCTCTGAAACATTCTGTCCCTACCCCCCTTGTCAATTCCTCTCAATGTTTCATATGTCGTATCATGTCCCTCCTCTCCTCCAGTGTCGTGTCGATTTCGTTTAACCTCTCCTCGTAGGACATACCGCTTAGTTCCGGGACAAGTCTTGTTGCAAACCTTTGCGCTTTCTTTAATTTCCTGACGGGCTTGACCAGGTGGGTTCCAAACTGGTGCTGCATACTCCAATATGGGTCTGACGTACACGGTGTACGGAGTCTTGAACGATATCTTAATGAGGTGTCGAAACGCTATTCTTAGTTTTGCCAGGCGTCCACATGCTGCACCATTTATTTGGTTGATGTGCGCGTCAGGAAATGTGCTCAATATTTTATTCAGTATTTTATTTGTAGTCTTTGGCCCCCTAGCCTGTACTCTGTCTGCGGTGAACATGAAAATGGTATACAACACCGACAGGTTGGTAGGTAAGACACATAGGCAACAGTTAGGCAACTATATTCCGAAACGTGCGCCTACACAGTAGGCTTCTTCAGTCGAATACAGAAAGTAGGCAGGAACAGTAGAGATGTGAAGACGATGTAATCAGTCCATCATCCTTGAAGTCGTAGAATTTGAGGTTGTCAGTCCCTCAGCCTGGAGAAGTTCAGTTCCATAGTCAGGAACTATCTGAAGATCAAGCGACAGTGCGGAGACTTAATATACTGACAAACCAGGTCGAGCCCAAAGCATGGAGTGTCGTGTGTCGTTATCAGAAAATTGATATAAATCTGCTTCCTTGTTTCAGATAAATTTAATGCCTCCCAAGATGTAAAATAATCACATGTCAGTTTATAAGAAATCGAAATTGTCATTATTATTATTTGCGACCACTGTCAGCCTCAGAGTTATTTCTGAGTTACCAGACCTTGCCACGTGGAGGCCACTTACTGTGTTTTTGAAGTTTTCCCCATGTCCATGTGTCCAGGAGTCCATCTGTGTCCCCTCAGATATTCTCCTTTCCACACTTCCTCAAGGTCTGCCTCAACAACCAGTATCTTCATCTTTCCCAGGTCCATGTGTCAAGGAGTCTATCTGTGTCCCATCAGATATTCTCCTTTCCTCACTTCCCCAAGGTCTGCCTCAACAACCAGTATCCTCGTCTTTCCCAGGTCCAAGTGTCCAGGAGTCCATCTGTGTCCCCTCAGATATTCTCCTTTCCTCACTTCCAACCGAATGAATGTTGGAAAGCCTTTGCTGTAGGGTAAATATTATAATGCAACCAGTAGTAGACTGTACACACACACACACACACACACACACACACACACACACACACACACACACACACCATACACACACACCATACACACACACCAATACACACACACACCATACACACACCATACACACACACACACACACACCACACACTACCACACACACGCCACACACACACACGCCACACACACGCCACACACACACACGCCACACACACACACACACACGCCACACACACACACGCCACACACACACACGCCACACACACCATACACACACACACACACACACACACACACACACACACACACACACACACACACACACACACACACAGTGCCCTTCCGTATAACAGGAAGGGCACTGAAATGGATCAGAGAATACCTGATAGGGAGGGAACAACGAGATGAGGTATCACAGTGGGCACCTGTGACGACCGGGGTCCCCACAGGGGTCGGTCCTAGGACCAGTGCTATTTTTGGTATATGTGAATGACATGATGGAAGGGATAGACTCAGAGATGTCCCTGTTCGCAGATGATGTGAAGTTAATGAGGAGAATTAAATCAGATGAGGATCAGGCAGAACTTCAAAGAGACCTGGACAGGCTGGACACGTGGTCCAGCAAGTGGCTTCTTGAATTCAACCCTGCCAAATGCAGTCATGAAGATCGGAGAAGGGCAAAGAAGACCGCAGACAGAGTTTAGGCTAGGTGGCCAAAGACTGCAAACTTCGCTCAAGGAGAAAGATCTTGGGGGACCATAACACCGAGCATGCTCCGGAGGCACACATCAACCCGATAACTGCTGCAGATATGGGCGCCTGGCAAAACTGGATACGTTCCCAAACCCTTTGTAAGGGAATCGTTCAAGACACTGTACATGGACATCAGGCCCTACTGGAGTATGCAGCCCGTTTGGAAACCACACCCGGTCAGCACTCACGAAATTAGAGAAAGTGCAAAAAGGTTTTGAACAAGGGTAGTTCAGGAGCTCAGGGGGGTTTTCCCACGAAAAAAGTTGAGGCAACGCCCGGGGGAAAAAATATAAGATATACAAAATACTGCGGGAAAGATAAGATGGACGAGAAGGTTGTTTCAGAGAGGGAACAGAAACAAAGGTCACAAATTGGGAAAATGAAAACTCAGACATCACAGGGGTGTTTGGAAAATTTCTTTAGTCATAGAGGCTTCAGGAAAATAGAATACCTAGCAAGTGAAGTAGTGGGGGCAGGAACCAACATAGCTTTAGACAGGTATACAATGCTCAGGAACAAGAGAGGACCTAGTAACGATCGTGAAGAGGGGGGGCAGGGGCCAGTTTCGACCCTTTCCCACAATTAGGTGATCAATTAGGTGGTATCACACAGATTGCATTTCTTGGGGTGTAAGAAAACGTTTTTTACACGCTCCAAAAAAGAGTTTTTTCAAAAACGGGGGACCCAAAAGGGGAAACAGGGGAAGGGACGCAAGGATCAGGGGAAAACCTGCCGGAAGACAGCAGTGATATGGGACGAGGGGAGGTGTCAG
Organism: Cherax quadricarinatus; assembly: GCF_026875155.1. NCBI lineage: Eukaryota > Metazoa > Arthropoda > Malacostraca > Decapoda > Parastacidae > Cherax > Cherax quadricarinatus. The sequence continues at coordinate 33,892,130 of NC_069456.1, read as the reverse complement.
AGGGACGCCTATGGCGAGGGGGTTCCCCAGGGGTCCCGTCCAGGACCGGTGTTTTTTTGGTTTCTGAACGACATGAGGAATAGATTCCAAAATGTCCCTTGTTTGCAGAGTGAATTGATGAGAAGAATTCAATCGGGGCGAGGGGCCAGGCAGAATTACAAAGGGGTGTGGACAGGCTGAGGCCTGGTTCAGCAATGGATCCTGGAGTTCAAACCCCCCCCCAAATGCAAAGTCATGAAGATTGGGGAAGGCAAAGAAGAAGCAGAGGAGTACAGTCTGGGGGGCAGAGACTACAAACCCAAACTAGGAAAAGATCTTAGGGTGATATAACACCGGCCTCTCCTAAGGCGACAACACCCCAAAAAACTGTGGAGCATACAGGGGCCCCACAAACCTAACAAAACATTTTCCGCCATCTTAATAAGGATCGTTCAGGACCCCGACACCGGTACGTTAGCCTTTTTGGGGTAGAGTACAGTTTGGAACCTACCTATCCAAGCACGAAAAAGAAAAAAAAATTAAAAAGTTTCAACAAGACTATTCCCGGGGTGCAGGCATGTCTTGGAGGAGAGGTTAAGGGGGAAACGACTAACAACACTGAAGGACAGGAGAGTGGGGAAATAATTACGACAAAAAAAATGAGAGGAATCGACATAGTGAAAAGAGACAGGATCTTCAGAGATGGGGCACAGCAAAAAAAGGGCACAAATTTGGAAACGAAGGGAATGAATCACAGGGATTTACAAAATATTTTTTTCAGTCATAAAATTGTCAGAAGTGGGAAAGCTGGGAAGTAAATAGTGGGGGGCAGGGGGCCAACATGCTTTAAGAAGAGGGATGAAAACCTGGATCAGGAAGTGAATCTTGTAGCGACCCGTGAAGAGGGGGGGGGGAGGGTGACTCGACCCTAAAACGCAACTAGGTGAGTAAACTGGTACCACAACACCAACACACACACACACACCCCACACCACACACACACACACACACACACACACACACACACACACACACACACACACACACACACACGCGCGCGCGCACACACACACGAGAGATGGGGTGATATGATAACGACATATAAAATACTGAGATGAATCGACATGGTGGACAGAGATAGGCTGTTCCAGAGATGGGACACAGTAACAAGGGATCACAGATGGAAGTTGAAGACTCAGATGAATCACAGGGATGTTAGGAAGTATTTCTTCAGTCACAGAGTGGGAATAGTGGAATAGTCTGCTAAGTGACGTAGTGGAGTTTGGATCTATACGTAGCTTAAATAAGAGGTATGATAAAGCTGAAGGAGGAGGAAGAGTGACCTATTAGAGACCAGTGAAGAGGCGGGGCCAGGAGCTGTGACTCGACCCCTGCAACCACAACTTGGTGAGTACGTACACACACACACACACACACACACACACACACACACACACACACACACACACACACATCTTTCCACAGTATGCCACCAGGTCTCCCACCCTCACAGGCCCCCCAAACCACAGTGTTGGAAAGGAAACTGAAGGTATGGTACACAAACGCTGATGGAATAACAAATAAGTGGGAGGAGTGGCATGAAAGAGTCAAAGAAGCATCACCGGACATCATAGCTCTCACAGAAACCAAGCTTACAGGTATGATAACAGATGCCACCTTTCCAACGGGATACCAAATCCTGAGGAAAGACAGAGGGAACAGGGGGGGTGGAGGAGTGGCGTTGCTGATCAAAAATCGCTGGAATTTTGATGAGCTGGAGAGAGGAGACAGCGAGAAGAAAGTGATTACATAGCGGGAAACTTCGCTCTGGAGGTCCCAAGGTGGTAATAGCAGTGATGTATAACCCACCACAGAACAGCAGGAGCCAAGGCAAGAGTACGACGAGAGCAATAGAGCGATGGTTGATACACTGGCTAGAGTGGCCAGAAGAGCTCATGCATGCAGGGCAAAGCTCCTGATCATGGGTGACTTTAACCACAAGGAGATCGATTGGGAGAACTTGGACCCACATGGGGGCCAAGATACATGGAGGGCTAAGATGATGGAGGTGGTACTGAAAACTTCATGTGCCAACACGTAAGGGACACTACAAGAGAGAGAGGAGAGGATGAACCAGCAAGGCTGGACTTAGTATTCACCTTGAGTAGTGCAGATATCGAGGACATCACATACGAAAGACCCCATGGGGCCAGTGACCATGTGGTTTTAAGCTTCGAATACACAGTAGAGCTACAAGTGGAGGGAGAAGCAGGAAGGCCAGGACGAATGAAGCCAAACTACAAGAAAGGGGACTACACAGGATATGAGGAACTACCTGAACGGGGTTCAGTGGGACAGAGAACTGGCAGGGAAGCCAGTTAATGAGATGATGGATATGTAGCAACAAAATACAAGGAGGCTGAGGAGAGGTTTGTACCCAAGGGTAACAGGAATAATGAAAAAGCCAGGATGAGCCCATGGTTTACCCAAAGGTGCAGGGAGGCAAAAACCAAGTGTGCTAGGGAATGGAAGAAATATAGAAGGCAAAGGACCCAGGAGAATAAGGAGACCAGTCGTAGAGCCAGAAACGAATATTGCACAGATAAGAAGGGAGGCCCAAAGACAATATGAAAATGACATAGCAGCGAAAGCCAAATCTGATCCAAAACTGTTGTACAGCCACATCAGGAGGAAAACAACAGTCAAGGACCAGGCAATCAGGCTAAGGAAGGAAGGAGGAGAGACAACAAGAAATGACCGTGAAGTATGTAGAGAACTCAACAAGAGATTCAAAGAAGTGTTCACAGAGGAGACAGAAGGGACTCCAGAAAGACGGAGAGGTGGGGCACACCACCAAGTGCTGGACACAGTGCACACAACCGAGGAAGAAGTGAAGAGGCTTCTGAGTGAGCTAGATACCTCAAAGGCAATGGGGCCAGATAACATCTCCCCATGGATATTGAGAGAGGGAGCAGAGGTGCTATGTGTACCCCTAACAACAATATTCAATACATCTATCGAAACAGGGTGATGGCCTGAGGCATGGAAGACAGCAAATGTAGTCCCAATCTTTAAAAAAGGAGACAGACATGAAGCATAAACTACAGACCAGTGTCACTGACATGTATAGTATGCAAAATCATGGAGAAGATTATCAGGAGAAGAGTGGTGGAACACCTAGAAAGGAACGATCTCATCAACAGCAGCCAACATGGTTTCAGGGACGGGAAATCCTGTGTCACAAACCTACTGGAGTTCTATGACATGGTGACAGCAGTAAGACAAGAGAGAGAGGGGTGGGTGGATTGCATTTTCTTGGACTGTAAGAAGGCGTTTGACACAGTTCCACACAAGAGATTGGTGCAAAAACTGGAGGACCAAGCAGGGATAACAGGGAAGGCACTACAATGGATCAGGGAATACTTGTCAGGAAGACAGCAGCGAGTCATGGTACGTGGCGAGGTGTCAGAGTGGGCACCTGTGACCAGCGGGGTCCCGCAGGGGTCAGTCCTAGGACCAGTGCTGTTTCTGGTATTTGTGAACGACATGATGGAAGGAATAGACTCTGAGGTGTCCCTGTTTGCAGATGACGTGAAGTTGATGAGAAGAATTCACTCGATCGAAGACCAGGCAGGGATCTGGACAGGTTGCAGACCTGGTCCAGCAATTGGCTGCTGGAGTTCAATCCCACCAAGTGCAAAGTCATGAAGATTGGGGAAGGGCAAAGAAGACCGCAGACGGAGTACAGTCTAGGGGGGCAGAGACTACAAACCTCACTCAAGGAAAAAGATCTTGGGGTGAGTATAACACCAGGCACATCTCCTGAAGCGCACATCAACCAAATAACTGCTGCAGCATATGGGCGCCTGGCAAACCTCAGAACAGCATTCCAACATTGCAACAAGACTAGTCCCAGAGCTAAGAGGTATGTCCTACGAGGAGAGGTTAAGGGAAATCAACCTGACGACACAGGAGGACAGGAGAGATAGGGGGGACATGTAAACGGACTACTAAATACTGAGAGGAATTTGACAAGGTGGACAAAGACAGGATGTTCCAAGAGATTGGGTACACAGCAACAAGGGGACACAGTTGGAAGGCTGGAAGACAAAGATGAATCACAGGGGATGTTAGGAAGTTTTCTTCAAGCCACAGAGTAGTCAGGAAGTGAATAGTTTGGTAAGGCGATGTTTGTAGGTTAGGCAGGATCCAACATAGCTTTAAGCAGAGGTTTGATAAAGCTCACGGCTCAGGGGCGTGACCTTAGTAGCGACCAGTGAAGAGGCGGGCCAGGAGCTGGACTCGACCCCCGCATACCTCAAATAGGTGAGTCAATAGGTGAGTACACACACACACACACACACACACACACACACACACACACTACACAAAAGGGTCCTCAGGAGCACAAGCGATCACGGTGGTTATTTTGAGTTTTGACAAACAGATTATAAGGGATAGAGAAGCAGGAGGGCATCATGACGAATGAATCCAAACTTACCAAGAGAGGGGATACATGGGCATGAGGAACTTCCTGTATGAAGTTCAGTGGACATAGAACTGGCAGAGAATTCAGGTAAATGAGATAGAAATATATGACCAATTTGCAAGGCAGCATAGGAGAGGTTTGTACTCAGGGCAAACACATATAACGAGAGAACAGGCGAGCCCCTTCGTTCACCTGGAGGTGAAGAGATTAAAATCAATGCAACAGAGGTACAGAAAGTTAGTATAGGAGGCCATAGGATTCAGGAGAATAAGGAGAGAGGTGAGATGAAAATGAATATGCACAGGTAAGGAGGGAGGGACTAAACGGAATTATAAAAATAACATAGCTGCGAAGCCAAGTCGACCCAAAGCTGTTGTAAATCCACATCTGAGGAAAAACAATTGTTAAAGGGACCAAGGTAATCAGGTTGAAGAATCAGGGGAGCTCACAACCAAATTAGCAAGGAAGATGTGAGGAGCTCAACATGAGATTTAAAGAAGTATTTATAGTTGGAGACAGAAAAGGACTCCAGAAACACCAAGTGGTAGAGTATTTCATTCAAAGTGCTGGGCAAGTACACACAACCGCTGGAGGAGGTGAAGAGGCTGCCAAACCATACTATATACTCAAGGTGATGGGCCAGATACAATCTCTCCGTGGGTCCGAGAGGAGAGAGCAGAGGCGCTTTGTGTTATACATGGAGAGGGTTTCGAGGGCAACGCCCCCGCTGCCGTTGTTTGACCAGATGTAATAGTTGTTCAGGGCCTGAATCAACCAGGTTGTTACTGTGGCGCTCGTAAACACAATGTACAAACCCACAGGTCCTGCTGGTCAGGTACTGACGTTAGGTGGCCTGTCCAGCGCCTTCTTTGTCGACCACAGCCTGGGGTCTTTTGATATTCCCCCTTTTGTATGCTGGGAGACAGATGAACAGTCTTGGGCCCCTCCACACTTATTGTGTTGTCTCTTATCGTGCTGTTGGCTCCTGCTTTTTACTGAGGGGATGTTGCATCGTCTGCAGAGTCTTGCTTTCATTGAGTGATTGTCGTGTTCGAGTTTGGCACTAATCCCTCTATGATTTTCAAGTGTTACAATCAGATGAGTCCAGAGATGTTGAGCGTTTCTTAAGTCACAGAGTTGTCAGGAATGAAAATAGTCTGGAAGTGAAGTGGAGGCAGGTATCCATACATAGCTTTAAGAAGAGGTATAATAATGCTCAAGGAGCAGGGAGTAGGCCGTAGTAGCGACCAGTGTAGAGGTAGGGGCCAAGAAAAACTGTGACTTGATCCCTGCGAATGGACAGGTGGAGTACACGGTTCCTTATCACCTTAGATATACCACTGACCCCCACATACTCCAGAAGGTCGAACACCTGACCAACCCACGGATAATGGTCGTATACATTGTGTTCACACACAGGAAACTGTTAGCTGGGGACATCCCCCATATACCCTATATGCATGAACACACACACACACACACACACAACACACACACACACACACACACAACACACACACACACACACACACACACACACATGCACGCATACACACACACAACAATGCAACCTTTTTTTGGTAACCAGTGTATCACATAAAATAGGACCCCATGGAGGAGGATGAAGTGCCAGGGAAACTGAGGTGGCCTGGTGGTTAACGCTTCGCTTCACACGGGTTGGGGCCTGGTTCGATTCCAGCCAGGTATAGGAAACATTGGACGTGTTTCTTTCCGTCCTGCTGTCTATGTTCCCCATCCGTTAAAATGGTACCTGGGTGTTAGTCGACTGGTGTGGGTCGCATCCTGGGTCACTGGACATAAGGAGGCCTGGTCACAGTCCGGGCCGCGGGGGCGGTGACCCCCGGAACTCTCTCCAGGTAAACTCCAGGTAAAGGAAGAATGGACGTTAGAGCTCAAGAGAATGATGGAACAAGACTGGAAAAAGAGCTAGGCGAGTTTATCGCAAAAATGAAGATGGGTTCAGAGACAGAAGTCAGAGCTTCAAGTGAAGTTGCACAGGCCAGGATTCAGAGCTAGAAGATGAATGATAAAAATGCTTAGGCAGGATACAGAAATAAAGAACAGAATGGGCATGCCATCAAGGGCAGGAACACCAATATCCAGTGAGGGGACTGAGGGAAAAAGAGAAGAGTACTTCCTATACAGAGGCTCTCTCAGGCACTAGGAAGCAGAAATGTTGAGGAGTAAAATCTGGCATGCCGGTGGGTACAGGAAACAGCAGTTAAGTGAGGGGGGGACTGTAGGGAGGGGAAGGAGATAGATCCCCTGCAGGGGCACTATCTAAATATACTGCGAGGATCCGGGAAATAAGGAAGCAGCCTTGGTGTTGCTTAATCGGATCCAGAGACTGTGGAGGGGGAACCAATAGAATAAGAGAGGAAGAGGTCGTTTTAGTCATAAAGCTTGAGGAGGCCAAAGAGAAAACATATGGAAAGATGACAGGGAGATGAAAAGAGACAAAAAACCATCAAACAAGTGAGGAGAGGACATAACTGATAGCGGATAAATTTTTAAATAGGAGAGAAAAACTGGTGTACAAACAGGATACTGCAGCAGAAAACATGGCTAAAAGGAGGGGAAAACACAGGCGGATGTTGCCTTGATAATGACAGAATGTTACAGGAGGATGCAAAGACATAAGGGCCAAGAGAGGAACGAGAGAGGAGGATAGAGATAGACAGGGCTCTTCAGACCCATGAAGGACCAGCAAACACAACGACCCACAGAACTCCACAACTACCCACAAAGGTGGGAGGCATCACTACCCCACATTTCCAACACAAAACCCACCTTCACAGCGCCTCCACAGTAATCCTCAGGTCTCAAAAATCCACCTAGCCCCCCAACCCCCCACAATACCGTTTTGGAATAAGAAAATTAATTTTTGGTACACCAATGCAGATGGAATAATGATCAGTGTGAGAAGTAGTATGAAGAATCAGGAGGCATTCCAAAACTTCATAGCACTCACTTCACCCAAGCTCATCGGGATATGATATCCAATGGATATCAGATCATGAGGAATGATAGAGGGAACAAGAGTAGAGGAGTTGCACTGCTCATTCAAAATCAGTGGACTTTTATGGAGATGGAGGAGTGGAGAAAAGGAAGCAAGTGACTAAAAAGTAGGAACAACTTCCGATTGGGGGTTCCAAGTGGTGATTGACTGTGATGTACAACCCACCACAGTAATAGCAGGAGGCCCAGAGTAGATATGTTGAGTTCACAGCAGCAATAGATGACACTCTAGTGAGGTGGCTAGAAGGGGCTCACATGAGCAAGGCAGAGTTACTAGTTGTCGGTGATTTTCAGTCACAAGGTGACTGACTGAGGAAACCTGGTGCCACATGGAGGGACCAGAAATGTAGAGGGCTATGATGGTGGTGTTACTGCAACATGATTGGGACACTGCCAGAAATAGAGAGACGAGGTTGAACCAGCAGAGTAGATTGATTCATTCACTGGGGGGCATCACATATGAAAGGCGACCCTCAGAGCTATTGATACATAGTCCTGAGGTTTGAAACATTGTTGGATTGAAAAGAGGAGAGTTGATGAGAACAAGTAGGATGGGAGAAGCCAAAATTGCAAAACGGATGCTACACAAGCAAGAGGAGTTTCTGCATGAAGATACTGTGGAATAATTGTGGAAAAAGTCACTAAATGAATTAATGGAAGCCTTTACCATGGTATGCAAGGAAGAAGAAGAAGAGAGGTCCCAAAAGTGTAGTCGAGAGGCCAAAACTTAAGTGCTCTAGAGAATGAAAAAAATGTAGAGAGGCAAAGAACCAAGATAAAAAACAGAGAGATTGCCAAAGAGCCGTTAACGAATGTACATGGTTAAGGGAGGCCAGTGGCAATACAAGAATGATACAGCATCGACCCACCCCAAATCTGAGCCACAGCTGTTGTTCAGGCCCATATCGGAAGGAAAAAGCAGCAGTGATGAAGGACTAGGTAATCAGGCTGAGGAAGGAAGGAAGGGAGCTCACCAGAACGGACCTAAAAGTTGAGAAGGCGCTTAACACCATATTTAGGGAAGTATTTAAATTTTTAATGGAGACAGAAAGGCCTCAGCAAAACCGGGTGGTAGGGTACACACAAGTGCCCGCGATCACATTTACGTACACAATTGAGGAGGAAAATAGGTGATGAGTGAACTTGATTTCTCCAAGAGGTGGTGGGACCAGACATCTCTCCTCGGAGTCCTGAGAGGGAGCGAGAGCACTGTGCCACGCCGCTACAACAATCATCCACATTTATCGAAGAAGAGCAACTACTTGAGGTGTGGGAAGACAGCCAAATGTTGTCCCAGTTTTTATGGATGACAGTTAGCCGTTAGACTACAGGCCTGTGTCACTGGCATGTATAGTATGCAGAAGTCATTGAGAAGCTTATCTGAAGAGTGGTTGGAGCACCTAGAAAGGAGTGAGCTCTATGATTGCTGTGTCAGAAAAACCTGTGAAGTTTTACGACAACTAGTGATGGTACTTGACGAGGTGTCAGAGTGAGCGCTGGTGACGAGCGGGTTCACAAGGGTTTGTCTTGAGCCAGAACACGACCCGATTTCATATTAAACCATGTCTCAATTATGGCATATACGACAGAGTTACCCGCACTTGCAACTAATCTCACTCGCCCATCTTTTTTCTCTTCTACGACTATTTGTTAAATAATTATTAAGATATACGTTCTTCTCTTTCCTCTTCATCCAACTCTCCATTATCACTGTGGCTGTCTTATCACTAGTTGCCACTGCATTTCCAATATTCTCAAGAACTTCTACCTCAGTTTTGTCTGCATAAATTCTTAGTGTTTATCCAGCCAGAAGCTAAATTAAATTTAGCCATGAACAAACAATCACTTCCAACTCCTCTTCGTCGGCAAAATTGGCCAGATATTACAGGGCACCCTTCTTTCTTTCTAATTATGTTTAATGCTGTTCTATACTTGCTAACCAAATCTTCACTTTCTACGCTTGCCGTCATCAGCTCCGAGTCAGACAAGTGGAATTATCCCATCACCATTCATAATGTAGTCAAGACGGCTTAATTACATCCTACTTCCAGTCCCAGGAAAGCAAACTCTCTCCTACTCCTATCCTTAAAACAAAAAGCCCATTTATTTCATACCCCTAATGTAAACATCTCCAAAAGTACAATGTTCTTACCTTCCCTGTGTAGCTCGTGTCCTTCCATTTAGTTCCACTCGTTCGTTTAGACAGTACACAGAAAGAGTTGGTTTCCCACAGAACAGTCCTGGATCTTCATATCCGGATCACCATCATTCCTTCCGATCTTCAAATTCGTTTTCTACCGGCCTAACCATTGTCTATCTTTCCTTGCTGAACTGCGTGATTTACAAATCAGGATTATAAGAACCTCTTGTTTTCCAAGTATAGTCGCCATACTTCTCGCCTGGCTGTCTCCGACTCATTCTCATCTTGTGGACGGCTGCTGAATGGTTCATTCACAGAGATCATATAACTTTTTCCCCCGTTACAGGTCACCATGCTATAGAACATTTTTTTTTTTAAACGTATTCCATTACTGTACTGTGTCATCGTCTATGACGTAATTGTTAAACATGAAATGGGCTAATATTTCTTTCTATTGTCTTAAGAATGCATAGTGGTGTCTGTCAAAGACCCATTGTGACCTCTGTAATCCTACTTTAGCGCTGCTCTCACAGAATAAGTTGAGGTGTACAGTGAACTAGCACTCATCGGTACAATTAAAAACACAGATTCGAAATCTCTACCGAGAACAAGAAATTGGCGACAGCGGAGACATTTCCACCACCTGCCACCTCTACATTACTTCTTGATTCTCGTGCTTCAACATGATATAAACGTCGTTTCTCACTACCATTTTTCCACCTTAAACCTCCATACATTACAAACCATTCACCACTATCTCCTTTTCTTCCATCAGCTTCTCCTCACTGTCATCACTTCCACTTCCTTTACCCTACTACCTCCTACATACACTTTTACCATCTTATATACTTACCACCCACCACACCCACAACCCACCCCACCCACCACCACCCCACTACAACCACCATCACGACAACCATCACCCATCACCACCAGTGCCACAGCTCCACCTACTCTACGTCTCCTCCTACACCACCACGTACACTACACCACACGTTCTTCTTTCCATATCACCTCTGCCTACTTATGAATTCTTCCATCACAAACCATCGACAAAATTCTTCGCCACAAGAGGAATGGAAAGCTGTGCTAGTAAGCGCAGCAAGATTGTGGTAGGTATGAGGTTGGCTTGCAGGAAAAGAAAGATACTAGAATAAACTAAACAAAATAAGTAATATTTCAGAGGAATAAACTAAACAAAATAAGCAATATTTCAGGACAAATTACATGCGGAAGTCATTTACAATTTTAAAATATTACGTAAATTCGCCTAATCATTCCAAAACTTTGTCAGTTGCAAAAATTACACAAAACACAAACGGCATAGGAAAAATATTATTAAACAAAAATTATAACATGATTAAAAGCAAAACTCCAAATACAATCTTACCAAGTTGATGAGAGAAAGCCACAAGTGGTATCTTCAACAGAAACGTTTCACCTACAAATAATAACAATAATATCTTTATTTCTACTAGTACAGGTACAAATGTATACAGGCCTAGCTGACTCACACCATACTGCTATATAGTACGCAGAGCATTTCCGGCAAATTAGGGTCAACTGTCTCATCAACACAAGTAAGTTGCATTCATATACCTTTAACACAGACTCTGTTAAGTTTTAAAGTACTATACAAATAAGGGGGAAACCCAAACAGTTGTCATTCTAGTAAGTGTATCTCATGACTTCGTTCAAAAGAACTAAGCAGGTTAAACCCAACTAAGAGCACGGCCCAGATAACATCCCGTTTAAGTTCCATAAACGATGGTGCTCTATATTGCCAATCCCCATCATGGCTCACATAATTACAATATGGAATCACTATTAATACCGTACAGAGGGGTTAAGGGGTCTGTGTTCTATTCTTGAAAACTAAAGGCCTGTTAAAATTACTCAGTGTAATATCCAAAATTCTAGAGAGTGCTATTGTACTGTCAAGTAGTTAAGTATCTTACTGACAACAACAATACTCATAGTTACCAATCGGTCTTTAGGTGCTCTTGCTCACGACTGGACACCTCCCTAATTAATTTGATGGATTACTTAGAATGATATGTCTATAAGGAAAAACATAATAAGGAATGGTATCCTTAGACATGCAAAAGGCCTTCGACACTGTCAAACCACAAATTTAATGTAACAATTCAAACTAGTGCAATAGGTTTCGTAGACTGGTTTAAGAGCCTACCTTTGCAACAGGACACAAATTGACAAAATCAACAAAATAACAGAATCAGATTCATGCCGATAGCAAGAGTAGTATTGTGTGGTACCTTATTATTCTGTGTGTCAAGTACAAAATCGTACTGTATGCAGTTTACCAGTGCAGATTAATTAGTTATAGCTAATGTATGAACACTGGAAGGTGTCCTTACATGCGAATAAGTAGTAGACAAACTATCGTTACACTCGAGGAAATCGAAGCCATACTCTTGACACGAAAAAACAAACTGAGGCCGGGGTAAATATTTTAATAGTCAGAAATGATGGAGAAAAACCCTATTACTTCAGTTTCCTCTGTAAAATACCTGGAAATCCCCTTTGACCATGCATGTCAGGAGAATTGATAGGACAACACAGTGTAGTAAAGAAAGCGAATATCAGTTCTGAAGTTCCTCTAAAAGACAAGCTGTGCTACTACTGAGACTCGCGGGACCCTATGTTTAAACCTTTTATACAATGTCATATTGAACTACGCTTGCTCTTCATTGTTATCTTGCTCGTCAAAAAAAACTGAGACTACAAATCACCAAGAACATAATGGTAAGATTCATCCTGGAACTGGGTCCAAGAGAGACGAGAACATTGTTGGCCAGAATGAATTACAATATGATGATGTGATGGACAGAGTCAAAACAACCGAGTTTAAATCAAGTTTATTTAAATTTGCTCACTAAACAGTATCCAGATAAATATTTTTATTTATTTTTATATATCACACTGGGCCAATTCCCACCAGGGCAGGGTGGCCCGAAAAGAAATATTTCACAACAATTCACTCCATCACTGTCTTGCCCAGAAGGTGCTTTAACTAACAGTTTTTAAAATGCAACATAACACCCCTCCTTCAGAGTGCAGGCCACTGTACTTCCCATCTCCAGGACTCAAGTCGGCTGTCGTTTCCTCTGAATCCCTTCATAAATGTTACTGTGCCCACTCCACAGCAGTCAAGTATAAAAACCATTTGTCTCCATTCAACTCCTATCAAACCACGCTCACGAATCGCCCTGCTGGAAGTCCAAGCCCCCTCGCACACAAAACCTCCCTTTCCCCTCCCTCCAACCCTTCCTAGGCGACCCCTACCCCGCCTTCTTACACAACAGACTGATACACTCTCTTGAAGTCATTCTGTTTCGCTAATTCTCTTACATGTCCGAACCACCCAACAACCCTTCCTCAGCCCTCTGGACAACAGGTTTGGTAATCCCGCACCTCCTCCTAACTTCTCAAACTTCGATTCTCTGCATTATATTCAACACCAGAACATTTTGCCCTCGACATGACATTCATGCACTCAGCCCTTTCCTCGCTGCAAAATCATCACCCACCTCCACTTCCTTATAAGAGCCGTTGGTAAAACTATACTCTAATACATTCCCCTCTTTGCCTCCAGGACAAAGATCTTTGGTCTCCACAGGAATCCTAAGAGCACCACTCACTCTCTTTTTCCCTCATCTATTCTATGATTCCATATATTTCATAGACCATCCGCTGACACGTCCACTCCTATTATCTGAATTAGTACCTCTCCATACCTCTCCCTCCAATTCTGATATTCAAATGCTTTCCATCACCTAATCTTTTTGTTATCCTCTAACTTTTTACTCCTTTCCTGTAGTCACTTTAATTTTATTCTTTTGAACCCTACCCAAATTCATCCACCATCTTGCAGCTTCTCTTCAGGAATCTCCCATGCGCACAGTTTATTCAGCAAGAGCAGCTGTTGACATCCCATTTTGTGTGTGATTCTATATCATTTTAAACTCCACGCCGCTGCCAAGACCCTGCATTTACTTCTCTTTCAACCATTTTATAAATATTTAAACAACCTCGATGACATCACACATCCTTGTCTAAGCCTACTTTTACTGGGAAAAATTTCCCTCTTTCCTACATACTCTAACTTGGTGCCTCACTATCCTCGTAAAAACTCTTCATGCTTTCAGTACCTCTCCTACACCATACACTCTGAAACATCTGCACATTGCCCCCCTATCCACCCTGTCATACGCCTTTTCCAAATCCTAAATGCCACAAAGACTCTTTAGCTTATCTAAATACTGTTCACTTATATGTTTCACTGTAAACACCTGGTCCACACCCCCCTCCCTTTCCTAAACCCTCCTTTTTTCATCGCATCCTATTCTCCGTTTTAACCTTTTAATTCTTTCAATTAAACCCCTCCCATACACTTTACCGGGTACCTCAACAGACTTACCCCCCTAAAATTTTTTTGCACTCTCTTTATCCCCTTTGCCTTTATAAAAGGAATATGCATCCCTCTCTCCCAATCCCTAGGTACCTTCCCTTCCCATACTTTTATTAAAAAAATTGCACCAACCACCCCCAAAACTATTCCCCCCTGTTTTTAAACATTTCTTTTTTTCCCCTCAACCCCGCCCCTTTTACCCCCTTTCATTTACCTACTCCCCTCACAATTTTTCCCCCCCCACAACTGGCTCTTCCTCACTCCTACAAGGTTATTCTCCTTCCCCTATACCCGAAATCAAGCTTCCCTTCTTATCAACATTTAAAATTTCCTCAAAATATTCCCCCCATTTTCCCCAAATACCTCAAACTCCCATTTAATAACTCTCTCCCTATTTTTAACTGAAAAAATCCATTGTTCTCTAGGCTTTTTTAAATTGTTAATCCACTCCAAAACTTTTTCTTATTTTAAAAAAATTTTGTTGATAACACTCCCCCACTTCTCTTTGCCCCTTTTTTTACATTGCTTCACCACTCTTTTACCCTCTTTTTTTTCTCCATAACCTTCCCTCCTTGCTCACTTCTACTTTGAAAAACTTTTCATAGCTAAAATTTTTCTCCCTACTACTTCTTTCATCATCATTCCACCAATCACTCCTCTTCCCCCCTGCCCCACTTTCCCGTAACCCAAAAATTTTTGTGAAAACTCTAACACTACATTTTTAAAACCCACCCAAAACCCCTTGACCCCCCTTCCTACTTCCATTAGCCCCCTCTATCCCCCAATATGTTTATATTTACCCCCAACTGCCTCCTCTTTTTGTTATAAAACCTTTACCCTCTCTTTCCCGATGCTTCTATTCTCCTTGTACCATCACCTTTTCTCCAGTGACTACAACAAAAGTGATCTGATATATCTGTGGGGCCCCTCTATAAAAATGACATCCCCGAAGTCTACTCAACATCTTTTATCTACCAATACATAACCAACAAACTACTGTCATTCGCCCTACATATATCGGTATACTTTTTTTTCCTCTTTTTCTTAAATATATTTCCCTTAACTAAACCCCTTTCATACAAAAAAACAAACAAGGCTCCCTTATCATTTACACCTGGACCCCAAAATTACCTACCACCCCTCTCTAAAAATTTCTCCTACTTTTGCTTCAGGTCCCCCCCAAATTAATCTCTCACTTGGTTTTAAAGGCCCTATTCATTCATTAACCCCCAAAATCTCTCTCTCTCCTCTCATTTTTTCTCTCTTTTCCGGTGCATACCCCTTATTTGACCACTTCTCGCATCCCAAATTTCTTTAATCCCCATAATTTTTTGAATTTACACATTTATATTCTCTTTTCTCCTTCCATAACGTTCATTTAACATTACTGCAAAACCCCTTCCTTTGCTCAACTCTCTCAGTACTCCAGTTTTAAAATCCCATTTTTTTCCCCCCCCCTGAAACTCTCCTACCCCCTTCAGCTTTTTTTTCGCTTGGGCCCCAGGACACCCAAGTTCTTTTCATTCATAACATCACCCTACCCTTTTTCTTGTCATCCGCACACACCCACGCCCCATTTAAGCATCCCAGTTTTTTTAAAAGTTTTTTCTTTTCTTTTTTTAGAAAATGTATAAAAGGAGAAGGGGTTATAGCCCCATTCCCCCCCGGCATTTTAGTCGCCTCATACACACGCATGGTTACGGAGGAAAGTTTCCTTTTTCCATTTCCCCCAAGGAAATAAAAGGGAAATAAAAAAAGAACAAGAGTATTTGGGAAAAAAGGAGAAAAACCTAAGTATGAAAATTATATATGCATTTTCGGTCTGTGAAGGGGTGCCCAAATGTAAGTGGGAAAGTAGCAAAATATCCCTTTTTATCTAGCGGTTTTATAAACCCGAAAAAAAAAAACCAGCAATCCTCCATATGCAAAACATTAAAAGGTTTTTTTTCCAGTCTCGGCGGGACGGTATTCTTCCCGGGTGGGTTTGCGGGTCTACCAACCTACTATCCCAATTTTTTTTCCAAGAGGGAAAAATTAAAGGGAAAATTCATAGAAATAGGGAGAGACAAAAAACTTTGTATTACCCACATTTTATTGGCCGGGCCCAAACACCTTTTATGTACAGCAAAAAAGGGAAGGGAACAGACTACCAGTAAGGTAAAAGCCAGTCATATAAATAACCATTCAAGAAGACCCCAAAAGGTCCCTAATAAATTTGTGACAGAAAAGTAAAAAAGATTCGGAATGATAAACACCTAACTTTTTACACCTTTTTTCATTTTCCATTTTGTCCATTGTACACTAATATTATAATCACGCCATCATACCGGGTTTTTAATAAGGTCCCGGGTGATGGGGAGTAGGTAATTTTTATTTTTTGAGTTTCGACCTAGTGACGGGGGGTGCCCAGTGGCCCCATTTTCCTTTTCTTTACCTTTCCGCTTTTAAAAAGCCACCGGGGAAAAAAAATTGTGTACCGTTCAGGACATTTATTAAGGGGAACCTTACGCCACTAGCACCCTTTATCAGTCCAAAACAAAGAAAGTTTTTTAAAAAAGGCAATAGGGAAATTGGTATGCAAAAAACCGACAAGTTGATAACAAAACAGTTGAGGGGCAGCTGGGGCCAACCAAGCCACGAAATGCGGTTGTCACCCTATTAGGACCACGTAACAAAAGATGCATCGCAACTGCATGAAAAGAAAGTATTTTAATTTCCCCCAAAACTTTTGAAAAAAAAAAAAGTGGGCCCCAAAAAAGGGCCCCAAAAATAAAAACAAAATCTTTCTCTAATTTTAAGACCCTTTTAAAGGAACGTCACGCCTTTTTATGCAAGACTTTTCCCTTAATGGTCACTCATGTCTAGAACCGACAGAAATATTCCTACATGCCATTAGCCGTTACTTCCCCCGAACGGGCTTTTAGCGTAATACTCTACAAAAAAATTATGCTTTTAATAATTAAAAAATTTTAAAAATAAACAAGAAAAAAATGAAAAAATTAGTAAATTTTTTTTAGGCAAATATGTCATCAAATTTTTTTTTTATAACGGGTTGGGACATAAAAATTTTAAAGAGGCAAAAAAAAAGGGGACATTTTGCCGTTTTAAAACCCGGGAAAGAAAACAAAGTAAAAACACTGACATTTTTTTTGATCTACGAGATTTTTTCCAGTTACTTCACACAAACTAATTTTTTTAAAAAAAATTGATAATCAAAGTTCACACAGTCTAAAATAAAATATTGGGGTTTCTTTGAAGAAAAACACATCAACACCTGTTTTAAAACTGACCAGGTGATGTATTCCCCCAGTTAAATTTAAAAAAAAAATTGAGATGTATTTACCAAAAACCCCAAAGAAATGTTTCATCTGTTTTATACGATATATCATAAATTTAAAAATTTTTTATCTATTTTAAAACCAAAAATTTTTAAACCCGTAAGTGGGTTTTAAAAACGCTTTGGAAAAGGAAATGTTTAAATTGGAGGAGGAAAAAGACCCCGTTCCTGGGATCAAGGGGTTTTCCCCCATCAGCATCCAAAGGTTTCAAAGGAAGGGGGTAAGGTCAGTTTTTAGGATCCCGAAACCCCCTCACCCTTTTTCAAGGGAAATGCAAACCTTTTAGGATCGGAGATACTCCGGGCATGCAGGAAAGGAAAAAATACTATCAGCAGGGGGGAGGATTTCCCAGTCATGCAGGATCCCAGGGGTCTCCAGTCATGCAGGATGGAGGATACTCCAGGGGATTTCAGGATGGAAGAATACTCCCGCATGCAGGGTTGGGGGTAATCCAGTCATTCAGGGCGGGGATGCTCCAGTCAAAGCAGGGTGGAGGGGGTGCTCCCGTCTGCAGGAAAGGAAAGGGTACTCCCCGTCAAGAGGATGGAGAGATACCCCTCATGGGAGGGTTGAGAATTTTCTCCCGTCATGCAGGATGGAGGATTTCTCCAGTCATGCAGGAAAGGAGGGGTACTCCAGTCATGGGAGGATTTGGGTGGTACTCCCCCATGCAGGATGGATGGTTTCTCCCGGTTTATGCAGGGTGGGGGATACTCCAGTCATGCAGGGGTGAAGGATTCTCCAGTCATGCGGATGAAGGGATACTTTTAGTCATGCAGGTGGAGGGATACTCCAGTCAGCAGGATGGGGAGATGTCCAGTCATTTCAGGATGAAGGGATACTCCAGTCATCGGATGGAGGGATACCCCGTCATACAGGGAGGGGGGACTTTTCCCGTCAGGGAGGATGGGAAAGGGGTACCCCAGTCCCTGGGAGGGTGGAGGGTACCCAGTCATGCAGGATGGAGGGTACCCCCAGTCATTCAGGGGTGGAGGATTCTCCAGTCCCTGCAGGGGGAAAGAAGGGATTAAATCCATCTGCGGTGAAGGGGGTACTCCAGTCATGCAGCACGGAGGGATACTCCCGTCATACAGGAGGGGGGTGCTCCAGTCATGCAGGATCAAAGGGGTTCTCCAGTATGCAGGAGGAAGGGGATCCAGTCATGCAGAATGGAGGGGACCCATCATGCAGGAGGGGGGGATACTCCATAAAGCAGGGATGGGGGGTACTCCATCATCCCGGAAAGGAGGGTAATCCAGTCATGCAGGAAAGGAAAAGTTTCTCCCGGGCCCTGCCCGGATGGAGGTACCCAGTCAAACAGGATGGGAGATTTCTTCCCCGTCATGCAGGATGGAGGGTACTCCAAAAATGCAGGATGGGGGGGTCTCCAGTCATGCAGGATGTAGGATACTTCAGCCATGGGAGGATGGAGGAACTCCATTTATGCAGAATGGGGGGGTCCCCCAGTCATGGAGATGGGGGGGGGTACTTTTAGCCATGCAGGATGGGGATACTCCCGCCAAAGCAGAAAGGAGGAAAACTCCAGCCATGCGGTGGAGGGTAATCCAGTCAACAGGGGTGGGGGTACTCCAGCATGCCGGATGGGGGTATTCCAGTCAGCAGGATGGAGGATACTCCCGTCTTGGGAGGATGGAGGATACTCCCCGTCATGCAGCATGGAGGATACCCAGTCATGCAGCATTGGGGGGTACTCCAGTTTATGCAGGATGGAGGGTAATTTCCCGTCATGCAGGAAGGAGGGGTAAATCCAAATTTATGCAGGATGGAGGATACTCCAGTCATTCAGGATGGAGGGTACTCCCGTCAAAGCAGGAAAGGGGATACTCCGTCATGCAGGGTGGGAAAGGGTACTCCCGTCAAGCAGGAAAGGAGGGGTACTCCCGTCCCTGGGAGGATGGAGGATACTACAGTCATGCAGGATGGGAAAATACTCCAGTATGCGGGTGGAGGAAATCCAGTCATGCAGGATGGAGGATACTATAGTCTTTCAGGATGGAGGAATAAAAGTCATGCAGGGTGGGATACCCAATCATGCAGGATGGAGGATACTCCAGTCATTTCAGGGGTGGAGGGAACCCCCACATGCAGGATGGAGGATACTCCCGTCATGCAGGATAGAGGGTACTACAGTCATGCAGGATGGGGAAAACTACAGTCCCGCAGGGTGGAGGGAAAATCCAGTCTGCAGGATGGAGGATACTAAGTATTTCAGGATGGAGGATACTACGTTTATGCAGGATGGAGGATACTACAGTCTGGGAGGTGGAGGATATCCAGTCATGCAGGATGGGGACACACAAGCAGGATGGAGGATACTCCAGTAGCAGGATGGAGGATACTACAAATCATGCAGGGTGGAGGGGGGACTCCAGTCCCTGCAGGATGGAGGATACTCCAGTTTAGCAGGATGGAAAGGGAAAAAAAAAGTATTTCAGGATGGAGGAACCCAGTCATGCAGGGTGGAAAAGGGTACCCATAAGCCAAAGGGGGTTTTTCAAAATTCATGCAGGAAAGGAGGATTTTACAGTCATTAGGATGGAGGATACTCCCGTCCCGCAAAGGGTGGAAGGATACACAGTGGGTGCAGGATGGAGGGTACTCCCGTCATTTCAGGATGGAGGGGTATCCATCATGCAGGGGTGGAGGGTACTCCGTCATGCAGGTTTGGGGGTACTCCAAATCATGCAGGATGGGGGGGTTTCTCCAGTCATGAGGATGGGGGATACTCCATCAGCAGGATGGAGGTTCACCGTCAGGGGGATGGGGGGACTCCCGTCATCAGGATGGAGGATACTCCATCATGCAGGATGGAGGGTTTCTCCAGTCATGAGGATGGAGGGGACTCCCCGTCATGCAGGATGGGGGGGAAATCCATCAGCAGGTTTGGGGGAAATAAGTTATGCAGGATGGAGCAAAAGTACAACCCAACACAGAAGACCAGTTTAAAAAAAATACACAGGGGAAAACCAAACAACAAAAACCCGTACGGTACAGTACCACAGAAGCCAGCAAAGTCACTAACACAAAGATCAGTACAAAACAATACACAAAAACCGAAAAATATACGACCGGGACGGGGACAAATACCAAAGGGGGAAAACCCCGCCCCAGTTTCACTTAAAACAAAGTCAGTTTAAATTTCAATAACACAGAAGACCCCCTAAAAGTATAATACACACAAAAACCATGCAGTACCATTAAAGGTTTAAAGCAGAGTACCAGTACGGTTACAGGAAAAAAACAGAAGACAAACACAATACAGTAACAAAAAAAGACCACAAAGTACATTTAAAACCGAAGACCAGCCCAGGGACAAAACAGAGAATACCAGTACTGTCCCAACCACAAAAGACCAGTACAGCACAATAACACAGAAGACCAGTAGAGTATAATAACACAAAAAGACCAGTACAAAACAATAACACGGAATAAACCCGAACATTACAAGAACACAGAAGACCAGTACAGTACAGTAACACAGATGACCAATGCAGAACAACAACACAGGAGACCAGTACAGAACAATACACAGAATTCCAGTACAGTACAATAACACACACGACCAGTACAGTGCAATACACACAATATCAGCACAGAACAGCACAGTAACACAGAGGAACAGTACGGTAGAGAAACACAAAAGACCAGCACAGTACAATAACACAAAAAGTCAGTGCAGTACAATAACACAGAATACGACTACAGTACAGTAACACAATGGACCAGTACGGTACAGTAACACAGAACACCGGTACAGTACAATAACACAGAGGACTAGCACGGTACAGCAAGACAGTGGACTAGTACAGTAACACAGAAGACGAATACAGAACAGTTACACAGAAGACCAGTACAGTACAATAACACAAAAAGACCAGAACAGTACAGTACAGAAGACCAGTGCAGTACTATAACACAGACGGGCAATACAATTCATTAACACAGAAGACCGGTACAGTTCAGTAACACAGAACACTACTACAGTACAGTAACACAGAAGACCAGTACAGTACAAAAATACATAGAACCAGTACAGTACAAAAACACAGAAAACGAGAACAGTACAAATCACAGAAGACCAGTGCAGAGCAATAACACAGAAGACCAGTACAGTACAATACCACAAAAGATCAGCATAGTACAATAACACAGAAGACTAATACAGTACAATAACGCTGAAAACCAGTACATTACAATAACACAGAAGACCAGTACAGTTCACTAACACAGAAGACAAGTACAGAACAATACACAGAATACCAGATCAGTACATTAACACAGAGGACTAGTGCGGTACAGTAACACAGGCGACCAACACAGTACACCAACACAGTACAATAACACAGAAGACTATAACAGTACAATGCACATAATACCAGCGCAGTACAGTAAAATAACACAGAAGACCAATACAGTAAAATAACACAAAGACCAGAACAGAACAATACACAGAATACCATAACGGTATACGACCAGCACAGTACACTAACACAGATCAGTAAAGTTTAACAACACACAGAAGACCAGTAAAGTATAATATACACAATACCAGTGCAGTACAGTACAGTAAGGCAGAGGACCAGTACGGTACAGAAACACACAAGACCTGTACAGTACAATAACAAAAAAGACCAGTACAGTACAGTAACACGGAAGACCAGAGAAGTACTATAACAGAGACGGGCAATACAGTTCATTAACACAGAAGACCAGTAGAGTACAATAACATGGAAGGCCAATACAATACAATAACACAGGTGACCAGTACAGAACAATAACACAGAAGACTAGTACAGCACAATAACACAATCAGTACAGTACAGTAACACAGGAGACACGTACAGTACAGTAACACATAAGACCAGTACAGTGCAATTACAAAGAATACAAGTAGAATACAAAAAGACAGAAGACCAGTATATTACAATAAGACAGAAGACCAGTACAGTACAGTAACACAGAACATCATTACAGTACAATAACACAGAAGACCAGTACAGAACAATAACACAAGAGACCAGTACAGTACTATAACACAGAATGCCAATACAGAACAATAACATAGAAGACCAGAATAGTACAATAACACAGAGTACCAGTACAGTACAATAACACAGTAGACTAGTACAAAGAATAACACAAGAACAGTACATTACAATAACGTAGACTAGCAATACAGTTCACTAACACAGAACACCAGTACAGTACAATAACACAGAATACCAGTACAGTACAGTAGCACACAGGAACAGTTCAGTACAGTTACACAGAGGACCACTACGGTTCAATAACATAGAGGCCCAGTACAATAACGCAGGAGACAAGTAGAGTACAATAACACGGAAGACCAGAACATAACAATAACACAAAAGACCAGTGCAGTACAGTGACACAGAAAACCAGTACAGCACAAAAACTCAGAAGACCAGGACACGAGAGAGAGGGGTGGGTGGACTGCTTTTTCCTGGACTGCAGGAAAGCCTTCGACACAGTTCCTCACAAGAGATTAATGCAGAAGCTTGAGGATCAGAGGCGTATAACAGGAAGGGCACTGCAATGGATCAGAGAATACCTGACAGGGAGGCAACAACGAGTCATGGTACGTGAAGAGGTATCACAGTAGCGCTTGTGACGAGCGAGGTCCCACAGAGTTCAGTTCTAGGACCAGTGTTATTTTTGATATATGTGAATGACATGATGGAAGGGATAGACTCTGAAGTGTCACTGTTCGCAGATGATGTGAAGTTGATGAGAAGAATTAAATCGTATGAGGATCAGGCAGGACTACAGAGAGACCTGGACAGGCTGGACACCTGGTCCAGAAACTGGCTTCTCGATTTCAACCCTGCCAAATGCAAAGTCTTGAAGATTGGGGAAAGGCAGAGAAGACTGCAGACAGAGTATAGGCTAGGTGGACAAAGACTGCAAGCCTCACTCAAGGAGAAAGATCTTGGGGTGACCATAACACCGAGCAGGTCTCCGGAGGCACACATCAACCAGATAACTGCTGCAGCATACGGGCGCCAGGCAAAACTCAGAATAGCGTTCCAATACCTTAATAAGGAATCGTTCAAGACACTGTACACTGTGTATGTTAGGCCCATACTGGTGTATGCAACACCAGTTTGGAACCCACACCTGGTCAAGCACGTCAAGAAGTTAGAGAAAGTACAAAGGTTTGCAACAAGGCTAGTCCCAGAGCTCCGGGGAATGTCGTACGAGGAAAGGTTGAGGGAAATCGGACTGACGACACTGGAGGACAGAAGGGTCAGGGGAGACATGATAACGACATACAAGATACTGCGTGGAATAGATAAGGTGGACAAGGACAGGATGTTCCAGAGAGGGGACACAGAAACAAGGGGTCACAATTGGAAGCTGAAGACTCAGACGAGTCACAGGGATGTTAGGAAGTATTTCTTCAGTCAAAAGTCGTCAGGAAGTGAATTTGCCTACACTGACGAAAGGGGGGCAGGAACCATACCAAAAACTTTTAAA
>NC_069456.1:33851148-33867694 GCF_026875155.1 Cherax quadricarinatus | reverse complement strand
CATAGGATGGAAAAGGCTGGATAGGGGCTTCTTGCAGTTCTTGATAAAACACAGAGTTCCATAGTCGGCCCGGGGGGCAAGTGCATGGGCAGTCATTTATCGCCTGTTGAAGTCATTTGGCGTAGGTAACATGGGATAGGCTTGTTTTAAATAAAATTTTGTGGCTCCTCAAAAAAAAATTCATTTTGACTTCGACTCTCAGTCTGATTAGCGGCTTGCTAAAAACTGAGTCAATTGGGACTTGAGTACTCACTCATTTCCTTGCTGCCCATCTGTGTAGGACCCACTTGTTTAAGTGGGGGCCCCAATACTGGACGTTGTTCTCGATTTTGATTTGGCATAGGAAAGAAATACTTTGGTTTCTTTCGATTTCATTTATGGCTTTTAGTTCTTCCCGCGATTTCCGGGCTTCTAAAGGATTCTTTTAGCTTAAGTTCGATGCTTGCTATTTCTCTGACCAGTGTCTCCCTACGCATTTCAGATATATGACCTCTTTTAGCCGCTCTGTTATTTTTTCCTTTCGCCTGTAAAAGGGAGCGCCTGTCTTTTCTATTTTACATCTACTCCTCCTTTTTTCTTAGAGGAATAAGCCTTGTGCATACATCGAGTGCCACCGAGTTAATCTGTTCTAGGAAATAAGTTGGGGTCGTGTTGCTTAGTATATCTTCCCAGCTTATATGGGTTAGGACTTGGTTTACTTGGTCCCACTTTATGTTTTTGTTATTGAAGTTGAATTTGGTGAATGCTCCCCGGGACTAGTCTCATTATGTCGGTCTGGGGCTCCACGCATACTTTGTCTGAACCTCAATTATGTTGTGATCTGAGTATATTGTTTTGATTGGTGACATTTCTTATCAATCATCATTGTTAGTGAAGATGAGGTCTAGTGAAATTCTCCAGTCTAGTAGGCTCTATTATTTGCTGGTTTAAATTAAATTTTTTGTGCAGAGATTTAAAAGCTCGTGTGAGTGTGAGTTTTTCATCAGAGCTGCCTCCTGGTGTTATTACTGCAACAATATTATTTGCTAAAATCCTTCATTTTAGGTGCCTTAAGTTGAAATCCCCATGAGCAAGATTTGGGTGCAGGAGCTGGAAGATTTCCAGACAGTGGTCAATTTTTAACAGCTGTTCCTGGAAATTTGCTGGGATGTTGCATCCGGAGGCTTGTAGACTACCACAATGACTAGTTTTGGTTCTCGACCTTTACTGCTAAAACTTCCACTACATCATTTGAGGCATTAAGCAGTTCTGTGCAAACAAGTGACTCTGCAATGTACAGGCCAACCCCCCCCCCCTTTTGCCTGTTCACTCTGTCACATCTTTTATAGGTTGTAACCTGGGATCCAAAATTTCGTTGTCCAAGTGATCCTTTATGTGGGTCTCAGTGAAAGCCGCGAACATTCCCTTTTGGCCTCTGCAAGCAGTCCACGGATGAAGGTTTTTTGTTGTTTGTTGCGGTTTTAGACCCTGTATATTTGCAAAGAAGAATGTTATCAACTGGTGGTATTTTTGGGTACGGGGGGGGGGGGATTTTTTTCCGGCATTAGTATCTGTATCTGTTGGGTTTTGGGAGTCGAGGCCATCGACTGTGGTTCCACCCAGGAATGACTGGATTGGTGTACGATTTCTGCCATTTCCCTGCCAGTTTTTTTTTCCTTCCGGGCACTAAAAAACCTCTCCCTCTTGAGTGGCTGTGGCTACCCAGGTTTTCCGATGACCTGGATGTTTTTTTATCTTTTTGCCCCCCTTTAGAGGGTATGCCTGGCAATTTAAGTTATAGCACAGCCCTTTCCTGTACTGAAGAGGTACACAGTTCAGGGTGAAAAAGCTTACAGGAAGGGAGTTTGCATTTTTCCTGTTGTCATATGGGCATGGCATTTTCTAGGGTGGTCATAGTTGCACGTCCCATCTGTTTTTCCCAGATTTCCCATGCCAGCAGATACCAAGTGCATAGTATGTGCATAGGCTTGGTTTCCGTTTGCCTTGGGTTTCTGTGACTATTCCTGTTGGTGCATGTTTCCCTGTCTTACTTCTATCATCCCTAGCACTAACAATGGAGCTCCCACCAGTTGTTTTTGGTAATATATCCTCACTATTGCTAGTGGAGTCCCTCTTGTTTGCTATTTTCCTGCGGTATTTCTAGTTTGCAATATTGGTTTTATCTTATCTTTGACTACACTTGTTTTCCCTACTATGGCTCCTGTCCCCTATGAGGTAATTTATATGTATTCCTTCCTGCGTATAATTCCCGACTACCTGGACAAAAAACTCCCAGCTTTTACCATTTTCTGTCTCCCAGGACAGCATCTCCACTTCACACCATTATGTCCTCCCAGGACAGCACCTCCAGCTTCACCATTACTGTCTCCCAGGACAGCACCTCCAGCTTCACCATTACTGTTCTCCCAGGACAGCACCTCCAGCTTCACATTACTGTCTCCCAGGACAGCACTATCAGCCCCACATTTACTGACTACCAGGACTTCATCCCCCAGCCTTACAGTTTCTGACTACATGGCCAGTATCAAGGGCAGTACCATTCAGCCCAGACTTTTTATGTTCCCATCTGTTGTAGAAAGCTTCCAGGGTTTTTTATGAAAGCAGCTTTGATGTTGTCCTCTTTTAATTACCCTGTGATTTTAGTCCACAGATTTATCTCATTTGGGCATACCCAAAAACATTTTCCCCGTTTTAATACTGCTTGTAGCTAGTTTCTTGGATATCTGCACAAGGGGGGGTGACACCAATTTCCACAAAAATGACAATTTATCCATGTGGAAGCCCGTTTGTTTGACTGACCACAGACTACACACCGCTTCTAATGATCTGAATGGTTGATTTACTGCAATTCTACTAGCAACCTCTTTAATATTCTATTAATAACCTCCCCTTTAAAAAGAAGCTCTAGCTATTTGTATTTCTGTTTCTAACTGTTTTTGTATATTGGACAGCTTACCGTGCACGTTCCTGATATAATTTAATGTTTGTGTTTATAAGGGCGCCTACAACTCCATCCGTTTACAGTCTGCTTTATTGTCCAACGAAACCGTTTTTGAAACCAGTCAAAGGGTTTTCGGTCCAGTCAAGGGTTCGGACCAGTCAAAAGGGGTTCGGACCAGTCAAGGGTTCGGACCAGTCAAGGGTTCGGACCATTCGATCTGATCTGATCAGTGGGTCGCTTTTTAAACATACTGGTCGGGGGATTTGGGCTAACACATGAAGGATCTACTGGAAATTATCTACCCCAGTAATATGTGAGTTGATTGATACAAAAGTATAACTTGTGTGTTGAAGAAACCGGTGACTGCTGGCAGCTCCTACAATGACGAACGGTCGACCTCCACCCTTTTTATATCAATCGCTGTATCTAGCTTTCTATTTTTTTTTCGGCTCCACCACAATAAATGCTATATTATCACTATAGTTGACTGTGGAAATTTTGGAGGAAGGACGCTTTTTCTGTAGTAATATTTGCTTCTCATTGTGTATATTTCGACCGCTGGTAACTACCAGGTTATATGAAATTCAAAATAACGTCTGGTATTTCAAGAAAAAAGAAACTAATGAAAGTCACTCCACTCCACTAAGTACCATTATAATACTGGTTAGTTGCTACTACAACACGTATTCTGCTATTCACTGGTATCACTAGATTATATGCGAGTACAACTAGCAAGGGCCCGGAAGATTAAATTAAAAACAGCTGACCTGTGGTAAGTTTCTGGCGACTTCTGGCACCTGCCTCTATAGGCTATCACTTCATTTACAAATTCACCTGTTTTCAAATGACACTTAGCCTTTACATCAATATACTAGGGACCACTGTAGTATACACTATACACCAGCACAGTACACTAACACAGAGATCAGTAAAGTACAATAACACAGAAGACCACTACAGTATAATACACACAATACCAGTGCAGTACAGTATAGTAACGCAGAGGACCAGTACGGTACAGAAACACAGAAGACAAACACAATACAGTAACACAAAAGACCAGCACAGTACAGTAACACAGAAGACCAGCACAGTACAAAACAGAGAAAACCATACAGTCCCCAAAACCCCAAAAGACCAGTACAGCACAATACACAGAAAACCAGTAGAGTATAATAACACAAAAGACCAGTACAGAACCCAAAAACACGAAAGACCAGAACATTACAAGAACACAGAAGACCAGTACAGTACAGTAACACAGATGACCAATGCAGAACAACAACACAGGAGACCAGTACAGAACAATACACAGAATTCCAGTATAGTACAATAACACACACGACCAGTACAGTGCAATACAGACAATATCAGTACAGAACAGTACAGTAACACAGAGGAACAGTACGGTAGAGAAACACAAAAGACCAGCACAGTACAATAACACAAAAAGTCAGTGCAGTACAATAACACAGAATACGACTACAGTACAGTAACACAATGGACCAGTACGGTACAGTAACACAGAACACCGGTACAGTACAATAACACAGAGGACTAGCACGGTACAGCAAGACAGTGGACTAGTACAGTAACACAGAAGACGAATACAGAACAGTTACACAGAAGACCAGTACAGTACAATAACACAAAAAGACCAGAACAGTACAGTAACACAGAAGACCAGTGCAGTACTATAACACAGACGAGCAATACAATTCATTAACACAGAAGACCGGTACAGTTCAGTAACACAGAACACTACTACAGTACAGTAACACAGAAGACCAGTACAGTACAAAAATACATAGAACCAGTACAGTACAAAAACACAGAAAACGAGAACAGTACAAATACAGACATCAGAAATACATAGAGACAGTACAGTACAATAAGACAGAAGACCAGTACAGTACAATACCACAAAAGACCAGTATAGTACAATAACACAGAAGACTAATACAGTACAATAACGCTGAAAACCAGTACATTACAATAACACAGAAGACCAGTACAGTTCACTAACACAGAAGACAAGTACAGAACAATACACAGAATACCAGCTCACTACATTAACACAGAGGACTAGTACGGTACAGTAACACAGGCGACCAGCACAGTACACCAACACAGTACAATAACACAGAAGACAGTACAATGCACATAATACCAGCGCAGTACAGTAAAATAACACAGAAGACCAATACAGTAAAATAACACAAAGACCAGAACAGAAACAATTACACAGTAAATACATAACGGTATAGACCTGCACAGTTCACAACACAGTATCGTTAAAAGTTTTTACAAAACACAGAAGACAGTAACGTATAATACACTCATACCAGTGAAGTACAGTACGGTAAGGCCAGAGGACCAGTACGTACAGAAACACACAAAGACTGTACAGTACAATAACAAAATGACCAGTACGTACAGTAAAACCGGAAGACAGAGAAGTACTATAACAGAGACGGGGCATACAGTCATTAACACAGGAAGACCAGTAGAGTACAATAACATAGAAGGGGCCATTACAATACAATAACACGCTGACCAGTACTGAACAATAACACAGAAGACTAGTACAGCACAATAAACACAATCAGACATTACAGATAACACAGGAGGACATGTACAGTACACTTCCCCAGGGTAGGGGGGCCTCGCGGCCGTGTAGTATCCTTTTTTCGTCTCCCAGGTCCGCGTGTCCAGGAGTCCGCCTGTGTCCCCTCAGGCATTCTCCCTTCGCCCACTTCCCAGGGCTATGCCTCGGAGGCGGTGAATATCCTTTTTTCGTCTTGTCCCAGGTCCGTGTGGTCCAGGAAGTCCCGCCTTGTCCCCCCTTCAGGCATTCTCCCTTTCCCACTTCCCAGGGTTTGCATCGACGGCCGGTGAGTATCTTTTTCGTCTTACCAGGGTCCGCGTGTCCAGGGAGTACGCCTGGGTCCCCTCAAGGCATTTCCCTTCCCCACTTCCCCAGGGTCTGCCTCGACGGGCCGGGCGGGGGGAGTATCCTTTTCGTCTCTCCCAAGTCGCGTTGTCCAGGAGTCCGACTGTGTTTGAAGGCCAGGTGCTCCCCCTTCCACACTCCCCCGCCACCCCAACCTTGCACCCCCCGGGTCGTGGTTCCAGGGACGTTCACCTGTGCGAAGGCCAGGTGCTCCCCCTTCCCCACTTCCCCCGCACCGCAACCTTGCAAACCCCCTCGGGGTCCGTGGTCCAGGAGTCCAACCTGTGTGAAGGCCAGGTGCTCCCCCTTCCCACTTTCCCCCGCACCAACCTTGCACAACCCCCCCGGGGTCCGTGTGTTCCAGGAGTCCACCGTGTGACGGACCAGGTGATCCCCCGTCCCACTACTCCCAAACCAACCTTGCACCCCCCCGGGTCCGTGGTTCCAGGAGTTCACCTGTGCGAAGGCCAGGTGACTCCCCCTTCCCCACGACCCCCACACCCCAACCTTGACCACCACCCACCGGGTTCCGTGGTTCCCACGGAGTTCACCTGTGCGAAGGCCAGGTGCTCCCCTTCCCCACTTCCCCCACACCCCCAACCATGGCACCACCCCCCGGGTCCGTGGTTCCAGGAGTTCACCTGTGCGAAGGCCAGGGTGCTCCCCCTTCCCACCGTCACCACACCCCAACCGTGCACCCCAACCCCCGTGTCCATGGTATCCAGGAGTCCACTGTGTGAGCCAGGTGCTCCCCTTCCCCACCTACCCCACACACCATCCTTGCACCCCCCCCCGGGTACGTGGTTCAAGGAGTCACCTGTTGTGACGCCAGGTGCTCCCCCTTCCCCACTACCCCACACCCCAACCTTGCACACCCCCCCCGGGTCCGTGTTCCAGGAGTTCACCTGTACGAAGCCAGGTGTCCCCTTCCCCACTACCCCCACCACCCCACCTTGCACTCCCCTGCCGGGTCCACGTGGTTCAGGAGTCCACCCTGTGTGGACGCAAGGTGCTCCCTTCCCACTTCCCCCACACACCAACCTTGCACACCCCCCGGGTCCGTGGTTCCAGGAGTTACCTGTGCGTAGGCCAGGTGCTCCCATTCCCCACTTCCCCACACCCCACCTTGCACCCCCCCGGGTCCGTGGTGGTTCCAGTGGATGTTCTCTTGTGCGAAGGCCTGGTGCTCCCCTTCCCCACTTCCCCCACACCCAACCTTGCACCCCACACCCGGGTCCATGGTTCAGGTGTCCACCTGTGTGACGCCAGGTGCTCCCCTTCCCCACTACCCCCACACCCCAACCTT
Organism: Cherax quadricarinatus; assembly: GCF_026875155.1. Taxonomy (NCBI): domain Eukaryota; kingdom Metazoa; phylum Arthropoda; class Malacostraca; order Decapoda; family Parastacidae; genus Cherax; species Cherax quadricarinatus. Next base: position 33,860,494 of record NC_069456.1, on the reverse strand, counting down.
GCACACCCCCCCCGGGTCCGTGGTGCCAGGAGTTCACCTGTGCGAAGGCCAGGTGCCTCCCATTCCCCGCTTCCCCACACCACAACCTTGCACCCCCCCCTGGGTCCGTGGTTCAGGAGTCCGCCTGTGTGAAGGCAGGTGCTCCCCCTTCCCCACTTCCCCACACACCCGAACCTTGCACCCCCCCGGGTCGTGGTTCCAGGAGTTCTCTGTGCGTAAGGCCAGGCTTGCTCCCCTTCCCCACTTCCCACACCCCACTGCACCCCCCGGGTCCGTGGTTCCAGGAGTTCACCTGTGCGAAGGCCGGGTGCTCCCCCTTCCCCATACCCCACCAACACCCCAACCTTGCACACCCCACCGGTCCATGGTTTCCAGGAGTCACAATGTTGTGACGCCAGGTTGCTCCCCCTTCCCCACTTCCCCCAACCCAAATCTTGCAGTCCCCCCCCGAGGTAGTGGGTTCAAGAGTTCACCTGATGCGAAGGCCAGTGCTCCCATTCCCCACTACCCCCTTGTGACCCCAACCTTGCACCCCCCCGGGGTACCTGGTTCCAGGCGGAGTTCCTCTTGTGAACGCCAGGTGCTTCCCCCTTTCCCCAACTTCCCCACACCCCACCTGGCACACCCCCGGGTCGTGGTTCAGAGTTCACCTGTGCGAAGGCCAGGTCTTCCCCCTTCCCACTTCCCCCACACCCCAACCTTGCACCCCCCGGGTCCGTGGTTCCAGGATTCACTCTGTGGCGAAGGCCAGGTGCTCCCCTTTCCCCATACTTCCCCCACACCCCACCTTGCCCCCACCCCCGGGGTCCTGGTTACGGAGTCCACCTGTGTGAGCAGGTGCCTCCCCTTCCCCACTACCCCACAACCCCAACTTGCACACCCCCCCCGGTCCGTGGTTCAGGAGTTCACCTGTGCGAAGGGCAGGTGCTCCCATTCCCCGCTTCCCCCCACACCCCAACCGTGACCCCCCTGGGTCCGTGGTTCCAGGAGTCCGCCTGTGTGAAGGCCAGTGTGCTTCCCTTCCCCACTTCCCCACACCCGAACCTTGCACAATTCAGTCTACTACAATGTTCGGTAATCAGAAACTTTAGATATTTTAATTATGTGATGAAGAATGTTGGTTTTGGTATATTTAAGACATCCATTATGAAAGTCGTGAAAAGTTACTAGTTTAGACACTTGTGGGTCAGGTAAAGTACTAGGTTTTAGACACTTGTGGTGTCGGGTTAAGTTGCTAGTTTGAGACTCCTTGTGGGTTGGTAAAAGGTTTACTAGTTTTAGACACTTGGGGTCAGGTAAATTTACTAGTGTTTAGACTATTGTGCGGTCAGGTAAAGATTACTAGTTTTAGACACTTGTGGGTCAGGTAAAGTTACTAGTTTGAGACAATTGTGGGTCAGGTAAAGTTACTAGTTTGAGACACTTGTGGGTCAGGTAAAGTTACTAGTTTGAGACACTTGTGGGTCAGGTAAATTACTAGTTTGAGACACTGTGGGTCAGGTTAAAGTTGCTAGTCTGGAGTCATTTGTGGGTCAGGGGTTAAAGATACTAGTTGAGGGACACCTTGTGGTCAGGTTAAAGTTGCTGTTTGAGACACTTGTGGGTCAGGTTAAAGTTACTAGTTTGAGACAACTTGTGGGTCAGGTAAAGTTTACTAGTTTTTTGAGACACTTGTGGGACAGGTAAAGTTGCTAGTTTGAGAATTGTGTGGTCAGTAAAGTTACTAGTTTGGACACTTGTGGGTGTAGTATAAGTTGCTAGTTTTTGTCACTTGTGGAGTCAGGTTAAAGTTGCTAGTTTGAGAACTTGTGGGTCAGGTAAGTTATAGTTTGAGGCACTTGTGGCGTCAGGGTAAAGTTACTAGTTTGAGGACACTTTGTGGGTCAGGTAAAGTTGCTAGTTGAGACACTTGTGGGTAGGTTTAAGCTTACTAGTTTGAGAACACTTGTGGGTACAGGTATAGTGTAGTTTTCGGACATTGTGGGTCAGTAAAGTGCTAGTTGAGACACTTGTGGGTCAGTGTAAAGTTACTAGTTTGAGACACTTGTGGGTCAGGTAAAGTTACTAGTTTGAGACACTTGTGGGTCAGGTAGGTAAAGGTTATGTTTGAGACATGTGGGTCAGGTAAAGTTATAGTTTGAGACACTTGTGGTCAGGTATAGTTATAGTTATAGACACTTGTGGGTCATGTAAAGAAGACAATATTATGAATTATCTTATGAATGATATAATTTAGGTTAAAAAATTCTTTTAAAACAATTTTTACACAAGTTTGTCTTTTATTCTCATCTTTTCATTCCCTCACACACACACACACACACACACCACACACACACACACACACACACACACACAACACACACTACACACAACACACAGGACACACAACACACACACACACCACTCACACACACGCACGACACACACACACCACACACACACAAACACACACACACACACACACACTCACACACTTACCTCACCTCGTCTAGACTATAATAAAACATTATCAACCACACACACACACACACACACATACACACACACACACACACGCACACCCACACACACACACACACACACCACACACACACACACACACACACACTGCCCTCACCTCGTCTAGACTATAAATAAAAACATTATCACCCACACACATACAAACACGACACACACACACACACCACACTCACCACACACACACACACACACACACACACACACAAACACACTACAAACACCACACACACACACACACCACACACACACACACACACACCCGACACACACACACAGATAAGGAATCATTCATGAACTGTACACCGTGTATGTCAAGGCCATACTGGAGTATGAGAACTGTTTGGGAACCCGCACTTGTTAAAGCACGTCAAGGAAACTAGAGAAAGTACCAAAGCGTTTGCGACAAGGTTAGTTCCCAGGGTAAGGGATGTCCTATGAGAAAGATTAAGGAAAATCGGTCCTCGGACGACACTGGAGGACCCAGGAGGGTAGGGTGGAGACATGATAACGACATATAAAATAATGGCTTGGGAATAGACAAGGGTGGACAAAGACAGGAATGTTCAGGGAGGGGACACAGAAACAAGAGGCCACAATTGGAAGTTGAAGACACAAATGAGGTCAGAGAATAGTAGGGTATTTCTTCAGTCATAGAGTTTTAAGGCAGTGGAATTAGCCTAGAAAAGGACGTAGTGTGGAGGCAGGAAACATACCAGTTTTAAGAAGAGGTTTGATAAAGCTCTGGAGCGGGGAGACGAGAGGGCCTAGTAGCAACCGGTGAAAGAGGCGGGGCCAGGAGCTAGGACTCTACCCCTGCAAACCACAAATAGGGAGTTCAAATAGGGTGAGTATCAACACACACAAACAACACACACACACACAACACACACTAAACACACACACACACACGACACACACACACACAAACACAACACACACCACACCGACACACCACACACACACACACCACACACACACACACCGACACACACACACACACGCACACACACAAACACACACACACCAACACACACACCACCACACACACACGGACACACACACACACAACACACATCACACACACACACGCACACACCACACACACACAGTGAAGAGGCGGGGCCAGGGAGCTCGGACTCGACCCCCGCAACCTCACTAGGTGAAGTACAACTAGGTGAGTTACACACACACACCTACACACCACCGACACACACACACACACACACACACACACACACCACCACACAAACACACACACACACACAACAACCACACACACCGACACACACACACACCGACACACACACACTCACACACACACACACACCACACAACGCACAACCCACACCACACCACACAAACACCCACACACAGTGCGGGACACAGGGACAAGGGGTCACAACTGGAAGCTGAAGACTCAGACGAGTCACAGGGACGTTAGGAAGTTATTTCTTCAGTCATAGAGTGTCAGCAAGTGGAATAGCCTGCAAGTGAAGTAGTGGAGGCAGGAACCATTACATAGTTTTAAGAAGAGGGATATGACAAAGCTCAGGAAGCAGAGAGAGAGAGATTACAGTAGCGATCAGTGAAGAGGCGGGGCCAGGAGTGAGTATCGACCCCTGCAACCACAATTAGGTGAGTACAATTGGAGAGTACAAAACGAGGAAAGGTTAAGGGAAATTGGACTGACGACACTGGAGGACAGAAGGGTCGGGGAGGACATGATAACAGACATACAAGCTACTGCGGGGAATAGACAAGGTGGAACAGAGATAGGATGTTCAGAGAGGGGACACAGGGGAAAGGGGTCTCAACTGGAAGCTGAACGACTCAGACGAGTCACAGGACGTTAGGAAGTATTTCTTCAGTCATAGGAGTTGTCAGCATAGTGAATAGCTCCTAGCAAGTGAAGTAGTGGAAGGCAGGAACCATAATTAGTTTTAGAAGGACTGTATGACAAAGCTACAGGAAGCAGTACGAGAGAGAGGGATCCAGTACGCGGTATCAGTGAAGATAAGAGGCGGGGCCAGAGCTGAGGTCTCGACCCCAGCAACCACAATTATAGGTTGAGTACAATTAGGTGAGTCAAAACACACAGTGAAGAGGCGGGGCCAGGAGCACGGACACTCGGACCCCCGCAACCTCAAGACTAGGTGAGTACACCAACACACAACATACACACACACCGCCACACCCACACCACACACCACACACCACACCCACACACACCTACCACCACACCAACACACACACACACACACTACACACACACACACCTCACACACACACACACACAAACACACACACCAACACACACACACACACAACACACACACACACACAAACCTACACCACACCACACCCACAACACACAACACACACACACACCACACACACCTACACCAACAACACACACACAACACACACACACACCAACACCACACCTACCACACACAACAACCTTACCACACACACACACCTACACACACACACCACACACAACACACACACACAAACACACACACACACACCACACGCACACACACACACACACACCTACCACACCACACACACAACACACACACAACCCACACACCCTACCACACACACACCACACACACAACACACCTACACACACACACTCCACCCCACACACCACACACACATACACAACACACACACACACACACACACCACACACCACACACACGCACACACAGCAAACACACACCTACACACACACACACACACAACACACACACCTCACAACACAACAACACAACACAACACACACACACACACACACCTACACACACACACACCTACACACAACACACACACACACACACACAACACCTACGCACACACAACACACGCACCACAAACACACACCTACAACACACACACACACACACACACACACCCAACACACCTACACACCCCAACCTACACACCCAACACTAACAAACACCACACACACACACACACCACACACACCACACACACACGCACCACACACACACACCACACACACACACACACAAACACTACACACAAACACACACACACACAACACACAACACACACATCCTACACACACACACACACACACCACACACACACCCACAACACACACAACCACACACACACACCACACCGGCAACAAAAAAAACAAACCAACCCCCACTACCACACACACACACACACACACACACACACACACACACACACACACAACACGCCACACACACACACACGCGCGCGCACACACACACACAACCCACCACACCACACACAATACACACACACACAACACAACCTACTCACACACACGCCCACACACACACACACCTACACACACCACACGCACACCACACACACAAAACACAACACACCACACACACCCACTACTACACACACTACACAACACCTACTTCACCACACACATCACACACACAACACACACTACACACACACCTACACACACACCGACACACACACACACACACACACACACACACACACACCCACACACACACAACACACACACACTACACACACACACTACACAACCACACACACACACACACTACACACACACACACACACACCACTCACACACACAAACACACACACCACACACACACAACCACTATTAAACCGTTAGGGGAATGAAACATATAAACTTAGAATTAAGGTTGGTGGTTCTTGCACACCTGGACAGAACGACTCTGTCTAAGATACAGTGTATGTTAGGTTTAAGCACATATGCAACAGTTAGGTATTTTATATGAAACGTTTCGCTACACCGTAGGCTTCTTCAGTCGAGTACAGAAAGTGATAGGAAGCAGAAGATACTTGAAGACGATGTAATCAGTCATCACCCTTAACGTTTTGAGGTGGGTCAGTTCCCTCAGTCTGGAGAAGAGCATTGTTCCATTAGTATGTAACAATATTGTTTCATTGAAACATGAAGAAGTGGCTAAGAATGTACTTAAAAATAATAATTGAACAAAACAGTTACAGTACAGTAATACAAAACAACAATACTGCAGAACATACAGAAAAGTACTGTAATATACATCAGAATAGTACAGCAGTACATAATTACCAACAAATGAAACAATGCAATACATTAGGGAAGGTACGTGCAAGCTAATAATACATAAAACAGCAGTATTGAAGACATTAAGGACAGAGTTGTACTGGCCAGGTTGTCATCAACACCATAAATCCTTTCTGTCGAAAGGTTGACTCGTATTTTCTTGCCATGATGTTTTTTTGTTTGTATTTGCGAATATTTTTTTTCATTAGTGAACGGTGATAGAAGTGACGACAAGGAAAAATTAACATGAAAGAGAGAGACTAATTATTTATAATCCAAAGAATGTTTTTTTTTTTTTGCTATAAATCAGTACAAGATTCTCTCAGTTGTTACTTCCTTATATCTTCTCATTTATCATTAATTAAGGATATCTACAAAAATACTACGTTAGCAGCATTATACCTCTCCATTATTCAGAATTTTAAGAAGACCAAACAAAAAAAATAAAAAAAAAAAAAAAAATAACTGCTGATAAACTTGTTTTGCAGCAGGTTTCTTGGTGGAAAGGAAAAGGACTGTGCACATACGGACACAAATATAAACAATAAGTGGAACAAAACTGTTCACAATTGCTGGACAGTGATTTAGATAATATTGCAAAATATTGTTTATTTAAAAAAAATATTGTGTTTGTCCATTAGTCTGTTGATTATACCAAGCAATGAAAATGTCAAGAATTGTGACTACAGAATTTGTTGGCCTGACTTGTTAAACGTACAGCAGAGAAATATACAAGTGAATAATAACAGCAGTATCAATTTTAAAACAGGAGATTTTTGGTGTAGATGAGAGAGTGATGTTCTCCGAAATGTTAGTGAACGTTTGGATATTTTGAGAGGAAGGAATGTGTGATCAAATAATTTTGCAGACTTTGAATAACAGATAAATAAACAATTGTTACAAAAGACTTTGCGTATGTTGCAACAGTTGCTAACTTACAAGTGAATAAAAACAGCAGTATCGAAGAAACTGCTGTCTCTAATCCGTGGGCTCCCGATGTCAATTCCGTTCACAGTTGTTTTGGTGCTTTCTCTTGTTCCGTGTCTCCACAAGACCATCTGTGTCCCTCAGATGAACTCCCAGGAGTGGTTCATGGTGAGGAGTTGTTAGTGTGAGGTGAGGTCATAGTGGGTGGGTCATACATGTGGTCTAGGTGAGGGGTGGTCAAAAGTGAGGTGTTGGTCGTAGATGTGGTCATAGGTGAGGGGTAGTAAGGTGAGGTAATAATTGAGCTGTGGTCATAGTTAAGTGAGGTTATAGTAGATATTGTCATAGTCGATATAGTAAAAAAAATTACGATTTCAGCAGACTGTTCCACTCATCAAGATACCCTATTTTCCAAACCAATATTTCCACTATTTACTTTCTTGGAGAGAGAGATATTTTCAAGACACCTCATATATTTAGCTTTGTTAATAACCATCTTACACTTATACACTTCGATCATGTTTTCTCTCATCTAGCTTAAAGTGATGTAATTTAAGGGGGTCTTCAATCTTTCGTCATACCGAGTTTCTAATTGTTAGTTATTAATTTTGTCATTCGAGCTGAAGCTGCGTAATCTGTATCAATCGCAGTAATCTACTTGCATTATTTCCGTACCACTAGGCATGATTTGCTGCTTACCATAACCCTCATATCCTTTTCCATTATTAGTTAATTAATTGCTTAGGCTTATGATCATTCCGAGCTTCAGAACTTTGCACTAGATCATGGCTGTGGGTCGATGTGGTTTAGAGGTGAGGGGTGGTCATTTTTAGGTGTGATCATAGTTAGGTGAGGTCATTAGATAGTTGTGGTTATAGGTGTGTTATAAGTTTCAGGTCTTCATCCTTGGGCCCCAGGATGTCAACCTTCCACACTTCCCACTTCCGGTTATTTTGGCGCTTTTCCTTTGTTCCGTGTGTCCAGAAGTCCATCTGTGTCCCCACAGATGAACCTCCCAGTGTGATCAGGGAAAGGTGTGGTTTAGTGATGTTTAGGTCTAGATAAGGTGAGGGATGGTCATAGTTAGGCGAGGGGTTTTAGTGAGGTGTGATCATAGTTAGGTGTGGTCATAGTTAGGTATGGTCATATTTAGGTGAGATCGAGTCAGGTGAGGTCCTAGTGAGATGTGGTTTTGTTTCCAAGGTCTCCATCCTGGCCCCGGATGCAACCCTTCCACACTTCCCACTCCCGGTGTTTTTGGGGCTTTCCCCATTCCCTGTGTCCAAATTTCCATCGTTCCCCCCCAGATGAACTTCCAGGGGTGGATCTGCAGAGATGTGGTCAAAGTGAGGGATATCTTGGGAATTGTGGTCATGGAGGTTTTTGGGCATAGTAAAGGTGTGATAGGTGAATTTTAGTCATAGTCAGGTGTTCATGGTGAATTGTGGGGCTAGTCAGGGGTTTGGTTTATTTTCCAGGGCCCATCCGTGGGCCCCCGGATGTCAACCCTTCCACCTCCCCCCTCCGGGTTTTTTTTGGTGCTTTCTCTAGTTCCGTGTGCCAAAGTCCATCTGTGCCCCTCAGATAACTCCTTTCCTCACTTTTCCCAGGTGGGGGGGTGGGTTTGGGGGGGTGGGTTGGGTGGGAGGGTTGGGTGGGTGGGTGGGGAGGGGTTTTGGGTTGGTGGGTGGTGGACGGGGTTGTATTGTGTGTGGTTGTTGTGTATGGTTGGTATTTTTTGTGTGTGTGTTGTGTATGTGTTGTGTATGTGTTGGCCCCCCCCCCAGTAACCTT
>NC_069456.1:33829645-33850648 GCF_026875155.1 Cherax quadricarinatus | reverse complement strand
GTTTTTTAAGGAAAAGCAAAATGAAGTCTGTGAACCATTAACTAATATTTTTAATTTATCTCTTCAAACAGGTGTAGTGTCTGATATGTGGAAGATGGCTAATGTAGTTCCTATTTTTAAAACAGGGGACAAGTCGTTACCGTCAAATTACCGCCCAATAAGCCTGACCTCAATTGTAGGCAAATTACTAGAGTCAATTATAGCTGCGATTATAAGAAGCCATCTCGATAAGCATAGCTTGATTAATGATACTCAGCATGGATTCACAAGAGGCCGGTCTTGTCTAACTAATTCATTAACTTTCTTCAGTAAACCTTTTGAGGCTGTTGACCACAGTAAAGAATTTGATATTGTTTACTTAGATTTTAGTAAGGCATTTGATAGAGTTCCGCACCAGAGACTGTTGAAGAAAGTACCAGCTCATGGCATTGGGGGAAGAGTGCTCTCGTGGATCGAATCATGGCTCACAGACAGGAAGCAGAGAGTGTCCATAAATGGGGTTAAATCCGAGTGGGGATCAGTAACAAGTGGCGTTCCACAGGGATCAGTCTTGGGCCCGTTGTTGTTTATAATATTTATCAATGATCTTGATGAAGGAATTACTAGTGATATGAGCAAATTCGCCGATGACACGAAGATAGGTAGGATAATTGATTCAAACGTAGATGTTTAGGGAACTTCAGGAGGATTTAGACAACTCTACTCTTGGTCAGAAAAGTGGCAGATGCAGTTCAATGTAGATAAATGCAAGGTTCTGAAGCTCGGGAGTGTCCATAACCCTAGCACTTATAAGTTAAATAATGTAGAACTTAGCCATACAGATTGCGAAAAGGACTTGGGGGTTATGGTAAGCAGCAACCTTAAACCAAGACAGCAATGCCTAAGCATACGTAATAAGGCAAATATAGATTACTGGGATTTATATCAAGAAGTGTAAGCAACAGAAGTCCAGAGGTCATACTGCAGCTTTATACATCATTAGTAAGGCCTCACCTAGATTATGCAGCTCAATTCTGGTCTCCATATTACAGAATGGACATAAATTCGTTAGAAAACATTCAGCGTAGGATGACTAAATTAATACATAGCATTAGAAATCTTCCTTATGAAGAAAGATTGAAGACTCTTAAGTTACATTCACTTGTTAGACGAAGAATGAGGGGAGACCTGATCGAAGTGTATAAGTGGAAGATAGGTATTAATAAAGGGGATATTAACAAGGTCTTGAGGATATCTCTCCAAGAGAGAACCCGCAGTAATGGATTTAAATTAGATAAGTTTAGATTTAGAAAGGACATAGGAAAGTATTGGTTTGGAAATAGGGTAGTTGATGAGTGGAACAGTCTACCTAGTTGGGTTATTGAGGCTAGGACTTTGGGTAGTTTCAAATTTAGGTTGGATAAGTACATGAGTGGGAGGGGTTGGATTTGAGAGGGACTTGCACATCGGAGCTTGTTTCTTGGGTGGCATTGAAAATTGGGTTGGTCAAATGTTTGTTAGTGGATAAATTGTAAAGGACCTGCCTAGTATGGGCCAACAGGCCTGCTGCAGTGTTCCTCCTTTCTTATGTTCTTATGTTCTTAAGAGTCTCTTGTGAGGTACTCTGTCGAAGGCTTTACTAAAATCCAAATAAACAATATCATATTCCTTATCACTGTCAACTGCCTCAAATGTCTATTGAAGAACGTCAGTAAGTTTGTCAGGCAGGAACGACCTCTCGTGAATCCATGCTGAGATTCATTTATCAAGTTATGCTCTTCAAGGTGACTTCTGATAATGTCAGCTATAATTGATTCTAATAACTTGCCCACTATAGATGTCAGGCTTATTGGACGGTAATTTGAAGGAGTGGACTTATCCCCTGATTTGAATATAGGAACCACATTAGCCATCTTAAACATCTCTGGCACAACACTGGTAAGGATGGACGCATTGAATACACTCGTTAATGGCTGACTAAGCTCCATCTTGCATTCCTTAAGTACCCTTGAAAACAACTCATCTGGTCCCGGGGACTTATTTTGTTTCAATTTGTCTATCTGTTTAATAACCATGTCCCTCGTGACAGTAATATAAGTTAACTTAAATTCATCAGGAACTAAATAATTGTTAATTACTGGAATCTCATTTACATCTTCCTGTTGAAGATTGAGACACTTATGCAGCATATGGGAATCTTTATTCAGGAAACGTTTCGCCACACAGTGGCTTCATCAGTACATTCTACAAGATTGATGGACTGAACACATCGACTCCAGGTTGAGGGACTGATTACCTCATTCTCCTCCTCTCCTTACGCCTTCCTCTTTGTATTGGACTGATGAAGCCACTGTGTGGCGAAACGTTTCCTGAATAAAGATTCCCATATGCTGCATAAGTGTCTCAATCTTCAACTTGTCGGTTTTTCAAACCATTCATCACATCTTCCTGTGTAAAAACTGACAAAAAATAGTCATTAAATAAGGAACACATTTCCAGTCCATTATCCGTTAGCTGTCCATTCCCAGATTTCAGAGGTCCTTCTTTTTCCTTCACATTCGTCCTATACACTTGAAAGAACCCCTTTGGATTAGTCTTTGATTCATTAGCAACTCTAATTTCATAGTCACGTTTAGCCTTTCTAATCGCCTTTTTTACTTCTCTTTTAAGCTGAACATATTGGTCAGTAAGGTTAACCTCTCCTCTTCTGATGCGCCTATAAATTCCCCTTTTCTCCCCTAATAGATGCTTTAGCCTCCTGTTAACCCATTTAGGATCGTTATTATTAGACCTAATTTCTCTCTGGGGAATGTATATACTCTGGGCACTGTGTACATTATTAAGAAAACAATCATAAAAGCAGATCCCTTCATATTCATAAGTATGATTATCGTCAATAAAATCATTAGCTAGATAACCCCAATCAAGATTAGACAGATGTTCCCTAAGTCCATTATAATCGGCAGAACGAAAATCGGGGATTTTTACTATATTATCATTATTCTTGCATTCCCAATTAATGCTAAAGGTGATGGATTTGTGATCACTTGCGCCAAGCTCTTCAGTGATCTCCAGATTATTCACGAGTGTTTCCTTATTTGACAAGACTAGGTCTAGCAAATTATTACCCCTGGTAGGTTCAGTTACACTCTGTTTCAGAAAACAGTCCTGAACTGTTTCTATGAAGTCACTGGACTCTAGATTACCTGTCAAAGAATTCCAGTCAATTTGGCTAAAGTTAAAGTCCCCTACTATGACTACGTTACTGTGTCCAGAAGCCCTAACAATTTCGTCCCAAAGAAGTCTCCCTCTATCGTGATCCAAGCCTGGAGGTCGGTATATTACACCTAGAATTAGCTTTTCTTGACCCTCCACGAACTCTACCCAAACAGACTCTGTTACTGCTCCATCTATTTTTATACCTGTTTTTATGCAACAATTAATATTTTCTCGAACATACAATGCAACTCCTCCCCCCTTCCCACCACATCTTATGTTCTTATGTTCTTATGTTCTAAGAGCATACCGAATTTGTAGTCCTGAGTTTCTTGACGAGGAATGTACTTACATTCACCAAACATTCACTGAGTTAAAATTTCCTTCTTTTTTCATCAAAGACTGCAAGAAAAGAGCTCTTCAGATCATCAATTCTCCACGCATCAACACCGCTCCCAACAAAGTTATAATTCTTCCCAACAGCCAGGTTGCACTAAACGTCTCAAAAGTACTTTCACAAGCTAACACCAGAGTCGCCATCGCTTCTACCACTTCAATAAAGGATCTAACCAGGACAAAACCCAAGCACCACGAACCAGTCAATGCAGGAGTTTACACTATACCCTGTGGAGGCTGTGACAAGATCTACGTAGGTGAAACAGCAAGAAACCTCGACACCCGCCTCAATGAACACATATACGCATGTAGGAACGACAACTTAAACAACGCCTGTGTACAACACCGAAATTCCACCAATCATCTTATGAAATTCAGAGACGCCCAATTAGTGATAAAAGAAACTAATTTCCGCACACGCAAGTGCCTTGAATCAGCACTGATCGCTGTTTCGAATACAATTAAACAAAACAACGCAGCTTCACCATCTCCGAAGTCTTAGCAAGAATCCTCCTGAAAACAGTAAACCCTGCCATCACATAGTCTCTCCTGTTATACTACACAAAGCACAGAGAGTGAACACTGAAACAAGCTGCCTCATTCCAGTTTATATTTGTCCAACCTATTTTAATGTTACCCAAGTAATAGCTTTTATATCCTTTTACTCATGTACGAATTAATTGCTCCACCATATTGTATTACTTTTGTCACTACCACTACTACTACTACTACCACTAGTGAACATCGAAATGGTACCTCACTAGTATTCACCTCACTCTGAGCCTTTACATACCCTCTGTGTCCATGTATTGTTTGTAATGGCTTGATAAACCTCCTGGAGAGCGAAACGTTGCCACAATAAATGTCACATTAGTTGCACTTGTGTCCTTTTACTTTACATATTGTCGGTAATTCTACCAACTTCATTACAAGCGAAGAATTCCCAAGTATTAACATAACATAGTATGTTAGACACAGTCGTACTGTCCAGTGTGCAGCAGCGACCATCTTAATTATTTTTGTCAGAGGATCGAATATCCCCAGCTGATAGTTTTTATTTTCATCTCCTAACGTTTATAGTGTGTGTGTGTACTCACCTAATTGTACTCACCTAATTGTGGTTGCAGGGGTCGAGACTCAGCTCCTGGCCCCGCCTCTTCACTGATCGCTACTGGATCCTCTCTCTCTCTGCTTCCTGAGCTTTGTCATACCTCTTCTTAAAACTATATATGGTTCCTGCCTCCACTACTTCACTTGCTAGGCTATTCCACTTGCTGACAACTCTATGACTGAAGAAATACTTCCTAACGTCCCTGTGACTCGTCTGAGTCTTCAGCTTCCAGTTGTGACCCCTTGTCCCTGTGTCCCCTCTCTGGAACATCCTATCTCTGTCCACCTTGTCTATTCCCCGCAGTATCTTGTATGTCGTTATCATGTCTCCCCTGACCCTTCTGTCCTCCAGTGTCGTCAGTCCGATTTCCCTTAACCTTTCCTGGTACGACATTCCTTGAGCTCTGGGACTAGCCTTTTTGCAAACCTTTGTACTTTCTCTAACTTCTTGATGTGCTTGACCAGGTGTGGGTTCCAGACTGGTGCTGCATACTTCAGTATGGGCCTAACATACACAGTGTACAGTGTCTTGAACGATTCCTTATTAAGGTATCGGAACGCTATTCTCAGGTATGCCAGGCGCCCGTTTTGCTGCAGGGGGTTATTTGGTTGATGTGTGCCTCCGGTGATGTGCTCGGTGTTATGGTCACCCCCAAAGGGCTTTCTCCCTGAGTGAGGTCTGTAGTCTTTGTCCACCTAGCCCATACTCTGTCTGCGGTCTTCTTTGCCCCTCCCCAATCTTCATGACTTTGCATTTGGCTGATTGAATTCGAGAAACCCAGTTGCTGGACCACATGTCCAGCCTGTCCAGGTCTCTTTGCAGTCCTGCCTCATCCTCGTCCGATTTAATTCTTCTCATCAACTTCACGTCATCTGCGAACAGGGACACTTCAGAGTCTATTCCTTCCATCATGTCGTTCACATATATCAAAAATAGGGACTGGTCCTGGAAAATGAACCCCCGTGGGACCCGCTCGTAACAGGCGCCCACTGTGATACCTCTTCACGTACCATGACTCGTTGCTGCCTCCCTGTCAGGTATTCCCTTATCCATTGCAGTGCCCTCCCTTTTACGTGCGCCTGATCCTCCAGCTTCTGCACTAATCTCTTGTGGGGGAACTGTGGGCAAAGGCCTTTCCCGTAGTCTAGGAAAACGCAATCTACCCACCTCTCTCTCTCGTGTCTTACTTCTGTTACCTTGTCAAAAAACTTCAGGAGGTTTGTTTTAAAAGGTTTCCCTTTTCCATAAACCCCTTGCTGGTTTTCATTTAAAATCTTTTTCCCTTTTTTCAGGTGTTCGACCACTCCCCTTTGATAATCTTCTCCATGACTTTGCAAAAATAATGTCAGAGACACGGGGTCTGTGTTTTAGGCCTCGTTTTGTTTCCTTTTTTAAAAATAGGGGGGAAACTACATTAGCTGTTTTCCCATTTCTCGGGTTTATTTGCCCGGGTTTAAAGGGGTTTTTGTTAAAGTTTTGTGGTTGAGGCACGCCCCGCACCCTTTTTCCCTTCTCTAAGGACCCTTTGGGGATATTTTTGTCCGGTCCCATCCCCTTTTGGGAGGTGCAAGGTCCCCTAAAGAGCTTCTTTCACCCCCTCCCCAGTTTTTCGTATGCACCCAAAAATTGTTGGTATTTTCCCCTTTCTTGATTTTCCCACTTTTGTGCTGTCTTCCCAACCCCCTTTCCTGTTTTCTACTGTAAAAAACTTCCTTAAATTCCTTTTCAGCTCCTCACTTTCCTCCTGATCTTTCTTGTGAGTTCTCCACCTTCTGTCCTTAAAATCTGATCACCTGGTTTTTGACGGTTGTCTTCCCCCTTGATGTGGCTATACAACAGTTTCGGGTCGGGCTTGATTTCGATGCTATGTATTTTCATACTGTGCGGGCCTCCCTCCTTTACCTGGCGTCCCTCATTCCTGGCTCTGGGGACTGATCCCCCTTTTTTCGTGTTTTCTCCCCTTTGTATTTTTTCCTTTCTCTATTGCCTTTTTTTTTTGCCTCCTTACCCCGCCCGGGTTTAAACCAGGGGCTCTTTTTCTGGTTCTTCCTGTTTGCCCCGGGGAAAAAAAAAACCCTTTTTCCATGCCCCCTTGCATTTTTTTTTAAACATATTCCATCATTTCATTTACGGTTTTCCCTGCAAGTTCTCTGCCCCAAATGGACCTCCCGCGGGAAAAGTTCTTAAACCCATGTAGCCCCCTTTTTATGGGTTAGGTTTTTTTCCCTTTTAAAACCCCTGTTTTTTCTCTCCACTTGCACCCTTTACTATGTATTAAAAGCAAAAAAACCCCCGGGGTCGCATAGCTCCTAGGGGATTTCTCATACTTGATGTCCTCAATATCTGAGCTGCCCAGGGTGAACACAAGTTCCTTTGCTGGTTACCCTCCCCTCTCACTCGGGTTGGGTGTTTTTTAACAGGGTTGGTGCATGAGTTTTTCCCAAAGCCCATTTTCCAACACCCTGGCTTTCCATGTTTCGGGCCCCCCAAATGGGGTCCAGGTTTTCCCAGTAAATCCCCCTGGGGGTTTAAAAATCCCCCAAACCCCAGCAACTTTGCTTTGCTGGAAGTGGTCTTTTTGCCACCTTAAACCAAGTGTGTCCCCATTGTTTGGGTTGCTCTCTTCATATTTCTTTTGGCTCCTGCAGTTCTGTGGTGGATTTACATCACGGCAAGGGACCACTTTGTTTTTCCCCAGACTGAAGTGTCCTGCTATTTTGTCTCTTTTCCCGCCCCTCACCTTTTCCCTTTCCTTTTCTCGAATTTCCATCTGTTTTTTACGAGCAGAGAAACCCCCCCCTTTTCCCCTTTCCCCCTTTCTATCTTTCCTCTTGATCGGGTACCCTGGGGGGAAGTTTGGATCTGTTATTGTCTCCATGAGTTTTTTTTTCTGTAATGTTTTGATGTCGGGGGAAATTTCTTTATTCTTTTCTTCCCCATTCCTCTGTTTATTCTTTTAATCCATCTGCATTTGTGTCCCAAAACCTTCAACTTCTGTTCTAATACTGTATTGTGGTGCGGGGGGGGGGAAAAACCAGAGGGATGGTGTGTGGGGTTTTGGTTTGGATTGTTCAGTTGCCTTGGGGGTGTCGTGGCGGGAAATCCTTTTTGAAGGTGTTTCTGGGGGGGTGCGCTTGCCCTTTCCCTTTTTGACCCTGGGTTATTCGCTCTCCTTTTTCTTTTCCCTCCCATTTCTCCTTTCGTTTTTGAACTCTCACTTTCATTGTCTTCCTTTCGCCCTGTATTCTTTTCCCCGATCGAGGTACACACCCCCGGAACCCCTGTTGCCTCTCACCCGTGCTTTCCCCGGGGGAAATCATGGTTCGGGTTTTCTGCCTTGAAAATTACTTTGAGGGCCGATTCTTTTTTTTTTGGAACCACCCAATTCTCCGAAAATTTGCCACGGGGTTTCATGGCCCCTTTCCTATACCTTCAGATTTTCTTCGTCGTTTTTTTTCTCCTCCGGCTTTCTTTCATCTTTAAGTTTCCCCTTTAGCTTCGTCTAGCCCATAGCCCAAACACGGATCTCCCCCTTTCCACCTCCCACTGGGACCCCATTGCATCCTTGATGTGTTTTTTTCCCTTCCCGGGGGGGTTCCTTCCTTCAGTCCCTTCCCTAGTTAGGGGCCCCTATGCTTTTTGGGTTTACCCTTCCTGTCACCTGCTCCTGGCCCCCACAGGTATCTGGTAAGGTCCTTGCCATGCCCTAGTTCCTTCAAATGTTTTCCCAAACCTCTCATTTGTCCTAGTGTGCCCCCGGTCTTTTTTTTTCCCCCCAAATGGGGGTTTTGACAGGCCCTCTGCATACTTTTAAGTTTCCATGCTTCCTTCAGCCCTGTTGTTTGTGTTTGATTTCCCCCTTCCCGGGATGAATTTTCTGTAATATCTTCGTCTCGGTGCTGTTTAGATGTCTCAGCTCCTCTTCAATCTCTCTATCTTGATTTCTGCTGCTTTGGCCTGTTGTTTCCCACCTTCTGCATTCTGTTGAAACCCTCTTTTTCCCATTTTTCCCTTTTCCCAAGCTCATTTTAGCTCCTTCCCCAGTTTCCTCCTTTTTTTGGCTCACCTCCCTTTTCCTCGCTCCCGATTCGTCCTTGGCCCCCCTTGTCCTCTTCCTGGTTAGGGGGGGGGGGAAAATAAAAGGGGTTAGGAGAGGGGATGGAGGGTTGTGGGGGGGGGGGAAGGAGGGTTTATTGGGGGGGTAGAGATGGGTTGGGGGAGGGGGTTAGGGGGTTTGGGGGGGGGGGAGAGGGGGGGGTTTTGGTTATGGGGGGGGGGGGGGAGGGTTTTATTGGGGGAGGGAGGAAATTTGGGGGGGTTAGACGGTTTGGGGGGGGTTAGGGGGTTTTTGGGGGGGGGGGTAGTGGGCCCAAGGGTGAGGGGGTTTTTGGGGGGAAGGGGGAAAGGGGGTTGGTTAGGGGGGGGGGTAGTTTTTGGTGTCAGGGGTTTTGGTGTAAAGGGGGGGAGGGTGGGTGGGTTTGTGGGGGGTGTGTAGGTGCGTGTGTGTGTGCGTGTGTGTTGGGGGTGGGTGTGTGTGTGTGTGTGGGGTGGGTGTTTGGTGTGTGTGTGTGTGGGTGGGGGTGTGGTGTGTGTGTGTGGGGGGGGTTGTGTGGTGTGTGTGGGGGATGTGTGGTGTGGGTGTGTGTGTGTGGGGGGGTGTTTGTGGGGTTGTGGTTTTGTGGGGTTTGGGTTTTGTGTGGTGTGTGTGGTGTGGGTGGTGTGGGGTTTGTGTGTGTGTGGGGGTGTGTTTTGTATATTGTGTGTTTTGTGTGTGTTTGTGTTTGTTTGGGATGTGTTTGTATGTGTTTTTGGTATGTGGTGTGTATGTGTGTGTATGTGTGTGTGTGTGTGTGTGTGTGTGTGTGTGTGTGGGTTTTGTGTGGGGTGTCTCCCCCTTGTGTGGTGTGCTTGTGTGTGAGGGAGGGAGGGTTGGGGGGGGTGGTTTTGTGGGGTTTGAAAGATCCGTCGTGTAGGCAAAATTTTAGTCTCATTTTTTTTTTCCCCAATTTATTTTCTCTCCCCCTTTTTCCCCCTTTTCTGGATTTACGTTTAATTGTTGCGGGTTATTATCATTTTCCTTTTTCACTTTGGGAGAGAGGACTTCCAAACCTTCCCTAAGTATTCTTATGCTAAAAATTTTTTCCGGCAGAAAACATCCCTTGTTGGCGTTAGTTCCCTTTTTTGCCCTAGGAAAATGTAAAATTAGACACAGGCCTGTTTTATGGGTTTTGTGTGCGGTTGGTGTGTGTGTGTGTGTGTGGTGGGTGTGTGTGTGTGTGTGTGTGTTTTGTTTGGGGTGTTTGAGTGTGTGTGTTTTGGGTGTGTTTTTTAGTGTGGGGGTTAGGTGTTAGTTAGGTTTTGTGTTGTGTGTGTGGGTGTGGCGGTGTTTGTTGTGTGTGTGTGTGTGTGTTTGGGTGTGTTGGGTGTGTGTGTTAGTGTGTTTGTTAGTGTGTGGGGGTTTGTTGTGTGGTTGTGTGTGTGTTTTTTGTGTGTGAAATCCCTAGTTGAGGTTTGGGGGGGTCAAAGCCCGGAGCTCGGGCCCCCGCCTTTCACTGTTTCGTATAGGTCATTTCCCTGACCCGTGAGCTTTATTTACCTTGTTTAAAAAGCTATGTATGGACCCTGCCTCCATTACATCGTTTCCCCCCCCCAAAATTTCCACTTACTAAACTACTCTGTGGCTGAAAAAATTATAATTTCCTAACATCCTGTAAATTCATCCGTGTCTTCGTTCCAACTGTTTTTTCCCTTGTTCCCTTTTTTCCAATCTCTAAAACATCCTTTCTTTGCCCCAACCTTTGTAAATTTTCCTCTCAGTTTTTGTATGTCTTTTATCATGTCCCCCCTATCTTTTCCGGTCCCCCATGTCGTCAGGTTGTTTTCCCTTAACCTCCCCCGTAGGACATCCCTCTTAGCTCTGGGACTTTTTCTTGTTGAAAACCCTTTTCCCACTTTTTCTAGTTTTTTTAACGGGTTTGGCTGGGTGGGGGTTTCCCAAAATGGTGCCCATACCCCAATAGGGGCCCTAACGTACAGGGGGTTGTACAGGGGTCCTGTGTGTGTTGTGTGTGTTTGGGTGTATGGTGTGTGTGTGTTTTGTTGTGTGTGGGGTGTGTGTGTGTGTGTGTGAGTGGGTGTGTGTGTGTGTGTGGTGCATGTGTGTGTGGTGTGTGTTTTGTTTTGGGGAGTCTTGTGTGGTGTAATGACGGGCCCCGCAACTTCTTGTGCCCTTTACAAACCCCTTCCTTTGGGGGAACCTGCCCACCCTAGCCCCGTCTTACAATGTTGCCCTTTTAAAAGCTTGTCCCCCCCTTCCCTTCTCACACTGGGTAAACTATATTCTCAAAGTCTATTATTTCCTTCAAATTCGGGGTAATAGTTGCAGGTTGGTGCCCAGAAAAAAAACCCAGTATGCGGGCCCAGCCGGGGCCGTAACTGAAACCACAAATAGGCGAAAAAAAACTTGGGGTTTGCGGGGCCAGCTGCTGTAAACCGAAGTGTCGAACGTACCCTTTAAAAATCCTATTTTGGAGACCCTTTTCCCCGTGATGATTAAAACCCCATATTTTTCTCATACACCCGCTTCATCACGCGATTTCATCTTCACTGATGATGGGTATACACTTCACATTATTTTCACCCCCCTTTTATATTTTTAAAAATGGCGCTCACTTGTCGTGACGTCATTCTTCAGGCCTCCCGTACCAATGGGGAAACACGTTTAAAAGACCCCCAAAGGTTTGCGCTTTGAAATAATTATGATTTTAGCTTTCCCCCCTTTTTTTAACTTTAAAAAACTTTTAAATTTTCACTCGGGAGTATTGTTCACTGCGTGTGTGTGTGTGTATGTGTGTGTGTTGGGGTGTTTGTGTGGGTGTGTGTATGTGTGTGTATGTGTGTGGGATGTGTGTGAGTGCGTGTGGTATGTGTGTGTATGTGTGTGTTGTGGGATGTGTGTATGTGTGTGGATATGGGGGGTGTGTTGTGTGTGTGTGTGTGTGTGGGGTGTGGGGTGGGGGTGTGTGTGTGTGTATGTGTGTTGTGTGTGTGGTGTATGTGTGGTTGTGTTGTGTGTGGGAAGTGTGTACTTCCCCCGTTGATAACTTTACCTGTTGAGGTTTCGGGGGGCGAGGGCCCGGGGTCCCGGCCCCCCCCCCCTTCACTGATCGTAAATAGGTACTTTTCCCCGAGCCGGGGGCTTTATTTGTACCTTGGGCCCTTTTAAAACTTGTATGGGGTCCCGCCCCCCCATACATCGTTCCCAAATAAATTCCCCTTACTGACTACTCTGTGGCTGAGGGAAAAACTTTAACATCCCTGTGATTCATCTGTGTCTTTTGCTTCCAACTGGTCCCCCTTTTTACTGTGGGCCAACTCTGGAACATTCCCGTTTTTTTTGTGTGTTGTGTTGTGGTGTGTGTGTGTATGTGTTGTGTGTGTATGTGTGTATGTTGTGGGTGTGTTGTTGTATGTGTGTGTTTGTGTGTGTGTGTATGTGTATGTTTGTGGGTTGGGTGTATGTGTGTGTATGTGTTTTGAGTGTGTGTGTGTGTGTTTTGTGGGGTGTGTGTATGTGTGGGGTTTGTTATGGGGTGTGTATGTGTGTGTATGGGTGGTTTTTGGGGGGGTATGTGTGTGTGTGGTGTGTGTTGTGTATGTATGTGTGTTTTATGTGTGTGTGGGTGTGTTTGTTTGTGTTTTGTGTATGTAAAGTGGTGTATGTGTGTGTGTGTGTGTTTGTGTGTGTGTGTATGTTTGTTGTGTGTGTGTGTGTGTGTGTGTATGTATGTGTGTGTTTTGTGTGTGTGTTGGGTTTTTGGTGGTGTGTGTGTGTGTATGTATGTGTTTTTGTATGTGTGTGTGTGTTTTTGGGGTGTGTAGGGATGTGGTGTATGTGTGGGTGGTTTTTGGGTTTTTTGGGGTTTTGTGTATGTATGTGTGTGTTTTGTGTGTGTGGTGGGGTGTTTGTGTGTGTGTGTATGTGTTTTGTGTGTTTTGTGTATGTGATTACATGCATATTAGTGTTAAAAGGCGTGATTGTGTTTTACAGTGTGTGTGGCCCCGCGCACGTGCCTGTTTTTTGTGTTTGTATATTGTTGGTTTAAACAAGAAGCTGTTTTATTTGAAAAAGCGCAAAAAGCCCCTAAAAATAAAATTTTTTGTGTGTTTAAATAAGTTTTTTTAGGTTTCGGTACATGTTTAAAAATTTTCACCCAAAATTTTCATTTAAAAGTAAAATATGTGTAAAATTAACCCCGGTAACCACAAAAAAAAATCAGAATTTAAAATGACTTAAATTTTTTTGTGTTTTCGTCTCCCCCAAACCCCTAAGACAAAAAAACCAAATAAAACCCAAAAAAAAAAATTGAAACTTATTACCCGGTTTTGGTGGAGGTGAAAAAAACACATTAACACACCCAAAAACTCATCAAACTAATAAAAAAATTCCCCAACACAAAATGATGAAATTTTGTACGACTCTTTATTTAATGGGGATTTAATCCCCCTATAAAAATAAAAAAGAACTCCCAAATTTTCACCCGAGTGGCCAGACCCTTGGGGGGGGAAAATGGACGGTTTGTTGGCTGCGTCTGGCTGAAATACGGTTTTTAGACAGTGGTTCCCAAAAATGGGGGTAAAAATTTCCCCCTGGGGGTTTTTAACCCTTTTTGGGGGGTAATGGAGGGGGGGGACAGAAAAAAAAATTATGAATTTGAAAACAAGAAAAAAAATTTTCCCGGGACCGGTATGAGGATTTTTTGTTAACTTTGTCTGCGGGGACCCCGGGATGAGGATTTTTGTTTTAAATTTGTCCCGCGGGGACCCGGTATGGGGGGATTTGGGTTTAAATTTGTTTGTATATAAAGGGTTTTAAGTAAAACTATTATAAGTAAGTAATAAAGTTAAACCCAAATTAAAAAATTAAAAATCAAAAACTAATATACAGTATTAGAAAAGAAGGGAATTTTTTAGTAAGTGTGTTTGGAAAACCCAAAAATATTTTGGGCCAAGGGGATGCTTCGGCAAAAACACTCAGTAGCCCCGATCGAACCCGTCCCGTAAAGGTCATCATTCCTTAGGCTGCCTTATTTCACACTGTCAGTTTTTCTGGAGCCCCAGCCGAGGTTTGACTTAAATGGTATGTATTTTGTACTGCCCGTGAAATTATGTTTGTATTTACCCCTTTTTACAGTTTAATTTGTAAACTATTTTTTTTTTAAAATATAATGTATGGGGTTGGGGGTTTTACGTTTTCAAGGTTTTTTTCTAGGATTTTGCAGAGGGATGCGAGGCTGTATTCGTTAAAGTTTAGCATATATATCAATAATAACAAACATTTTGTGAAAGGGGTAAAAATTTCTTTTTTGGGCTGTTTAAAATTTGGGGAACAAATGGGAAAAAATTTGGGAAAACCAAAGGTCTGACTTTCTTGGGGGTGTAATTTTAAAGGGCGCAGATTTGTGTGTCCCCCCCTGTAAAAATCCACCTAACCCGGAAGTCTCTCCGTTGACCAGTTTAAAAAAGGGCCCCGTTTACAACTAGTGATCACGGGGGGGGGTGAGCTTTACTTCGGGTTTCTAACCTGGGGAAGGCTGAGGGCTGGAAGATATCCTAAGGGAAGTGAGGAAAGGAAAATTATCCCGGGGGGCCCCCGGATGGATTTGGAAAAATGAACCTGGGAAAGGTTTGAGGATACCTTGGGGACGTGAGAAAAGGGGGGAAAATCTGAAAGGG
Source organism: Cherax quadricarinatus (assembly GCF_026875155.1). Classification (NCBI taxonomy): domain Eukaryota; kingdom Metazoa; phylum Arthropoda; class Malacostraca; order Decapoda; family Parastacidae; genus Cherax; species Cherax quadricarinatus. Next base: position 33,836,211 of record NC_069456.1, on the reverse strand, counting down.
GGGCAGATAGACTCTGGGCACATGGACTTGGGGGAAAAACGAGGATATGGTTGTTGAGGCAGACCCTTTGGGGAAAAAGAGGGGAAAAGGGGAATATCTGAGGGGACACCGAGGGGGCCCTTTTGGACAATAACCTGAGAAAGGCGGGGGATTCCCTGGGGAAGTGGGGAAAGGGAGAATAATTTGGGGGCGGAAGGGTGGAATCCTGGACACAGGGGCTGGGGAAAAACGAGGATATGGTTGTTGTGGCAGACTTGGGGGAAAATGGGGGGAAAGGAGAATATCTGAGGGGGACCAGATGGGGCTCCTGGGGGAAAATGGAACCGGGAAAAAACGAGGATACTGGTTGTTGGGGGCCGGGCCCTTTGGGGGAATGAGGAAAGGGGGAATATCTGAGGGAACACAGTGGATCCCGGAACAATTTGGGCCGGGAAAAGACGAGGGTTTTTCTGGTTTTTTAGGCCCGACCTTGGGGAAGTGAGGAAAGGAGAAAAACCTTTAGGGGACACAGTGGACTCTGGACCATGAAACCCGGGAAAAGGGGGGAAAAAAAAGGGTACCTGGGGGGAAATTGGGAAAGGGAGAAATATTTAAAGGCGGGGCGATGGATCCTGGAACATGGACCTGGAAAAACGAGGATACGGTTGTTGAGGCAGCCCCTTTGGGGGAAATGAGGAAAGGGGAATATCTGAGGGGGCACGATGGACTCCGGACATAAAGGACCCGGGGAAAAAATGAAGAAAACTGGTTGTTGAGGCAGACCTTGGGGAATTGGGGAAAGGAGAAAATTGAGGGGAAACCCAAAGATGGAAATCCTGGAAAATTTGGACCCGGGGAAAAATTCAAAAACACAGTTAGTGGCCTCCGTGGCAAGGTCTGGGGAACTAAAAAAATAACTCTGAGGGGTGCAGTGGGGCGCAAATTTTTAATTTAAAGGGGCAAAATTTTGTTTTTTTAAAACTGAAAGTGATTATTTTTTCATCTTTGGGGGGCATTTTTTTTTATCTAAAACAAGGAAGCAGGGTTTATACCAATTTTCTGATAACGATGGATGTTTTCCCCACCGAATCCAAGGCTTTTTGGGTTTGATTGGTTTGTCAGTTTATTAAGTTTTCCGCACTGTCGCCCTTTATCTTAGATATTCCTGATATGGGCAACAAAACTTACCGTTTCCCGCCCATTTTTGGTTTTTGGGCTGAAGAAGCCTACTGTGAGGCGGGAAATCGTTTTGGAAAAAAAGTTGCCTGGGTTCCTATGTGTCTTACCCACCAAAATGTTTGGTATTTTTATTGTATTGTATTGATGTTACCGCAGACAGAAGGGAAAGGGTAGGGGGCCAAAGACTGCAAAACCCCATTTAAGGGAAAAAGGGGTTTTTGGGGGGAATATAATATTGAGCACATTTCCCGAGGCGCACAAACAACCCAAAAGAATTTGGGGCAGCATGTGGACACATGGCAAAAATAAGAATTTGCGTTTTCGACACCTTATTTTTTATATTCAAATTTTATTCCCTATTTAAAGGGTTAAAAAAGCTGAGTTTACAGAATTTGGTTTTTTTTGTGGTTTTCAGTAGGTTTAAAAATCGTTTAAGATCCGTACACCGTGTACGTCCCGACCCCTATTGGGGTATTTCAGGCCCCCAGTTTTTGGGAAAAAACCCGGTCAAACGTAGGAAAAATTAAAAAAAAAGTTTCAAAAGGGTTTTCAAAAAAGACTTGTCCCGGGGAATAAGCGGGATGTCCTTTGAGGGAAGAGGTTAAACGAAAAAGTCACGACATGGAGGAGAGGAGGGGGCCTTTTATTCGGCATATGAAAAATTGGGAGGAATTGACAAGAGGGGTTTGGGAAAAGCAACAAAGGGTTTTAAAAATTGGAAATTGAAGATTCCGAAGAGTCACAGGGGGTGTTAGGGAAATGGTACAGTCCCAGAGGGTGAATTTAGTGGAGGCAGAATCCCAAAAAAGCTTTAAGGGCGAGGGGATTATTAAAAGCGAAGAGGAAAGGCCCGGAACTATGAACCGACCCTTTTCAACCAAAAATTAGGTGAAATTCAAATTTAATTTAACCCCACGCACACACAACACACACACAACAACACACACACACACACCAAAACCACACACACACACACACCCCACACCCCACACACACTCCACAATACCTCTTGTAAAAATGTACACTTTCCCCCCATTTCAGCAAGTGGTACACAGTGGTATCCAGGCCTTAAAACGGGGGGGGTTTGACCCCACGGAGAGTTTGACCAAGTTTGACTAAGCTTAAAAAATATGAGTATTTTGGATAATTTTTTTTTTTCCTGTATGTTACTATCATGTGAAAAATAATAATAATTTCTTTATTTTTAAAAGTACAATGTATAAGTGAGCCTAAAATGACATCAGGGGACCCTAAAAAAAGTCGTTTTTTATGTGGGAAATTTTTAGTCGAATTAAGGCAGGTTTTTTCCCGGATGCGACCCCCAAACCGTCGACCAACACCAGGTACCCCTTTTAATTTATGGGTGAAAATAGACATGGGGATGTCTTTAAAGGAAAAAGGTTCTAATTTTTCCGCCGTTTCCGGGGATTCGATTGGGATTAGTTTTGCGAGGATGTTCTCAACAGCCAGTGGGAAAATGTTCACAATCAAATCAGCGAGGGATGGGACAATCATTAAAACTGAGCATGTTCACAATCAGCCCAATGGCATGTTCACAATCAGACCAAAATGAGTATATACAAAATCAGATCATGTAAAGCACACAGTTAGCCCTGTATGTACACGGACCCTGGGAGTTTGTTAAAAATTCAGGGCCCCTGTATGTTTCAGGCCCCTGTGAATATGTAAACATTCAGGCCAAAGTATGTAACCCAAAACCCTGTGAGTATTTTCAAAATTTTAGACCCTGTATGTAAAAAGGACCTTTTGAGTATGTCAGCATTTTAGACCATGTAGTACACGGACCCCTGGGTATGTCCCAAAATTAAAACCATGTATGTTTCACGGCCTTTTGGGGATGTCAAAATTCAGGGCCATTTTTGTACAGGACCATTTTTGAGTTGTCAACCCTTCGACCGTATGTACACGGGGCCATGTAAGCCTGCAAGGGGTTTTTCCTTGCCCAAAAAGTCGTATTATTTCATTTAGCAAAGTTGTGGTTAATGTCAGTTGGGTTTCTCCCCCGAAAAAACTGTGTAAAAACCCAAATTTCGCACCCCCGTTGCACCTGACGCACCACTAGTAGCACACTGAAACACCCCTAGTTTGCACACTGACGCACCACTTAGTAGCCACTGACGCACCTAGTAGCCACTGACGCACCCCCAGGAGCACACTGATGCACCACTGGTAGCACACTGAAGCACCCTAGTAAACACACTGATGCACCATGGGGGAGCACACGGGCCAAACCCCTAGTGCACATGACGAAACCCCTAGTAGCCCCAAATGACGCACCCCTTTGTGCCACTGATGCACCACTGGTAGCACACTTTACGCCCACTGTAGGGACTTTATGGGACCACGGGGAGACACTGACGCACCTTGTAGCACACTGACGCACCCCTAGTAGCAAAACTGACGCACCCCCAGTTGCACACTATGGGACCACTTGGTAGCCCCTGACGCACCACTAGTAGACCAGGGCGCCCACTGTGCACACTGGGCGCCCCCCTAGTTGCACCTGACGCACCCCTAGTGCCCAAATGACGCCACTAGTAGCACACTGGGCGCACCCTAGTTTGCCACTTGGGCGCAACCCCCAGTAGCACATGTGCACCCTGGTAAAACACTGACCCCAACCCCTAGTAGCACACTGGGCGCACCACTAGTAGCACACTGACGCCCACTAGTAGCACACTGACGCACCACTAGTAGCACACTGACGCACCATAGTAGCAAAACTGACGCACCACTAGTAGGACACTGACGCACCACTAGTGATGCGCACTATAGTAGCACATGACGCACTAGTAGCACACTGACGCACACTAGTAGCACACTGACGCACCACTGTAGCACACTGACGCACCACTAGTAGCACACTGACGCACCCTAGTAGTGCACACTGACGCACCACTAGTAGCACACTGACGCACCACTAGTAGCACACTGACGCACCACTAGTAGCACACTGACGCACCACTAGTAGCACACTGACGCACCACTAGTAGCACACTGACGCACCACTAGCAACCCAATGAGACTCCACCGACATCCCTCGAAGCCTCCGCCACAATCGTCAACGAAACCCACCAAACATTCCTGTATTTTATTGAACATTTATTACGTGTATCTTATCCCTTCCGCGCCTAATCTCCCCCCCGCCCCCCCCCCTCACTTCCTGTCACACAAGCCTCTCAAGGATCAGCGGAGAAATCAGTCTAAATTTTATGCAAATTACTATTCTCCCCCCAAAAAAAACAAAATCTAAAATCTGAATTGAGATATATAGGCGCGTCAAGCGCCACAACACAGACGTCATCATATTAATGTACATATCGTCGGAATTTTGATTCTTGTATTAATAATAAAGATTTCTGGGTATTTACGATACGACTGATTTTAGCGTATTGTCGAGCGAGTAATATTTGCGGAGACGTAATCAACGTTTTCGGGAATAGTCTATTTAAAACTGAACAGAATGCACCTGCATATGACAACTGTTACACTAACCTTCACCTAGTAACAGTTTACCTGGGCTGAGGAATTTGAAGCCGATCGGAAAACGTGTTCTTGATGGAAATTAAGGAAATAGTGAGTGGCACAAAGGTTTCAAGGTTTCAATTAACTACTGGTAATAAGAAAAATAAGAGTAATAAAAAAAAACGTGGGTTTTCAGTATTTATTACATATCTTTTTTTTTTTTTTTTTGGGGGGGGGGGGGGTGGAATTCTAATTAAAATTCTCCGAGAAATAATAAATAAATAAAATAGCAATTTTCAATTTACATAGCTCAAAGTGACAGCCAAGATTTATTTCAAGAGAAAGATATCTTTCAGCCTGTAAGTCTAAACTCGTGGTGAAAGCCTTTAAGTCTAAACTTATGTGGTGAAACCCTTTAAGTCTAAACTTATGTGGTGAAAGCCTACAAGTCTAAACTTATGTGGTGAAAGCATATAAGTCTAAACTTAGTGTCTTCCTTGTGATGGAATGCATCAGTATATATATTTTGTAGCCGATACGACGAGACATTCTTTAGTTATTGAATGAAAATCAGTTTCACTATTTTCTTAATAAAACTCTCAAATTGGGACTTGTGCAGCCCAACTTCAGCACGAACTTCGCTTTCTGGAAAACTCAATCAAGCCGAAAATTTAAGCCAGATCGGAAGAGGCATTCTCGAGCTAACCCACGGACTCCGATGATTCTATTTTTTTTTTTTTAGGAATTTAATGCAGTGACAAATTTGCCCTATCACAAACTAAACTTAATGGATGCTGTTCTGGCCGTAAGATGCCCAGTAAGATGCCCAGCCTCCCAGAAGAAGGAAACTCAAATATTTTTTTAGCGTGATTCAACGGCAATCAGAATTTCACACAATTTTATACAGACTTCACAGGTGTGATCCCACACACCTGAAATTCGCTCTTCTCCTTCGCCGAGTTCGGAGGCATCTTTCATTTTTTCCTTGAACTTTAGAAGCTATGCCACTGAGGGTTTTGTCGAAATTATCGGAGCCATTCCAGGTTGCTGAGAATGGGTCTTAAGGCCCCTGCCAATTGTTGTCAGAATTTTGCCCTAGTTAAAGCACATCAGTATTGAAAATTTGACGATTTTTTGAGAAAAAGTAAAACGGAAACTTGGAGGACGAAAAAAAAGGAAAAAAAATCTGACAGTCAATTAGGTATTCCCAAAGGTGGGGATACCTAATTAAGTAACATAGCGTAAGTAAAATCTCTTTTTACATTGGTTATTAGTGAGAGCTTTGGAAATACTGATAAACCTCTCCTTGAGTTCAGCGTTGTCTAATTAAAGGCATTTTTGCTTTACCTAGATAAAGACTGGTAACACTGCGAGTGTTTGGGTCACAAAATCATTATTATGTTAAGACAGCGAGTGTTTGGGATGTCAAAATAAGTACCTGGGTAACAGCATATTTAATTTGCGACGCGTCGCAATTATGGTAAGACAGTAATTACAGAGGAATCTTATTTGATAGAAAAGTTTCACCTCAAAATTGGCTTAATCAAGTACATAAAATGCCAAAAGTTGTTGTTTATATAGTACATCCAGGTTGTGATGTCAGATGTTGAGTGGGTGAAGTCCTGGAAAGTCAAGTGTTGAGTGGGTGAGGTCCTAGAAGTCAAGTGTTGAGTGGGTGAGGTCCTAGAAGTCAAGTGTTGAGTGGATGAAGTCCTAGAAGTCAAGTGTTGAGTGGATAAAGTCCTAGAAGTCAAGTGTTGAGTGGGTGAAGTCCTAGAAGTCAAGTGTTGAGTGGATGAAGTCCTAAAAGTCAAGTGTTGAGTGGGTAAAGTCCTAGAAGTCAAGTGTTGAGTGCGTAAAGTCCTAGAAGTCAAGGTTTAGTGGGGGAGGGGCCTAGAATCAAATGTTGAGTGGGTTCTAAA
>NC_069456.1:33793620-33829145 GCF_026875155.1 Cherax quadricarinatus | reverse complement strand
AAAAATTTTAGCATATAGAATTTTACAAAGTAAAGTGATAAAGGGAGGAAAGTATATGGAGAAAAAGAGAGAGTTTAAGAGAGTGGTGAAGCAATGTAAAAAAGAGAGCAAATGAGAGAGTGGGTGAGATGTTATCAACAAATTTTGTTGAAAAAAAGAAAAAGTTTTGGAGTGAGATTAACAAGTTAAGGAAGCCTAGAGAACAAATGGATTTGTCAGTTAAAAATAGGAGAGGAGAGTTATTAAATGGAGAGTTAGAGGTATTGGGAAGATGGAAGGAATATTTTGAGGAGTTGTTAAATGTTGATGAAGATAGGGAAGCTGTGATTTCGTGTATAGGGCAAGGAGGATTAACATCTTTAGGAGTGAGGAAGAGCCAGTTGTGAGCGTGGGGGAAGTTCGTGAGGCAGTAGGTAAAATGAAAGGAGGTAAGGCAGCCGGTATTGATGGGATAAAGATAGAAATGTTAAAAGCGGGTGGGATATAGTTTTGGAGTGGTTGGTGCAATTATTTAATAAATGTAAGGAAGAGGTAAGGTACCTAGGGATTGGCAGAGAGCATGCATATTTTCCTTTGTATAAAGGCAAAGGGGACAAAAGAGAGTGCAAAAATTATGGGGAGATAAGTCTGTTGATATACCTGGTAAAGTGTGTGGTAGAGTTATTATTGAAAGAATTAAGAGTAAGACGGAGAATAGATAGCAGATGAACAAGGAGGCTTTAGAAAAGGTAGGGGGTGTGTGGACCAGGTGTTTACAGTGAAACATATAGTGAACAGTATTTAGATAAGGCTAAAGAGATTTTTGTGGCATTTATGGATTTGGAAAAGGCGTATGACAGAGTGGATAGGGGGCAATGTGGCAGATGTTGCAGGTGTATGGTGTAGGAGGTAGGTTACTGAAAGCAGTGAAGAGTTTTTACGAGGATAGTGAGGCTCAAGTTAGAGTATGTAGGAAAGAGGGAGATTATTTCCCAGTAAAAGTAGGCCTTAGACAAGGATGTGTGATGTCACCGTGGTTGTTTAATATATTTTATAGATGGGGGTTTTAAGAGAAATAAATGCGAGGGTCTTGGCAGAGGTGTGGAGTTAAAAGATAAAGAATCACACATAAAGTGGGAGTTGTCACAGTTGCTCTTTGCTGATGACACTGTGCTCTTGGGGGATTCTGAAGAGAAGTTGCAGAGGTTGGTGGGTAATTTGGAAGGGTATGCAAAAGAAGAAAATTAAAAGTGAATATGGAAAGAGTAAGGTTATGAGGATAACAAAAATTATGTGATGAAAGATTGGATATCAGCTTGGAGGAGAGAGTATGGAGGAGGTGAATGTATTCAGATATTTGGAGTGGACGTGTCAGCGGATGGGTCTATGAAAGATGAGGTGAATCATAGAATTGATGAGGGAAAAGGGTGAGCGGTGCACTTAGGAGTCTGTGGAGACAAAGAACTTTGGTCCTTGGAGGCAAAGAGGGGAATGTATGAGAGTATAGTTTTACCAACGCTCTTATATGGGTGTGAAGCTGGGTGATGAATGTTGCAGCGAGGAGAAGGCTGGCGGCAGTGGAGATGTCATGTCTGAGGGCAATGTGTGTGGGGTGAATATAATGCAGAGAATTCGTAGTTTGGAAGTTAGGAAGGAAAGGGGCGGGATTACCAAAACTGTTGTCCTGAGGGCTGAGGAAGGGTTGTTGAGGTGGTTCGGACATGCAGAGAGAATGGAGCGAAACAGAATGACTTCAAGAGTGTACAGTCTGTGGGGGAAGGGAAAGGGCGGGGTGGGGGTGGGCCGGGAAAAGGGTTTTGGAGGGAGGGGGAAAAGGGGAGGTTTTGGTTTCCTGGGGGTTTGGACTTCCAGCGGGAAAGCGGAGCGTTTTTAAATGGGAAATTGAATAAGAAAAAAGGTTTTTATTATTTGACGTGCGTTGGAGTGTGGCAAAGTAAAAATTTATGAAGGGTTTTCCGGGAAAAACCGGAAAGGCCGGGACTTAAAGCCCGGAAATGGAAGTACAGTGCCTCCCCTCTAAAGGGGAGGGGTTTAATTTTTCCATTTTAAAAAAACGTATTGTAAAGCACCCTTTTTGGCAAGACAAGGGGGATGAATGATGGTGAAAGTTTTTCTTTTTTCGGCCCACCCTGCCTTTGGGGGGAATCGGCCAGTGTGTTAATAAAAAAAATTCACTGTGTCTAAATAAAAATGGTGAAAAGTATTTTAAAAAAACCATTTTCCAACTTAGACAAATAGTGGTCCGTGATTCTGCTTTACTGCTGGGAACCCAAACCTTTTGGGGGAAAAAGGACCAGTGTTTTTTCACTGCTGGCTCCAACCTTGAGGGTCCTAGTGATCAAAGAGTTTGTTACTGCTAAACCCTCCAAAATCTTAAAAAAAAAGTTTAAAAAAAATTAAAAAAATTTCCATGATTTTGGCACGGGACCCAGATTTGAGGGGACTAGTGACCATTTTTTCTTTTCAATGGACCCGCTCCCCCCTTTTAGGGTACAGTGACCAGTGATTTTATCACGATAGCACCAACCCAGGATACCTTGACCCGGAATCTGTCAAAGCTGGGATCAAAATTTTTACCAGTGCTAATGCCCTGTTTTTTTATATCTGTAAACAGGGTTTAAAAAAACGAAAAATTTACATAGGAAAAAAATATGTAATTTTTTCCCTCTAAAAGAATAATAAAAGTAAAAGTAAAAATAGCGTTGTAATTCACTGTAACAACAGAGATACATGTATCACATTATTATTCACTGTAACAACAGAGATACATGTATCACATTATTATTCACTGTAACAACAGAGATACATGTATCACATTATTATTCACTGTAACAACAGAGATACATGTATCACATTATTATTCACTGTAACAACAGAGATACATGTATCACATTATTATTCACTGTAACAACAGATTCATATAAAATATATCACATATATCACATTGTTATTCACTTTAACAACAGATACAAAGATCACATTGTTATACACAGTAAGACCTCAAATGTAAATGTCACGCTGTTATACACAATACCAACAAAGATACACAGATCAGACTAGTTTTCACAGTAACCTAACAGAAATATCACACTGATTTATACAACAGAAATATCCTACTAGTGTACACAATAACAGAAATATCACACTGATGTACACAATAGAAAGATCACACTAGAGTACAAAATAACAGAGATAGAAAGATCACACTGTTATACACAATAAAACACAAACAGAGATCACACAGTTGTACACAACAGATAAAGGTACACAATAACAACAGTTACAAAGATCACACTGTTGTACACAATAACAACAGTTACAAAGATCACACTGTTGTACACAATAACAACAGTTACAAAGATCACAGTGTTGTATACAATATCAAAAGAGATACACAGATCACACTGTTATACAGTGTGATCAAAATATTAATTACGACGCTTCTGTATGAATGTGGTGTAAGGTGGAAATTTTACTGAAATGCTTAAAAAAAAGCTTAAAAAAGTTTGGTATTGTTGAAATCAGACACTGGAGAATTTCTTTTCTGATAGACTTGAAACTTTGACCGTTGTTTTACTTTATTAAAAGATAACTTGGCGTTAAATTTGAGCTGTGCAAATTTAAATTTACTAATTTTATTAAATTGCTTCCCATGTAATAACTAGAGAATGGCTCTGCTGATCGACTTCAAACCCTAAACACTGTTTTATATTAATTGGAAGTATTTTTACAAATAATTTCGACCCGTATGGCTGGTAATTTGCTAATTTTCTTAAAACGAAATTAATAAATGTAAAAAAATACATGAAAAATATTTCTCAAATTTAGTGGGGTTTTAAATTTTACGAGACAGCGCTTCCTTATTTTCAGAACTTTTCTAATAAAAAAATTTCTTTCTCCATAATTTTCGTTTATAAGTGAAGTTTGTCTTAATTGATTAGCTGGAAATTTTTAAAGCTGGAGCGCTGTGTCTGGGGCGAGATTCACGGCGCAGTTTCATTACCTGACTAGTTAATGGACAATGTTACACGGACTATTTGATTACCTGGTTAGTCAATGGACAACGTTACACGTTACAAAAACTAGAAGAGGAACTAGAAGGAAGCAGAAGACTGCAGATAAGAAGTAGTCGATCCACTGCTTCTCATAATGAAATGTATTAAGCAAAATATGTCTGTGGATAAAGTCATAAACTTAGCAGTCTAAACTAAAGCTCGGTTATAAGTATTTTTGGCGGTTCAGTTTGTTTGGAAATGTTAGTCACATGAATTGCAGAGTGTGTGGACAAAATCAATGCTATACATTGAACGCCCAACCATTGAGAGACACATTTAAACAAATCCTGCGGGAAATGACAAATCCCTTTTTCTTTTAAAGATAAAGTGTCTAAAATCTTGAGATTATAGCTATACTTCGCATCGGCTAACGTGAATGAGCTGTTATTTGTGAGAATAATCTTGTAAGTGACCCAATGTGTATTATTGTAATCGTAAACTCGTTTAGAGTTTCTACGTATTACAAAGGGAAAAATATTTAGCTTGAGATCGTATTATATGAAAGACCTAATACCTTAATGAGATCTTACAAAACACCCGTCATAACCTCAGGAATTTTCATTTTTTGCCCAACCGTTCATAAAACAGGCATGGAGTACACAATAAACTAGCTGACAGGCTAGTTTATTATGTCAATCAAGTCTTTCAGAGTCAACTGATTCAGCATCCCACAGAACAGATGCATAAACAAAAAAAATAATGTTAGCCAGCTCCACTGTGGTTGTCTCCCAGAAGCAAAACGCAATACTGTAAATCCCACCTACCACTGACTATGCCCTCGTCTGCTACACGTCCTTATCCACAGCCGCCTATATAACCGCCAGTCTTCTTACCTTTGCTCCAGATTCTCCTCCACCACGATGCTGTGAACACTAACTCCAAGGCTGAGGGACTGATTGCCTTATCTTTTATATATAGTTCTACTGTCTTCTAATTATGTCCTAAAATCTGTATTGATAAAGCCACTGGATGGTGAAACGTCTACAATAAAGATATCCAGATGTTGTCTTGACATCCAGCTTTTCGTGACATCTTCCTCATCATATTTCCGTTTCTTTCTTCGATTCTTCACGCGATCTCACCAGAATCGCTCTACTCACTGCTTCACTGTTAACTACCAGTCACCGTAACTGTTTTGCTTCGCTTTTCCTTCAGACACCACAGTTGCTCTGATCAGTGCCCCGATATTTTTCGAAATGCCTTATCTCATATGTTATCTGATCTACAACCCAGCGGTCATCTGCTGTGCTATAAGGGTGATAACTAGTGCCCCAAAAGAAAATGATTTTACTAGAGGTTAGCGCCGGTTACTGCTGCGAATCTAGGAGAGTTACCCTTCCCCCACTAGTAGTTTATAATGCAACCAGCTCTTGTTCCGTCTAGGGAACTTGTTTTAATGACTTTTTTAAAACATCGTAATAAAGGAATTAAACATTTCAATAAAATTTGCCGAGATTTAATCCCTCAGATCATCACTCCTCATGTCTCCAGCCCGCTGAAAGCTTTTTCCTATTTAAGGAACTATAAACACACTCTGCAGTACTGTAGTAGAGTGCTGGACTTGAAATCTGAAGACGACGAACCTCGGGATAAACTGAGTCTTGGCATTCCTCTTAGTATATTTTATACATAGATATATACTCCCTCCACCCCAAGAAGAATTGGAGGGAGGGGGTAAGGGAGATTTTGAGTGCTAGGTGCTTGGTATACAGCAGGCTTTTGTGAGCGGGTTGATATGAGTGAGCGGAAGAAAGTGGTTTATTTATTGATTTGACGTGCTTTTGGGAGTGTGAACAAGTTGTCATTTATGAAGAGATTGGGGAAAACCAGTTAGCCAGGCTTGAGTCCTGGAGCTGGGAAGTACAGTCCCCTGGACGCTGAAGGAATGGTGAATACAGAAATTAAATGAATGACTGGTAAAAGCAAAAAAAAACAGTAATAACAAGAAGTTTGCCACACACCTGGAAGACAGATAATATAATCCCAATATACAAATTCTGTGACAAATCATCGTTTTTAATAAAGTTTACTCTGATCTACATTTAACTGAAAATAAAATGACTGAACTCTTAATCCCCTCATGGAAGGTTCCTTGATGTTGGTGAGGGGCTCTTGATTTAGGGAATTGGATCTGTGCTCCAGTTCCCTGAATTAAGCCTGAATGCCTTCCACATCCCCCTCCCCGGGCGCTGTATAATCCTATGGGTTTAGCGCTTCCCCCTTGATTATAATAATAATGAACTCTTAATATTTTATGCTAAGAGAAAAGTACTGAAATTCTGCAATATTTTCACATTTTTTGGTTTAATTTTACTAACATTATTGATTAGTAACCTAAAAAAACATACCACATGAGATTAATGAGGAAAAAACAAACATTTAGCAAACATAGACTTCAGTACAATACATCAACAGGTGTTTGGAAATCGTCCCAAACACAATTCCAATAGACTTACATCATACGGGAAAGCAGACCAGACCAGAGAAAGTTTAGCAAATTGCTTATTCCTAGACTGTAAGAAAGTCTTCGACACATTACTCCACTGAAGAAAATTAAGAAAAACTAATCTCTCATGCTGGAGTAAACGTAAAAGGGTGAGGTAACACACTTGAAGAAACATTTGAAGAAAACTAAAGGATGGTATAGTCTTCAGTATACTAAATCCTAAATCTATTTCGAATCTTGACGACATTTAAGAAGTTGAATGTTCGCTCCACACATGTCAGTGGAGACAAATAAGTATGTGTAAATAACAGCCTATAATAAACATTGAAGAAACATGTTAAAATTATGAAAACCGTTATTTCTAACTGGACTTTTTAGTTAATAAAGTGTTCTTAAAAAGATCAGAAAAGTAAAGTTGAATAATTAACTACAAAACATCAGGTCTCAGTAATACTGTGCTCTCTCCCTTTTTTAGTATGATAAAAGGCAATGCAGAATACAGCACAAATACGTTTTTCAGAACAACGGTTCTATCATCATTGTTGCACTTCTAACAATGTGTGAAAATGTGATCCACACTCACAGTTATTTTGCAAAATATTATCATATAATAAAAGAGAAAAAATGGAATTAATCTCCAGCATTTGAGGGGACGTTGAGCTGTGAACCCCCAAACACAGCATTTCCTCAGAGAGGAATTAACTTGACTAAAAGCAGCAACCCCATGGAGCCCTGACCACGAATGATATTACAACACAAGTGTTTAAATATCAGTATATACGAGCAGATGTAATTACAGGGAGGACACACAAAAATCTGCGCCCAGTAAATACACCCCCCGGGCAGGCTAGAAGCATGGTCCAGTCCCGAAGAGAGGAACTCCACTACCTAGACCTCCATGGGGAGGCCACCTGTTGTTTCTTTTGTATTCGCCTATTTAAATTTTATAGTTTTCTCTGTTCTTATATGAGTTTTTCTGCATTTTCGTTCATAAAAGCGTAATCTCTATATTTTCCAATTTGTAACTGCCTTATCTGTGTATCATTTCTGGTGTTATTGTGTTAAACACCGTGATCTTCGTATCAAACCCGGTGTTATTATGTATAAACATAACATTTATATCTTAATACTGCTGTACAATAACAGCGTTTTCTTTGTATTCTTGATATTACTATATATAAAAAAAGTGATATTTGCTCTTCAATTTTACTAAGTTGTATAATATTGTGAATATTGTGATCGTTGCACCACTAGTGTTATTATGAACAAGTGTAACATTTATATCTCTGGTATAACTACACAAACCCAGTTTTTCTTTGTATTTCTGATAGCACTAGCAAAGGTTTTTTGGTAAATGTTATCTCTCCATCCATTTCTTTTTTCAACAGTTTCTTGTATAATTACTTTACAGATTATAATTACAGGATTTTGTAGACAGAAATTTAAATGTTTTACGAGGTATTATGTTCAGTCAGTAAAAACTTCAGTAAAAAGTTCTCCAGTATTGTTATTTCACTTATCAACGCAGCAGCCTTAGTCTAAACCACCTATCCTGACACTTTTTTTTAAAATTTGGGATAATGGTTACCATCTACATAAGTACCCTCCTGCAGTTGTGTGTACTCACCTAGTTGTACTCCCTAGTTGAGGTTGCAGGAGTCGAGTCCCCAAACTCCTGGGCCCCGCCTTTTTCACTGGTCGCTACTAGGTCACTCTCCCCGAACCGTGAGCTTTATCATACCTCTGCTAAAGCTATGTATGGATCCTGCCTCCACTACATCGCTTCCCAAACTATTCCACTTCCTAACTACTCTGTGGCTGAAGAAGTACTTCCTAAAATCCCTGTGATTCATCTGTGTCTTCAACTTCCAACTGTGTCCTCTTGTTGCTGTGTCCCATCTCTGGAACATCCTATCTTTGTCCACCTTGTCAATTCCTCTCAGTATTTTGTATGGCGTTATCATGTCCCCCCTATCTCTCTCTGTGTGTGTGTATGTGTGTGTTTGTCTGTCCCCATCAATTAACAAAGGAGTCTCGTCTCTCTCAGTATCCTCACCTCTAACTTCCTACATCAATCCCTCCCCAAAATCTTGTGTCCAGACGACCTTGCTGCATTGGAATTATGTCTTTTCCAACTACGGTCGAGACTTTCCAGGTGGAGGAATTATAGGAGACAGAGAAATATGTGTCCTGTAATTACACCCTCCACCAAAACAGCTATGAGAGTCCACCAACACACCCAGATATCGTTATTTAATGAAAGTTTTAATCCTACTTATGTGACAGTATCTATAATATATATTTATATATATATAAAATATATATATATATTAAAATATATTTTAAAATATATATATAATATATATATATATATAAAAATATATATATATATTATATATATAGGATTGGCGGAGAGCATGTATAGTCCCCTTTTTATAAAGGGAAAGAGACAAAAGAGATTGTAAAAATTATAGAGGAATAAGTTTACTGAGTATACCAGGAAAAAATATACGGTAGAGTTTTAATTGAAAGAATTTGAGGTAAGACAGAATGTAGAACTGCGGATGAGCAAAGGGGGTTTCGAGTGGGTAGGGGGTGTGTAGATCAAGTGTTTACATTGAAGCATATATGTGAACAGTATTTAGATAAAGGAGGGAAGTTTTTATTGCATTTATGGATTTAGAAAAGGCAAATGAATAGAGTGGATAGAGGAGCAATGTGGCAGATGTTGCAAGTTTATGGAATAGGTGGTAAGTTACTAAATGCTGTAAAGAGGATACTGAGGCTCAGGTTTAGGGTGTGTAGAAGAGAGGGAGAATACTTCCCGGTAAAAGTAGGTCTTAGACAGGATGTGTAATGTCACCATGGTTGTTTAATATATTTATAGATGGGGTTGTAAAAAGTAAATGCTAGGGTGTTCGGGAGAGGGGTGGGGGGATTAAATTAGGGGGAATCAAATTCAAAATGGGAATTGACACAGTTATTTTTTTGCTGATGATACTGTGCTTATGGGAGATTTCTAAAGACAAATTGCCAAGGTTAGTGGATGATTTGAGAATGTGTGAAAAGGTAGAAAGATGAAATTTGGAACATAGAAAAGAGTAAGGTGATGAGGGTATCAAATGATTTAGATAAAGAAAAATTGGATATCAAATTGGGGAGGAGGAGTATGGAAAAAGTGAATGTTTTCAGATATTTGGGGAGTTGACGTGTCGGGGGATGGATTTATGAAGGATGAGGTTAATCATAGAATTGATGAGGGAAAAAAGGGTGAGTGGTGCGTTGAGTATATGTGGAGTCAAAAACGTTATCTATGAGGCAAAGAAGGGAATGTATGAAAGTATAGTATACCAACACTCTTATATAGATGTGAAGCTTGGGGGGTAAATGCAGCAGCGAGGAACGGTTGGGAGGCAGTGGAGATGCCCTGCCCTAAGGCAATGTGTGGTGTAAATATTATGCAGAAAATTCGGAGTGTGGAAATTAGGAGGTGTGGAGTTAATAAAAGCATTAGTCAGGGGGCAGAAGAGGGTTTTTTGAGGTGGTTTGGTCATTTAGAGAGAATGGATCAAAGTAGAATGACATGGAAAGCATATAAATCTATAGGGAAGGAGGTAGGGGTAGTCCTCGAAAGGGGTGGAAAGAGGGGGTAAAGGGGGTTTTGTGGGCGAGGGGCTTGGGGCTTCCACAAGCGGCATGACGTGTTAGGGGTGAATGGAGACGAATGATACTTGGGACCTGACGATCTGTTGGAGTGTGAGCAGGGTAATATTTATGAAGGGATTCAGGAAAACGGTTATTTTCATATAGTCGGACTTGAGTCCTGGAAATGGGAAGTACAATGCTTGCACTTTAAAGGGGGGTTTGGGATATTGGCAGTTTGGAGGGATATGTTGGCATCTTTATACGTATATGCTTCTAAACTGTTGTATTCTGAGCACCTCTGCAAAAGCAGTGATAATGTGTGAGTTGGTGAAAGTGGTGAATGATGATGAAAGTAATTTTTCTTTTTGGGGATTTTCTTTCTTTTTTTGGGTCACCCTGCCTCGGTGGGAGACGACCGACTTGTTGGAAAAAAAAAATTTTATAAAAATATATATATATTTTATTATATATATAATATATATATATATATATAAAATATATATATATATATTCAATTTATGTAGCCACAATAAGCGTATGTGTGAACATTGTATGTGTGTAAATGACGGACCAATTCTTAACCTAAATGTTCACCTCCACGAAAAAGTAAAAATGTTTTAAAAATTTCTTTTGTTACTCGTCTTTTGTGATTGCAAAACATGTACACGGGCATGAATGTAACACACACACAAACACACACCACACAACACCACACCACACACACACACACACACCACAAAAAAAAAAAAAAAAAAAAAAAAAAAAAAAAAAAAAAAAAAAAAAAAAAAAAAAAAAAAATTTAAAGTTTGGGATGAAAACAAGAGCTAGGGGTCATCCCTCAGTTGGAGAAGAGCATTGTTCCAAATTTTTTTTTAAAACAATAGGAGTTGAAGGACAGGATAGAGCTTATATAGCATTTCGGTATTTTACCCCTTTTTTAAAAGTTCAATCTGTCAGACACTGAAACAAAAGGGGTTTTTGGGTTACAGCCCTGAAATCAACTTCGACTACCTCTACTAATAAAACGGCGGATTTGAGAGGGCCCTGCCCTTCCCAACTCTGCGTTCTACTAGTGACCTACTCTCACCCCTGGGCTAATAAAGGGTCCATCCTTTACTTCAACTCCATATTGTTTCAAACTTTGGAAAAATGTCTTCTCCAGCTAGGGATGACCACCTCAAAAATTTAAGGGTGATGGCTTTATTACATCGTCTTCAAGTCTCTTTTTGCTTCTATCAATTTTCTGTACTCGACTGAAAAAGCCTACTTTAGCGAAAATTTCGAAATAAAGAAACCCAACTGTTTTCATATGTGTCTTTTCCTAACAGAACAATCTTTTTGTGCCTTGTCTGCAACACTGAACGTTTAACAATCATTTGGGACTCAGCTAGTTGTGGTTGCAGGGGTGAGTCACCCGCTCCTGCCCCGCCTCTTCATCGTTTGCTATAGATCACTCTTCCTGTTTTTTGTTAATATATTTAATTTGGGAAACAAATCCCCAAATGACGAAGGTGGAAAGGACTAACTGGACTAATAAAGGAAGAGACTTCCACCGGTACACCCTGAGTATACCTGTGATAGATCTGAGCGTTGTGTTTTGGGTTGTGAATTTTGGTTTTCTTACTCCGGATTATCAGGGATCTCAGGTAGCAGAGAGTTAAATCTTTTCCTTATGAAAAACAAACCCCAAAATACCACCCCAACTTTTCTTTTAGGAACAGGTAGTTTTTGCTTCCAAACAGGGCCCTCTTGTGCGAGTATGATAAAGGGATATACAATGTAAAGTAAAAGGACACAAGTTGATAAGACACTTGTGCAACAGATGAATGGTTCAGAGAACCGACATGTTGATAAATTAGACACATGTGCAAACTCTTGGGTATCTTTATTGAGGAAACGTTTCGCCACGCAGTGGCTTCATCAGTCCATACAAAGGAAATCCTGAAGAACAGGAGGAGAATGAGGTAATCAGTCCCTTGAGTCGATGTGGTCAGTCCATCAATCTTGAATAGAATACGGCATACGTGCTGAGAAGGAGCTTATAAACCGTTGGCAGGAGAGGTTTCAGCAGTCATAGGTCGTGTAACATTTGTTCAATGTTGAAGTAGGTCGTGCCCAAGAATTTTGGCTATCGAAGAATCCCAAGTTCTTCAAGATTCTCCTTTGTATGGACTGATGAAGCCACTGTGTGGCGAAACGTTTCCTCAATAAGATACCCAAGAGTTGCACATGTGTCTAATTTTCAACTTGTGCAACAGTTAAATAAACTTGATTCCAAGATGTTTCGATACAAGTAAGCTTCTTCAGTCGAATACAGAGAAGGCAATAGAGATGTAAAGACGATGCAATTAGTTCATCATCCACGAAGACGTAGTTTTGAGGTTTGGGCAGTCCTCAGCCTGGGAAGATTTCAACTCTTGTTTGGAAGAATGTGAAGTTTAAGCAACAGAACAGAGACTTATATCTCTCTATAAGTTATTCACTCTCACGAAATCCTGACATTCTAACGTTTTTCTTCAGCATAACCACTAGCTTGGGGCTATAGGTCTGATGCCGTGCTCCTCCCTTAAGTGAATGTGACTAACCTGATAGGTTAAGGCATTTGGCTTAAGCTGGATGGGGGAAATTTGGGCCTGCCTCGCATGGGCCAGTAGGTCTGCTGCAAATGCTCTTTTTTTCTTATGTTCAGTTTGTTTTCTTTTATATTCAAAATTTGGAGCAAAAAATCGATTTGCCAACGGATTTTTGGTGGTGACGGCTTCCTTCAGAACAGCAGAGAGATAGAGAGTTGGAACAGATACAAATATTTATTTTCCGCTTAGAGCAAACAAAGCATTTTAAATTTCCAGGAACGCCTCAAAATTTTGAATGTCTTCTTTGGGGGCTGGGAAGAGATATATTCATGATAATATAAATCTGGATGACTCAAGAAATCGTAATGACACGATTGCAAACAAACCATACCCCGGCCGGGATTGAACCGCGGTCATAGTCTCAAAACTCCAGCCCGTCGCGTTAGCTGGTCTAGTGGCTAACGCGACGGGCTGGAGTTTTGAGACTTATGAACGGGGTTCAATCCCGGCCGGGGGTATGGTTGATAAATCTGGATTATATCAGATGGCTTAATCTCAAGCCTATACACGACCATAACAACGTACTGAAGCGAAGGATATGGAAATGTAAAATAAGCTCAGTAAAAAGCAAAAAAAGCCATGAGCACGATACGAGAATACTGTATCAACATCTGTGAGCTTAGACGATTCAACACACTGCCGGTAGATATCAGGAACCGGTGTAAAACTCTTCAAGAGGACACCAGATCAGTACCTCCAATGGCCACATAAACCCAGGCTGTGATGGATATGTGCACCAGAGTGCACATATCCATTCTGGTTGACTGCTCAATCACCAACAAAAATCCAGGCCCAGGCCGAGCTGCGGGAGTAGGAAGACTCTCGAAACAGGTCACAGGGGGTCCTACGTTAAGTGGGATATTTTCCAGCCTTTACTTCCAGCATTTAGAAAGATACTATTAGGGGAACGTCATTCTTCGGATTATTACTCGTCTGGGAACAATGACGAGGATGTGGTATACTTATATGAACACGGGGACGACTTCCTTGTCATTGTTCCCAGACAATTTAACTTATGAAACTTGAGACCAGTTACACTGGACTGAGCCACTAATACGGTTTAATTTAGAGGAAGAAGGTGATGATTCACTATCCTTTGTAGATGTTTGCCTCACAAAGCAGGAAGAACAATTAATACGGACTGTGTACAGGAAGTCCAAAAATAATGATCTCACTCATTACGTCTGACATGATCTTGCGGGCGCTCAAAATCTGCAGTAATATTGAACGTCTTAAAATAAATCTAGACTACATAGTAAATACTCTTCTAGGTTTTAAGTATCCTCGCTGCAAGATATTCCAATATAATCGGGAAATGGCAAAAAAGTAAAAAGGGTCTCCTCTCCATTAGGACATATAACGTAGATGAATCATTCCTACGGGGATCGTTGCCATTATAGTTTCATTCATCATGTGAAAATCCACTGAAGACGTGGCAAAAGTCACCATCAAGACCATCAGGGACTTTTTATAAGGACTACCACACCTAACTTGGAACCTAAATACACGAGAGTTTACAGTATACCATATGGAGTATGTGATCAGATCTACATCGGGGAAACTGTTAGATATTTCCCAGTACGACTGCAGAAACATATATATGCTTATAGGATCCACAGTTTGAAGAATGTGTCCAGCACCGCGACACCCACTCCCATCTCATGGTATGGGATAGCTTACTATGACAAGATTAGGAAGATGCCTTGATTCTTCTCCCGTAAAACTCATTAACACATTTAAGTAAAACAGTGGCATGTTTATTTTACATAGAGCTCACATAGTGACAGTCCTACCTTGGACCGGCAAGTCTTTTGTAGTACCTGGATGCTTCTAGGACCTCACCCACTCAACACTTGACTTCTAGGACCTCACCCACTCAACACTTGACTTCTAGGACCTCACCCACTCAACACTTGACTTCTAGGACCTCACCCACTCAACACGACTTCTAGGACCTCACCCACTCAACACTTGACTTCTAGGACCTCACCCACTCAACACTTGACTTCTAGGACCTCACCCACTCAACACTTGACTTCTAGGACTTCACCCACTCAACACTTGACTTCCAGGACTTCACCCACTCAACATCTGACAACACAACCTGGATGTACTATATAAACAACAACTTTTGGCATTTTATGTACTTGATTAAGCCAATTTTGAGGTGAAACTTTTCTATCAAATAAGATTCCTCTGTAATTAATGTCTTACCATAATTGCGACGCGTCGCTTTTATTCTGCAAATTAAATATGTTGTTACCCAGGTACTTATTTTGACATCCCAAAACACTCTCTGTCTTACTATAATAACTATTTTGTGACCCAAACACTCAGTGTTACCAGTCTTTATCTAGGTAATGCAAAAATGCCTTTAATTAGACAACGCTGAACTCAAGGAGAGCTTTATCAGTATTTCCAAAGCTCTCACTAATAACCAATGTAAAAAGAGATTTTACTTACGCTATGTTACTTAATTAGGTATCCCCACCTTTGGGGATACCTAATTGACTGTCAGATTTTTTTCCTTTTTTTTTCGTCCTCCAAGTTTCCGTTTTACTTTTTCTCAAAAAGCGTCAAATTTTCAACACTGATGTGCTTTGACTAGGGCAAAATTCTGACAACAATTGGCAGGGGCCTTGAGAGCCATTCCCAGAAACCTGGAATGGCTCCGATAATTTCGACAAAACCCTTAGTGGCGTAGCTTCTAAAGTTCAAGGAAAAAATTAAAGATGCCTCCGAACTCGGCGAAGGAGAAGAGCGAATTTCAGGTGTGTGGGATCACACCTGCGAAGTCTGTATAAAATTGTGTGACATTCTGATTGCCGTTGAATCACGCTAAAAAAATATTTGAGTTTCCTTCTAGGAGGCTGGGCATCTTACTGGGCATCTTACTGGGCATCTTACTGGGCAACTTACGGCCAGAACAGCATCCATTAAGTTTAGTTTGTGATCGAGCAAATTTGTCACTGCATTAAATTCCTAAAAAAAAGAAAAATTAGAATCATCGGAGTCCGTGGGTTAGCTCGAGAATGCCTCTTCCGATCTGGCTTAAATTTTCCGCGTTATTGTTTCCCAGAAAGCAAAGTTCGTGCTGAAATTGGGCTGCACAAGTCCCAATTTGAGAGTTTTATTAAGAGAATAGTGAAACTGATTTTCATTCAATAACTAAAGAATGTCTCGTCGTATCGGCTACAAAATATATATACTGATGCATTCCATCAGAAGGAAGACACTAAGTTTAGACTTGTAGGCTTTCACCACATAAGTTTAGACTTGTAGGCTTTCACCACATAAGTTTAGACTTGTAGGCTTTCACCACATAAGTTTAGACTTGTAGGCTTTCACCACGAGTTTAGACTTACAGGCTGAAAGATATCTTTCTCTTGAAATAAATCTTGGCTAGCACTTTGAGCTATGTAAATTGAAAATTGCTATTTTATTTATTTATTATTTCTCAGAGAATTTTAATTAGAATTCCACCCCCCCCCAAAAAAAAGATATATAATAAATACTGAAACTCACGTTTTTCTTATTACTCTCATTTTTCTTATTTCCAGTAGTTAATTAAAACCTTGAAACCTTTGTGCCACTCAGTATTTCCTTAATTTCCATCAAGAACACGTTTTCCGATCGGCTTCAAATTCCTCAGCCCAGGTAAACTGTTACTAGGTGAAGGTTAGTGTAACAGTTGTCATATGCAGGTGCATTCTGTTCAGTTTTAAACAGACTATTCCCCAAAACGTTGATTACGTCTCCGCAAATATTACTCGCTCGACAATACGCTAAAATCAGTCGTATCGTAAATACCCAGAAATCTTTATTATTAATACAAGAATCAAAATTCCGACGATATGTACATTAATATGATGGCGGCTGTGTTGTGGCGCTTGACACGCCTATATATCTCAATTCAGATTTTAGATTTTTTTTTTTGGGGGGGGACAATAGTAATTTGCATAAAATTTAGACTGATTTCTCCGCTGATCCTTGAGAGGCTTGTGTGACAGGAAGTGAGGGGGGGGCAGGGGGCGGGGAGCGGGGGGCGGGGGAGAGATACGACGGGAAGGGAAAAATGTATATCACAGTAATTTACTGTTGAATAAAATAGCAGGAATGTTTGGTGGGTTTTGTTGACGATTGTGGTGGAGGCTTCGAGGGATGTCGGTGGAGTCTCATTGGGTTGCTAGTGGTGCGTCAGTGTGCTACTAGTGGTGCGTCAGTGTGCTACCAGTAGTGCGTCAGTGTGCTACTAGTGGCGCGTCAGTGTGCTACTAGAGGTGCGTCAGTGTGCTACCAGTAGTGCGTCAGTGTGCTACTAGTGGTGCGTCAGTGTGCTACTAGTGGTGCGTCAGTGTGCTACTAGTCGTGCGTCAGTGTGCTACTAGTGGTGCGTCAGTGTGCTACTAGTGCGTCAGTGTGCTACCAGTAGTGCGTCAGTGTGCTACTAGTGGTGCGTCAGTGTGCTACTAGTGGTGCGTCAGTGTGCTACTAGTGGTGCGTCAGTGTGCTACTAGTGGTGCGTCAGTGTGCTACTAGTCGTGCGTCAGTGTGCTACTAGTGGTGCGTCAGTGTGCTACAGTGGTGCGTCAGTGTGCTACTAGTGGTGCGTCAGTGTGCTACTAGTGGTGCGTCAGTGTGCTACTAGTGGTGCGTCAGTGTGCTACCAGTGGTGCGTCAGTGTGCTACCAGTGGTGCGTCAGTGTGCTACCAGTGGTGCGTCAGTGTGCTGCTAGTGGTGCGTCAGTGTGCTACTAGTGGTGCGTCAGTGTGCTACTAGTGGTGCGTCAGTGTGCTACCAGTGGTGCGTCAGTGTGCTACCAGTGGTGCGTCAGTGTGCTACTAGTGGTGCGTCAGTGTGCTACTAGTGGTGCGTCAGTGTGCTACTAGCGGTGCGTCAGTGTGCTTCTAGCGGTGCGTCAGTGTGCTTCTAGTGGTGCGTCAGTGTGCTACTAGTGGTGCGTCAGTGTGCTTCTAGTGGTGCGTCAGTGTGCTACCAGTGGTGCGTCAGTGTGCTACCAGTGGTGCGTCAGTGTGCTACTAGTGGTGCGTCAGTGTGCTACTAGCGGTGCGTCAGTGTGCTTCTAGTGGTGCGTCAGTGTGCTGCTAGTGGTGCGTCCGTGTGCTACTAGTCGTGCGTCAGTGTGCTACTAGTGGTGCGTCAGTGTGCTACAGTGGTGCGTCAGTGTGCTACCAGTGGTGCGTCAGTGTGCTACTAGTGGTGCGTCAGTGTGCTACTAGTGGTGCGTCAGTGTGCTACTAGTGGTGCGTCAGTGTGCTACTAGCGGTGCGTCAGTGTGCTTCTAGTGGTGCGTCAGTGTGCTACTAGTGGTGCGTCAGTGTGCTACCAGTGGTGCGTCAGTGTGCTACCAGTGGTGCGTCAGTGTGCTACCAGTGGTGCGTCAGTGTGCTACTAGTGGTGCGTCAGTGTGCTACTAGTGGTGCGTCAGTGTGCTACCAGCGGTGCGTCAGTGTGCTACCAGTGGTGCATCAGTGTGCTACCAGCGGTGCGTCAGTGTGCTACCAGTGGTGCATCAGTGTGCTACCAGCGGTGCGTCAGTGTGCTACCAGTGGTGCGTCAGTGTGCTACCAGTGGTGCGTCAGTGTGCTACTAGTGGTGCGTCAGTGTGCTACCAGTGGTGCGTCAGTGTGCTACCAGTGGTGCGTCAGTGTGCTACTAGTGGTGCGTCAGTGTGCTACCAGTGGTGCGTCAGTGTGCTACTAGTGGTGCGTCAGTGTGCTACTAGAGGTGCATCAGTGTGCTTCTAGTGGTGCGTCAGTGTGCTACTAGTGGTGCGTCAGTGTGCTACTAATGGTGCGTCAGTGTGCTACCAGTAGTGCATCAGTGTGCTACCAGTGGTGCGTCAGTGTGCTACTAGTGGTGCGTCAGTATGCTACTAGTGGTGCGTCAGTGTGCTACTAGTGGTGCGTCAGTGTGCTACTAGTGGTGCGTCAGTGTGCTACTAGTGGTGCGTCAGTGTGCTACTAGTGGTGCGTCAGTGTGCTACTAGTGGTGCGTCAGTGTGCTACTAGTGGTGCGTCAGTGTGCTACTAGTGGTGCGTCAGTGTGCTACTAGTGGTGCGTCAGTGTGCTACTAGTGGTGCGTCAGTGTGCTACTAGAGGTGCGTCAGTGTGCTTCTAGTGGTGCGTCAGTGTGCTACTAGTGGTGCGTCAGTGTGCTACTAATGGTGCGTCAGTGTGCTACCAGTAGTGCGTCAGTGTGCTACCAGTGGTGCGTCAGTGTGCTACTAGTGGTGCGTCAGTATGCTACTAGTGGTGCGTCAGTGTGCTACTAGTGGTGCGTCAGTGTGCTACTAGTGGTGCGTCAGTGTGCTACTAGTGGTGCGTCAGTGTGCTACTAGTGGTGCGTCAGTGTGCTACTAGTGGTGCGTCAGTGTGCTACTAGTGGTGCGTCAGTGTGCTACTAGTGGTGCGTCAGTGTGCTACTAGTGGTGCGTCAGTGTGCTACTAGGGGTGCGAAAGTTCGTTACACAGTTATTCTGGGGAGGTAACAACTGACATTAACCACAGCTTTGCTAAATGCAATAATAGCGACATTTTGAAAGGTATAGTATTGCAGGCTTACATGGTCTCAATGTTTACATACTCACATGGTCCGTGTACATGGTCTGTGTGCATACATGATCTGATTTTGTATATACTCAGTTGGTCTGATTGTGAACATGCTCAGTGGTCTGATTGTAAACATACTCGCTGTGTCCCCTCGTAGGACATACCGCTTAGTTCCGTGACAAGTCTTGTTGCAAACCTTTGCACTTTCTTTAATTTCCTGACGGGCTTGACCAGGTGGGTTCCAAACTGGTGCTGCATACTCCAATATGGGTCTGACGTACACGGTGTACGGAGTCTTGAACGATATCTTAATGAGGTGTCGAAACGCTATTCTTAGTTTTGCCAAGCGTCCACATGCTGCACCATTTATTTGGTTGAGTGCGCCTCAGGAAATGTGCTCAATATTTTATTCACCCCAAGAGGTTTGTAGTCTTTGGCCCCCTAGTCTGTACTCTGTCTGCGGTGAATATCAAAACGGTATACAATACCGACAGGTTGGTAGGTAAGACACAGCAACAGTTAGGCAAACTTTATTCCGAACGTTTCGCCTACACACTAGGCTTTTCAGTCACGAATACAGAAAGTAGGCAGAACAGTAGAGGATGTGAAGAAGGACGATGTATCAGTCCATCAACCTTGAAGACACCCTCTCTAGAGCGAGGCTAGTAAGATGACACCCTCTCTAGATCGAGGCTAGTAAGATGACACCCTCTCTAGAGCGAGGCTAATAAGATGACACCCCCTCTTAGAAGCGAGGCTAGTATCTGACACTCTCTCTAGAGCGAGGCTTAGGAAGTGACACCATCTATAGAGTGAGGATAGTAAGGATGACACCCTCTTCTAGAAGCGAGGCTAGTAAGATGACACATCTCAGTAAGAGCGGGGCTAGGAAGATGGCACCCTCCCTGAGCGAGGATAGGCAGATGACACCCGCTCTAGGTGCGACTTATAGGTAAGTAGATGACACCTCCCTAGAGCGAGGCTAGGAAGATGACACCCTCTCTAGAGCGGAGACTAGGAAGATGACACCTCTTTAGAGCGAGACCTAGGAAGAGACAACCCTCTCTAGGCGAGGTAGTAAGATGACACTCTCTAGAGCGAGGTCTTAGGAAGAATGACCACCACAATCTTAGAGCGAAGGGTGGACGATGACACACCCTCTCTAGCGCGAGGATAGGCAGATGACTCCCTCTCTAGAGCGACTATAGGTGATGACACCCTCTATAGTGCGGAGGCTAGGAAGATGACAACTCTCTAGAGCTGGGGCTGGAAGAGGACTCCCTCTCTAGAGCGAGCTTAGTAGATGACACCTTCTAGATCGAGGCTACAAGTAAGATGACACCCTCTCTAGAAGCGAGGTAATAAGTTGACACCCTCCTAGAGCGAGGCTAGTAAGATGAGACCCTCTCTAGAGCTAGGTAGAAGATGGACACCTCGTAGGAGCGAGGCTAGTAAGATGACACCCTCTTCTAGAGATGAGGCTAGTAAGGTGACACCCTCTTTAGAGGCGGGGCTAGGAAGATGGCACCCTCTCTGAGCGAGGTCTTGTAAGATGACACCCTCTTTAGAGCGAGGCTAGGATAAGATGACACCCTCTCTAGAGCGAGGATAGGAATGATGACGACACTCTCTAGAGCTAGGCTAGGAAGATGATCCCATCTCTAGTGCGGAGCTAGGAAAATGACCCCTGTTCTAGTGCGAGGCTAGGAAGGATGACACCTCTTCTAGAGCGAGGGCTAGGAAGATGACCCACCTCTTCTAGAGCGAGGATAGGAAGATGACACCCTCTCTAGAGCGAGGCTAGGAAGATGACACCCTCTCTAGTGCGGAGCTAGGAGATGACACTCTCTAGAGCGAGGATGGGAAGATGGCAACCTCTCTAGGACAAGGCTAGGTATGTAGATGAATGGTTCAGAGAACCAACAAGTTGGTAAATTAGACACATGTGCAACACTTGGGTATCTTTAATGAGGAAACGTTTCGCCACACAGTGGCTTCATCAGTCCATACAAAGGAGAATGGTGAAGAACAGGAGGAGTTTGAAGTAATCGTCCCGCCAATCTTGTGTAGATGTAGTCAGTCCTAATCAACTTGAAAACGAATACCAGATATGTTCGAAGGAAGTGGCTTACATTACTGTAGGCAGGAGAGGTGCAGCAGTCGTGGTCGGTGTCACTTTGAACAATGTGGAAGTAGGTCGGGGACCAGTGTTAGGTAAGTGATGAATTCCCAGGATTAAGATCCCATGATATTGGTGTGTCAGGACAGAATGCAGCATGCAATGATTCAGGAACCGCAACTATATGTTGTATTCTTTTCAAGGAGTGATGGACTAACCACTTCGACTCAAGGCTGAGGGACTGATTACCTCAAACTCCTCTTGTTCATCATTTCTCCATTTGTATGGACTGATGAAGCAGTGTGTGGCCGAAACGATTCTTCCTTAAGGTTACCCAAGTGATTTGCCACATGTGTTCTAATTTATCGATGCTAGGAAGGTGACACCCTCTCTAGAGCGATGTCAGCATGATGACACCCTATTAGAGCGATGTTTGGATGATGACACCCTCTCTAGGAGCGAGTGCTTGGACAAGATGAGTACACTTTCTAGAGAGTGGTTTGAAGATGAGACCTTTCTAGAGGGTGAGTAAGACATGACCCCATCTCTTGAGGAAAGTGAGTGGTGTTCAGGCCCTCTCCGGAGTAAAGTAAGTGGTTTATTGACAACCTTCCAGAGTAAGGGTAAGTGGTGGGACCACCTCCCAGAGGTTAGTTTTTCGAAGCTTTTCTTCCCGCAAAATCTTCCGGTTCCAATAATCTAAATTTTTTGAACGGTAAAATCTTATCTGAATAAAAAAAATTAATATGATGGAATTTTTTCAGCTGAAGAGATGAGGTCTTCCTTTACCAGGGGAATTACCCTGTTAACTCATTTTTATTATCCCAGAGATGTATGGCCAGAGGAGAACACTGAGAGGGGGGATTATAAATTGCCGGATTATATATTTATCCCAATGAGATTGCAAAGGAGCCCAGACTTTTATGCAGTGAACATGTGAGCCTACAAGTAAATTAGTTTTCTTTGATTTTCTGTTATGAGTCTAGGAAATTGACTTCTTGTTTATTCAAAGTCCTACTGTGACCAACGTACGCTTGTAGTTTCCAGCCAATGTCTAATTTTCTCGTGATACATAAAATTTATGTTCTGATGCTAGGTGTATATTATATGTTCTGAGCCTTTGTCTATAATTTATTTTCTATTTGTTTGATATTCTGCGATGAGATGTTATTGTAGAGAACTGAATTCTTCCGAAGTTTAGAAAATATATTTATCGATATCTTGTTCTCTCTTCGATATTTGTTCTCTGGCAGTGTTTTCAACACAGGAAAGTCTGGCTTTTCAAACCTTACGTAAGCCTTCTCAGATTTACTTAGTCCGGCAACAAACATGAAGCTCTTGACTTGCTAGGTGCCCAGACAACTTTCGCCAGACCTTGCAAGTGGCTTTTTACCTTGTCGTGATCATATCTGACCTTGCTAAACTGCGTATGAACGTTTTTATGATCGACATCCAAGGACACTTCTCTAGGGTCACTGTTACCTTGTATGGTCCTAACTGACTTGGTTTAGCGGCTACTGTAACTTATGTGATTATCTGTGACCTTGTCAGTAAGGGCTTATGTTTATTCTGTTTATGAGGTCAACAAGGACCATTCTAGGGGTACATGTTGTATCGCATTCTTAGGACTTGTGTCCCAGAAGTCCATCTGTGTCCCTAAGATGAACTCCCTCACTTCCCTTGTGGAGAAGGTGTTGTGGTGAGGGTGAAGGCTGGTGGTGTGGTGGATGTGGTGTCGATGATGAACTGGCGGTTGAGGGGTGATGGCACATGGTGGAGAGAGTGTTGGACTGGAGGGTGAGGGGATGGAGGATGGTGAAAGGGCGTATGGGACTTGGTGGTGAGAGTGATGACTAGTGGTGAGGGTGATGGACTGGTGGTGGAGGGTGGTGTGGACTGGTTCGAGAGGGTGATGACTGAGTGATGGAGGGTGATGGATACTCGTGAGATGTGATGGATTGGTGGAGAGGGTGATGGAATTCGGTGAGGGTGATGGGGACTGGTGGTGAGGGTGATGGATGGTGGTGTGAGTGATGGATTTTGGTGAGAGTGATGGATGGTGGGTGAGGTGGTAGACTGTTGGTGAGGGTGATGGACCTGGTGGTTTGGGTGACGGATTAGTGGTGAGGGTGATGATTGGTGGTGAAGGGTGATGGACTGGTGATGAGGGTGGTGGGATTGGTGGAGGAGAGTAATTGTACTGGTGGTGAGGGTGAGGAATGGTGGCTCGTGGTGGTGGGACTGGTTGGGGAGGGTTGATGGATGGTGGTATGAGGGTGTGGACTGGTGGGAGGAGGAAGGACTATGTTTCAGAAGTCCATCTGTGTCCCTCAGATGAGCTCCCTTCCCCACTTCCCTTGCTGGTGTTGGTGTTCTGTCGGTGAGGGGAAGAAAAGGGGACCGAGTGGTGGAAGGTGTGGAACTGGTGGTTGAGGGGGAAGGATGTGGGAAGGGGAGGAAAGGATTGGTGGTGAGGGTGGTGCTCTGGCCGGTTAGGTAGATGCAATGGTGTGAGGGTGTGATGGGCTGGTGGGGAAGGTGATGGACTGTTGGTGACGGTGATGAGACTGGGTGGTGAGGGTGATGGGTCTGGTGGTGAGGGTGATGGACTGGTGGTGAGGGTGATGGACTGGTGGTGAGGGTGTTGGACTGGTGGTGGAGTGATGGACTGGGGGAGGGTGATGGACTGGTTGAGTGATGGTGATGGACTGCTGAGGAGGTGATGGACTGGTGGGTGAGGGTGACGGGCTTGTGTTGTGGGTATTGTTGTGGGTGGTGAGAGTGATGGGACTGGTGGTGAGGGTGATGACTAGTAGAGAGGGTTGAGGACTGTGTCTCCCCAGTAAGTCCATCTGTGTTCGTCTCGATTAACTCCTTCAACACTTCCCTTCCTGGTGATGGACCTGGTTTCAGGGTGATGGTCAGGTTTTTTT
The DNA here is from genome assembly GCF_026875155.1 of Cherax quadricarinatus. NCBI lineage: Eukaryota > Metazoa > Arthropoda > Malacostraca > Decapoda > Parastacidae > Cherax > Cherax quadricarinatus. Next base: position 33,804,740 of record NC_069456.1, on the reverse strand, counting down.
GAGGGTGATGGACTATTGCTGGGGTGATGGACTGGTGGTGAGGGTGATGCTTGTGTGGTGTGTATTTTCCTTCCCCTTGTTTCAGGTCTCCAGAAGTCCATCTGGGGCCCTCAAGATGAACTCACTTTAAACACTTCCTTGTATGGTGATGGACTGTGTGGTGTGGGTGTGATGGGCTGGTGAGTTGAGGGTGGATGGTTCTGGTGGTTAGTGTTGATGGGACGGGTGGTGATGGTCTGGTTGTGAGGGTTGATGGGACTGGTGGTGAGGGTGATGGTCTGGGTGGTGAGGGGTGACCGCTAGTGGTGTGGGTGGGACTGGTGAGTGAGGGTGATGGACTTGGTGGAGAGGGTGATGAACTGGTGGTGAGGGTTGATGGTCTGGGTGGAGAGGGTGACTGGACTAGTGGTGTGGTGGTGGACTGGTGGTGATGGATGATGGTGATGGCTGGTGGTGAGAGTGTTGGTCTGGTGGGTGAGGCGTGATTGGTTCTGGTGCGTTGAGGGAGATGGACGGGTGAGTGAGGGTGAGGGACTGGCTGCCAGGGTGATCGACTGGTTGTGAGGGTGATGACTGGTGTTGAGGGGTGATGGACTGGTGGGAAGGGTGATGGTCTGGGTAGGGGAGGTGATGGTATGGTGGTGAGGGGCGCGATGGACTGGTGGGAGGGTGAAGGACTGTGTTTCTAGAAGTCCATCTGTGTCACCTCAGAATGATCTCCCTTTGCACACTTCCCTTGCTGGTGTTGGGACTTGTGGTGAAGGTGATTGACTGGTGGTGAGGGTGATGGACTGGTTGGTGAGGGTGATGGACTGGTGGCGGGATGTTGGTCTGGTGGTGTGGGTGATGGATGGGTGGTGTGGGGTGATGGACTGAGGGTGAGGGTGATGGACTGGTGGGGAGGGTGTGGTTCTGGTGGGGAGGGTGTGATTGGTCTGGTGGTGTGGGTGATTGGTCTGGTGGTTTGATGTGTTGATGGATGGTAGGGAGGGTTGAAGGGCTGCTTCAAGAAAGTACATCTGTGTCCCCTCAAGGATGAACTCTCTTCCACACTTCCCTTGTTGGTGATGGTTCTGGTGGTGAGGGTAGAGGATGTTGGTGAGGGTTGATGGACAGGTGGTGAGGGTGAATGGACTGGGGGTGGGTGAGGGTGCATGGGCTGGTGGGGAGGGTGTTGTCTGGTGGTGAGGTGTTGGACTGGATGGTGAGGGTATAGATGGTGGTGTGTGTGATGGACTGGTGGTGAGGGTGAAAGGTCTGGTGGTGAGGGAGATGGACTGTGGTGAGAGGTTGAGGGACTTGCTGGCAGGGTGATCGGACTGGTGGTGAGGGTGATGTACTGTGGTGTGGGTAGATGGAATGGTGGGGAGGGTGATGGTCTGGGGGGTGAGGGTGGATGGTATGGGGGTGAGGGCGATGGGGACTGGGGGGAGGTGGAAAGGAACTGTGTTTCTTAGAAGTACTTCTGTGTCCCCTCAGATGAACTCCCTTCCACACTTCCCTTGCTGGTGATGGATCTTGTGGTGAAAGTGATTGACTGGTGGTGAGGGTGATGGACTGGTGGTGAGGGTGGGTGATGGACTGGATGGCAGGGAAATGATGGTCTGGTGGTGAGGGTGATGGACTGGTGGTGAGGGTGATGGACAGAGGGTGAGGGTGGTGGACTGGTGGGGAGGGTGCTGGTATTGGTGGGGGAGGGTGATGGTCTGGTCGTAAATGTGGGTGGATGGAACTGGTGGTGAGTGTGATATGGACGGGTAGGGAGGGTGTGATGGGCTGCTTCCAAGAAGTACATCTGTGTCCCCTCAGTTGAACTCTCTTCACACTTCCTTGTTGGTGATGGTCTGGTGGTGAGGGTGTGGATGCTGGTTTGAGGTGTTGATGGACTGGTGGTGAGGGTGATGGACTAGTGGTTAGGGGGATGGACTGATGGTGAGGGTGTTGACTGGGGCGTGAGGGTGATGGGGACTGGGGGGAGGGTGATAGGTCCTAGGTGGGGAGGGTGATGGTCTGGTGGTGTTGGGGTGTTGGATGGTGGTGAGTGTGATGGTCTGGTAGGGAGGGTAAAGGACCTATGCTTCCAGTAGTCAATCTGTGTCCCCTCAGATGAACTCCCTTCCACATTCCATTGTTGGTGATGGATGGTGGTGAGGGTGATGGACTGGTGCGTGAGGTTGATGGACTGGTGGGGAGGTGTAGATGGAACTGGTGGTGAGGGTGATGGATGTTGTCTGAGGGTGAGGATGGTGGTGAGGGTGCATGGACTGGTGGTGAGGGTGATGGATGGTGGTGAGGGAGATGGACTGTGTGGTGGTTGTGTGTGCTTGTTCCCCTAGTTCCATGTCTCCAGAAGTCCATCTGCGGGCCTCTCTCTGATGGAACCCTTCCACACTTCGTTTGTTGGTGATGGTTGTTGTGGGTGGAGGGTGATGGTTGGTGGTGAGGGGATGGTCTGGTGGTGAGGGTGTGATGGACTGGTGGTGAAGGTGATGGAATGGTGGTGCAGGGTGATGAATGCGTGGTGTTGGTGATGGACTGGTTGTGAGCGGTGTTGGGCGGGTGATAGACTAGTGGTGAAGGTGGTGGACTGGTGTTGAGGGTGATGGGACTGGTGGTGAGGGAGATGCGACGGGTGGTGAGGGAGAAGGACTGGTGGTGAGGAGATGGACTGGTGGTGGTGGTATGTGGTTGTGTGAGTGTGTGGTGTGTGTTTGACTTTCCCTGGATCCATGTCTACAGATGTCCACATGCTCGGGGCACTCACGATGAAATTCCTTCCACACTTCACTGTTGGTGAAGGCTGGTGGTGATGGTTATGGGACTGGTGGTTGACGGTGATGGATCGGCTTAGGTGAGGGTGATGGACTGGTAGTGAGGGTGATGGAACTTGTGGTGAGGGAGATGGACTGGTGGTGAAGGTGGGGGACTGGTGGTGAGGGAGATGGACTGGTGGTGGTGGTGGTGTGTGTGTGTGTGTGTGTTGTGTGTGTGTGTTTGCTTTCCTTCCCTAGATCCATGTCTCCGAAAGTCCATCTACGGGCCCTCAGATGAACTCCCTTTAAACAACTTCCCTGTTGGTGATGGGGAATGTTGGTGTGTGGTGATGGGTGGTTGGTGAGGGTGATGGTATGGTGGTTAGTGTGATGAACTGGTGGGATGGTCTGGTGGTGAGGGTGATGAATGGTGGTGAGGGTGATGGTTTGGTGGTGTAGGGTGATGGCCACCTAGTGGTGTGGGTGTTGGACTGGTGGTGCTCTGGAACTACCTTGATGGTTTGTGGATGGACTGGTGGTGAGAGTGATTGGATGGTGAGAGAGAGTGATCGGCTGGTGGTGTGGTGATGGACTGGTGGTTGAGGGTAGATAGACATGGTGGTGAGTGTGATTGGACTGTGGTGAGGGTGATGGTCTCTGGTGGTGAGGGAGTGGACTGGTGGTGAGGGTGAGGGACTTGCTGGCAGGGTGATCGAATGGTGGTGGGGGGGTTGATGGTTTTGGGGTGGTGAGGGGTGATGGACTGGTGGGGAGGGTGGGTGGTTTGGTGGGGAGGGTGATGGTCTGGTGGTGAGGCCGATGGGCTGGTGGGGAAAGGGGGAAGGGACCCGGGGTTTCTAGAAGTCCATCTGTGTCCCCTCAGATGAACTCCCTTCCACACTTCCCTTGCTGGTGATGGACTTGTGGTGAAGGTGATGGACTGGTGGTGAGGGTGATGGACTGGTGGTGAGGGTGATGGACTGGTGCCGAGGATGATGGTCTGGTGGTGAGGGTGATGGACTGGTGGTGAGGGTGATGGACTGAGGGTGAGGGTGATGGACTGGTGGGGAGGGTGATGGTCTGGTGGGGAGGGTGATGGTCTGGTGGTGTGGGTGATGGACTGGTGGTGAGTGTGATGGACTGGTAGGGAGGGTGAAGGACTATGCTTCCAGAAGTCCATCTGTGTCCCCTTGTTGGTGATGGACTGGTGGTGAGGGTGATGGACTGGTGGTGAGGGTGATGGACTGGTGGTGAGGGAGATGGACTGGTGGTGGTTGTGTGTGCTTGTTCCCCTAGTTCCATGTCTCCAGAAGTCCATCTGCGGGCCCTCTGATGAACTCCCTTCCACACTTCGTTTGTTGGTGATGGTGTTGTGGTGAGGGTGATTGTCTGGTGGTGAGGGTGATGGTCTGGTGGTGAGGGTGATGGACTGGTGGTGAAGGTGATGGACTGGTGGTGAGGGTGATGGACTGGTGGTGATGGTGATGGACTGGTAGTGAGGGTGATGGACGGGTGATGGACTAGTGGTGAAGGTGGTGGACTGGTGGTGAGGGTGATGGACTGGTGGTGAGGGAGATGGACTGGTGGTGAGGGTGATGGACTGGTGGTGAGGGAGATGGACTGGTGGTGAGGGAGATGGACTGGTGGTGAGGGAGATGGACTGGTGGTGGTGGTGGTGTGTGTGTGTGTGTTTGCTTTCCCTAGATCCATGTCTCCAGAAGTCCATCTGCGGGCCCTCAGATGAACTTCCTTCCACACTTCACCTGTTGGTGATGGGCTGGTGGTGATGGTTATGGACTGGTGGTGACGGTGATGGACTGGTGGTGAGGGTGATGGACTGGTAGTGAGGGTGATGGACTTGTGGTGAGGGTGATGGACTGGTGGTGAAGGTGGACTGGTGGTGAGGGTGATGGACTGGTGGTGAGGGAGATGGACTGGTGGTGAGGGAGATGGACTGGTGGTGGGTGTGTGTGTGTGTGTGTGTGTGTGTTTGCTTTCCCTAGATCCATGTCTCCAGAAGTCCATCTGCGGGCCCTCAGATGAACTCCCTTAAACACTTCCCTTGTTGGTGATGGACTGGTGGTGAGGGTGATGGGCTGGTGGTGAGGGTGATGGTCTGGTGGTTAGTGTGATGGACTGGTGGTGAGGGTGATGGACTGTTGGTGAGGGTGATGGACTGGTGGTGAGGGAGATGGTCTGGTGGTGAGGGTGACGGACTAGTGGTGTGGGTGGAATGGTGGTGAGGGTGATGGACTGGTGGTGAGGGTGATGGACTGGTGGTGAGGGTGATGGTCTGGTGGTGAGGGTGATGGACTAGTGGTGTGGGTGGACTGGTGGTGATGGACTGATGGTGATGGACTGGTGGTGAGAGTGATGGTCTGGTGGTGAGGGTGATGGTCTGGTGGTGAGGGTGATGGACTGGTTGTGAGGGTGATAGAATGGTGGTGAGTGTGATGGACTGGTGGTGAGGGTGATGGTCTGGTGGTGAGGGAGATGGACTGGTGGTGAGGGTGAGGGACTTGCTGGCAGGGTGATCGACTGGTGGTGAGGGTGATGGACTGGTGGTGAGGGTGATGGACTGGTGGGGAGGGTGATGGTCTGGTGGGGAGGGTGATGGTCTGGTGGTGAGGGCGATGGACTGGTGGGGAGGGTGAAGGACTGTGTTTCTAGAAGTCCATCTGTGTCCCCTCAGATGAACTCCCTTCCACACTTCCCTTGCTGGTGATGGACTTGTGGTGAAGGTGATTGACTGGTGGTGAGGGTGATGGACTGGTGGTGAGGGTGATGGACTGGTGGCGAGGATGATGGTCTGGTGGTGAGGGTGATGGACTGGTGGTGAGGGTGATGGACAGAGGGTGAGGGTGATGGACTGGTGGGGAGGGTGATGGTCTGGTGGGGAGGGTGATGGTCTGGTGGTGTGGGTGATGGACTGGTGGTGAGTGTGATGGACTGGTAGGGAGGGTGAAGGGCTGCTTCCAGAAGTACATCTGTGTCCCCTCAGATGAACTCTCTTCCACACTTCCCTTGTTGGTGATGGTCTGGTGGTGAGGGTGATGGACTGCTGGTGAGGGTGATGGACTGGTGGTGAGGGTGATGGACTAGTGGTTAGGGTGATGGACTGGTGGTGAGGGTGATGGACTGGGGGTGAGGGTGATGGACTGGTGGGGAGGGTGATGGTCTGGTGGGGAGGGTGATGGTCTGGTGGTGTGGGTGATGGACTGGTGGTGAGTGTGATGGACTGGTAGGGAGGGTGAAGGACTATGCTTCCAGAAGTCCATCTGTGTCCCCTCAGATGAACTCCCTTCCACACTTCCCTTGTTGGTGATGGACTGGTGGTGAGGGTGATGGACTGGTGGTGAGGGTGATGGATGGTGGGGAGGTGATGGGACTGGTGGTTGAGGGTGATGTACTGGTGGGTGAGGGTGGTGATGGTATGGTGGGGGGGGTGATGGATCTGTGGTGGGGAGGGTCGATGTCTGGTGGAGTGGGTGATGTGATGGTTGGTGAGTGTGATGGACTGGTGGTGAGTGTGATGGACTTGGTAGGGAGGGTGAAGGACTATGCTTCCAGAAATCATTTGTGTCCCCTCAGCTGACACATCCCTTCCAATTCCATTGCTGGGTGGATGGGACTCTTGGTGAGGTGATTTGGATGTTGCTGAGGGTGATGGACTGGTGGTGAGGGTGATAGACTGGTGGTGTGGGGTGATGGACTGGTGGTGAGTGTGATGGACTGGTATTGAGGGTGAGGGTCTATGCTTCCAGAAAGTCCATCTGTGTCCCTAAGATGAACTCCCTTACGCATACCCTTGCTGTGATGGACTCTTGGTTGAGGGTGGATGGGACTGTTGCTCGCGAGGGGATGGGAATGGTGGGGGTGTGATGGACTGGTGGTGAGGGTGATGAAATGGTGGGGAGGGTCAAGGTCATGATTCAAAAGTCCATCTGTGTCCCCTCAGATGTACTTCCCTTCCACATATCCTTGCTGGTGATGGACTCTTGGTGAGGTGTGATGGACTGTTGCTGAGGGTGAATGGACTGGTGGTGAAGGGAAGATGGACTGGTGGGGTTGTGTGTGCTTGTTCCCTAGTTCCATGTCGCAGAAGTCCTTCTGGGGCCCTTGATAAACTCCCTTCCTCACTTGGTTTTTGTGTTTGGTGTTGGGTTGCGGGGTGTTTGTCTGGTGGTGAGGGTGATGGTATGGTGTGAGGGTGATGGATGATGGTGATGGTGATGACTGGTTAGTGAGGGTGATGGAGGAGGATGGACTTATTGGTCAGGTGTTGGACTGGTGGTGAGCGGGGTGAAGGACTGGTGGTTGGGGAGATGGACTGGTGGTGGTGGTTGGTGTGTGTGTGTGTGTGAGTCTGTGGTTTGCTTTCCCTAGATCCATGTCTCCAGAAGTCCAATATGCGGGCTCCTCAGTGAACTTCCTTCCACACTTCATGGTTGGTGATGCGGCTGGTGGGGTGATGGGTTATGGGACTGGTGGTGACGGTGATGGATGGTGGTGAGGGTGATCGGGTCTGGTAGTGAGGGTGATTGACTTGTGTGAGGGTGATGGACTGGTGGTGAGGTGGACTGGTGGTGAGGGTGATGGACTGTTGTTGGGGAGATGGACCTGGTGGTGTGGGAGAGCATGGACTGGTGGTGGTGGTGGTGGTGTGTGTGTGTGTGTGTTTGCTTTCCCTAGATCCATGTTCAAGAAGTCCATCTGGGGCCCTAGATGAAGTCCCCTAAACACTTCTTGTTGGTGTTGTAGCTGGTGGTGAGGGTGATGGGTGGTGGTCGAGGGTTGATGGTCTGGTGGTTAGTGTGATGGACTGGTGGTGTGGTTGGTGGAGAGGGTGATGACTGTGTGGTGAGGGTGATGGTTCTGGTGGTAGTGGAGGGTGACGGTCTAGTGGTGTGGTTGTGGATGGTGGTGAGGGTGTGATGGATGGTGGTGAGGGTGATGGACAAATGGTGTGGTGGATCTGGTGGGTGATGGGGACTGATGTGATGGACTGGTGGTGAGAGTGATGGTCTGGTGGTGAGGGTGATGGAGGTGGTGAGGGTGATACAATGGTGGTGAGATGTGAGGGACTGGGGTGAGGGTGATGGTCTGGTGGTGAGGGGATGGATGGTGGTGAGGGTGACGGACTTGTGGCAGGTGATCGACTGGTGTTGATGGTGTGATGGAATGGTGGTGAGTGGTGTGGACTGGTGGGAGGGTGATGGTCTGGTGGGGGAGTGTGATGGTCTGGTGGGGGAGGCGTGTGGGTCTGGTGGTGTGGGTGATGTCTGGTGGTTGGTGGTGATGGGACTGGTAGGGAGGGTGAAGGACTATGCTTCCAGAAAGTCACTCTGTGTCCCCTCAGATTGAACTCCCTTCCACAATTCCACTTGTTGGTGATGGTCTGGTGGTGAGGGTGATGGACTGGTGGTGAGGGTGATGCACTGTTGGGGAGAGTGATGGATGGTGGTGAGTGTGATGGAATGGTAGGGAGGGTGAAGGACTATGCTTCCAGAAGTCATCTGTTCCCCTCAAGATGAACTCCCTTCCACACTTCCCTTGCTGGTGATGGACTGGTGCGTGAGGGTGATGGACTGTTGCTCGAGGGTAATGGATGGTGAGTGAGGGGGTTGGACTGGGGTGGTGAGGGTGATGGACTGGTGGTGAGGGAGATGGACTGGTGGTGGTTGTGTGTGCTTGTTCCCCTAGTTCCATGTCTCCAGAAGTCCATCTGCGGGCCCCTCTGATTGATATCCCTTCCACACTTCGTTGTTGTGTGATGGTGTGTGGTGAGGGTGATTGTTGGTGGTGAGGGTTGATGGTCTGGTGGTGAGGGTGATGGACTGGTGAGTGAAGGTGATGGACTGGTGGTGGGATGATGGAAACTGGTGGTGATGGTGATGGACTGGTAGTTGAGGGTGTATGCACGGCGTGGGAGGGAGAATAGAATGGTGGTGAAGGGTTGATGGACTGGTGGTGAGGGAGATGGATGGTGTGTGAGGCGTGAAGGAGGACTGGTGGTGAGGGGAGATGATGGTGGTGAGTGATGGACTGGTGGTCGGTCGGTGGTGGGTGGTGTGTGTGTGTGTTGTGTTTGCTTTTCCCTAGATTCATGTCTCCAGAAGTTCCATCGCGGCTAAGATGAACTTCCTTCCACCACTTCACCTTGATTGGTTATGGCTGGTTGGTGTGGTTTATGGACTGGTGGTGACGGTGATGGATCCTGGTGGTTGAGGGTGATGGACTGGTAGTGAAGGTTGGATGTGGTGAGGGGGTGATGGACTGGTGGTGAGGGAGATGGACTGGTGGTGAGGGAGATGGACTGGTGGTGGTGGTGGTGTGTGTGTGTGTTTGCTTTCCCTAGATCATCGTCTCCAGAAGTCCATCTGGGGCCCTCAGATGAACTTCCTTTTCACACTTCAACTGTTGGTGATGGGCTGGTGGGTCACCCCATGGTTATGGATGGTCGTGACTGTGATGGACTGGTGGTGAGGGTGATGAACTGGTGGGGAGGGTGATGGACTGGTGGTGGTGGGTTGATGGACTGGTGGTGGCTGGTGGGGTGGGTGGGTGGGTGGGGTGTGTGTGTAATGTGTGTTTGTGTGTTTGCTTTACCCTAGCGTTCCATGTCTCAGAAGTCCATCTGCGGGCCCTCAGATGAACTTCCTCCTCACTTCCCAGGCTTCAGCAGGTGTTGGCCCCCTCCCCAGTGACCTGCTGGATGTTAACTTGGTCTTGTTACCTGGTCTACTGCCGGACTGTCCAGGTATGGTGGAATTAGGAGGGGACACACAGATAATCTGCGTCCTGTAATTACACCACCAAGACAGCCTGGAACAGTAGACCAGCCAGACGAGACTGAGCCTGCCTTCCAACTCGGCCACAAGCTGGGGTTACTGATATTAAAAATCTCGGACAATCTATTTTGGTTTCATATCGTGTTTGGTAATTTCTTTTGTTTTTTTACTTAATTAGCTGTATATGTGTTATAATTTGTCCATATGTCTACAAATAAGCACATTTATGTAACTTTGCATGAACCTCACACACACCAACACACACACACACACCAAACATTACCATCAACACACACACACACATACACACACGCACCATTCCCATACGCATATCTGCTTTTTCTCTTCACTTACTCTTAAAATTAATTGATTGCATATGCAATAAAACGTAAGAAAAATGTTATTATAGAATATTTTCAAGTTATTTTTAGAGAGATGTGTAAAGACTTGATAAAGCAAAGAAGACATTTGCAAGTTATCTTGTGAAAGGCAGAGTTGTAGGAAATAACACACAAGGCACACATACACACCACACACACACAACACACACACACCACCACACACACACCACACCGCACACGAAACACCAGGCACTCACACGGGCAAAAACAAAACACACAAAACACCACACACACACACACACACACAAATCACACAACAACACACCAACACACCCAATTAACAACACAAAAAAATATATATATTTATATATAATATATATATTATATATATATATATTATATATATATTATAATATATATTTACAACATGCACATACACAAACTTGAAGATACATTATACTTTCATCACAGTCTACAATGCCTGTAAACTCAAATTCTCACGTTTACGTTCATTATATTATATTCTAACACTTATGGCACTCAGGTGAAACACATTTCCCATGCACATATCTACCTGTCTCACACAGATGTTAAAACTAAATTATTTGCACGGGCAATGATGGGCAGATATGGAAATGTTAAGTATAATTAATAATGAATTCTGAAAAAATGTGACTGAGAGTGAAATGTATATTGCTCGAATAGTATTGGTATAGTACAGCATATGCTTTAGTATTTGTTTTGTATTATGTAGTATATAGTAAAGTATATACAGATATACTTAATTATAAATGGGAATTTATAAAGAAGTGACAATTGACAAAAACTTATTTTAGATACAGCAAGAAATACACTTATGAATTATCTTTTGGAAGATAAGAATTAATCAGAAATAATTAAGGAAGTCTCACATTGTGGTTTTTATGTGTAAAGTAAAAGACACAAGTGAACTAATGTGACATTTTTATTGTGGCAACGTTTCGCTCTCCAGGAGCTTTGTCAAGCCGTTATTTGACAAAGCTCCTGGATGAGCGAAACGTTGCCACAATAAAATGTCACTTAGTTGCATTGTGTCCTTTTATTTACATTTTCTGTAATTCTAACAAATTTTTAGTTTTATGCTTCAGTCTGTTATCTTCAGTTGTTTCTTCCCGGTTTTTTTTGTTTTATTTCACGTTGTTTCTTCCCTTTGTTATTTTGTTGTTTTTCAGTCTGTTATCTTTCCCCTTGTTATC
>NC_069456.1:33771732-33793120 GCF_026875155.1 Cherax quadricarinatus | reverse complement strand
AGGTTTTATAAAAAACCTCGTCTTAAAATGTGTATGGTTCCTTCCTCACTACGTCTTTTTTCTAGGCTATTCACTGCCTTACAACTCTATGACTAAAGAAATATTTCCCTAATATCTCTCTGCTCATTTTTGTCTTCAACTTCCAACTGTGGCCTCTTGTTTCTGTGTCCCCTCCCTGGAACATCCTGTCTTTGTCCACCTTGTCTGTGTGTGTGTGTGTGTGTGTGTGTGTGTGTGTGTGTGTGTGTGTGTGTGTGTTGTGTGTGTGTGTGTGTTTGTGTGTGTGTGTGTGTGTGTATACATGTGTGCACGCCCCGCGAGCGAGATACGGGACGATGATTTCCATAGAGTTGTGGGACTTTGAACACTGTTTTTTTTTAAATCATGTTAGTGTGTTTAAATAACAGTTTTTCAGAGTGTTTAAATAACAGTGTTCAGAGTTATTAAATAACAGTGTTCACAATATCTAAATAACAGTGGTCAGAAATGTAAAAAAAAACAAGTATTCAGATTTTTTTAAAAAACAGTATTCACAGTGTCTAAATAACAAATGGTCAGAGTGTTTAAAAATCGGTGGTTCAGAGTTTTTAAAAATACAGAGTTCATAACTTTTAAATTAGAGTATACAAGATATGATGTAGGCCGAAATGACAGTAGTTTTTTGGGGAATTATGTATTGGTACATAAAAGACTGTTGAGTAAACTTCAGGATGTACATGTTTATAGAGGGGCCACAGATATATCAGATCACTTTTTAGTTGTAGCTACACTGAGAGTAAAAGGTAGATGGGATACAAGGAGAATAGAAGCATCAGGGAAGAGAGAGGAGAAGGTTTTAAACTAAAGAAGAGGCAGTTAGGGTAAGTTATAAACAGTACTGAAGGATAGATGGGCTACCGGAGCATAGGCAATGGGGTCGAAGAGGTTGGGGTGGGTTTGAAAATGTAGTGTTAGAGTGTTCAGCAGAAGTTTGTGATTAAAAGGAAGGTGGGTGCGGGAGGGAAGAGGAGCGATTGGTGGAATGATGATGTAAAGAGAGTAGTAAGGGAGAAAAAGTTAGCATATGAGAACTTTTACAAAGTAGAAGTGATGCAAGGAGGGAAGAGTATATGGAGAAAAAGAGAGAGGTTAAGAGAGTGGTGAAGCAATGTAAAAAGAGAGCAAATGAGAGAGTGGGTGAGATTTTTATCAACAAATTTTTTTTGAAAAAAAAAAAAAAGTTTTGGAGTGAGATTAACAAGTTAAGGAAGCCTAGAGAACAAATGGATTTGTTAGTTAAAAATAGGAGAGGAGGTTATTAAATGGAGAGTTGGGAGGTATTGGGAGGATGGAAGGAATATTTTGAGGAGTTGTTAAATGTTGATGAAGATAGGGAAGCTGTGATTTTCGTGTATAGGGCAAGGAGGATTACATCTTTAGGAGTGAGGAAGAGCCAGTTGTGAGCGGGGGGAAGTTCGTGAGGCAGTAGGTAAAAGGGAAAGGAGGTAAGGCAGCGGTATTGATGGGAATAAAGATAGAAATGTTAAAAGCAGGTGAGGTTTATAGTTTTGGAGTGGTTGGTGCAATTATTTAATAAATGTATGGAAGAGGGTAAGGTACCTAGGGATTGGCAGAGAGCATGCATAGTTCCTTTGTATAAAGGCAAAGGGGACAAAAGAGAGTGCAAAAATTTTAGGGAGTTTAAGTCTGTTGAGTATACCTGGAAAAGTGTGTGGTAGAGTTATTTTTGAAAGAATTAAGAGTAAGACGGAGAAATAGGATAGCAGATGAACAAGGAGGCTTTAGAAAAGGTAGGGGTGTTGTGGACCAGGTGTTTACAGTGAACATATAGGTGAACAGTATTTAGAAAAGGCTAAAGAGATTTTTGTGGCATTTATGGATTTGGAAAAGGCGTATGACAGAGGGGAGATAGGGGGGCAATGTGGCAGATGTTGCGGGTTTGTATGGTGTAGGAGGTAGGTTACTGAAAGCAGTGAAGAGTTTTTACGAGGATAGTGAGGCTCAAGTTAGAGTATGTAGGAAAGGGGGAGATTATTTCCCAGTAAAAGTAGGCCTTAGACAAGGATGTGTGATGTCACCGTGGTTGTTTAATATATTTATAGATGGGGTTATAAGAGAAATAAATGCGAGGGTCTTGGAAAGGGAGGTGTGGAGTTTAAAAGATAAAGAATCACACATAAAGTGAGAGTTGTCACAGTTGCTCTTTGCTGATGACACTGTGCTCTTGGGAGATTCTGAAGAGAAGTTGCAGAGGTTGGTGGATGAATTTGGTTAGGGTATGCAAAAGAAGAAAATTAAAAGTGAATACTGGAAAGAGAAAGGTTATGAGGATAAAAAAAATGTTAGGTGATGAAAGATTGGATATCAGATTGGAGGGGGGAGTATGGGGAGGTGAATGTATTCAGATATTTGGGAGGGGACGTGTCAGCGGATGGGTTCTTTGAAAGATGAGGTGAATCATAGAATTGATGAGGGAAAAGGGGGGGAGCGGTGCACTTAGGAGTCTGTGGAGACAAAGAACTTTGTCCTTGGAGGCAAAGAGGGGAATGAAAGAGAGTTAGTTTTACCAACGCTCTTATATGGGTGTGAAGCGTGGGGGATGAATGTTGCAGCGAGGAGAGGCTGGCGGCAGTGGAGATGTCATGTCTGAGGGCAATGTGTGGTGTGAATATAATGCAGAGAATCGTAGTTTGGAAGTTAGGAGGAGGTTTCGGGATTACAAAAACTGTTGTCCTGGAGGGCTGAGGAAGGGTTGTTTAGGTGGTTCGGACATGCAGAGAGAATGGAGCGAAACAGAATGACTTCAAGGGGTGTATCAGTCTGTAGTGGAAGGAAGGCGGGGTAGGGGTCGGCCTAGGAAAGGTTTGGGGGAGGGGGTTTAAAAGGAGGTTTTGTGTTCTAGGGGCTTGGACTTCCAGCGGGCATTTCGTGAGCGTGTTTGATAGGAGTGAATAGAGAGAAATGGTTTTTATTACTTGACGTGCTGTTGGAGTGTGAGCCAAAGTAACATTTATGAAGGGATTCAGGGAAACCGGCAGGCCGGACTTGAGTCCTGGAAATGGGAAGTTTCAGTGCCTGCATTCTGAAGGGAGGGGTTTTTAATGTTCCAGTTTAAAAACTGTAGTGTTAAAGCACCCTTCTGGCAAGACAGTGATGGAGTGGATGGATGGTTTAAAGTTTTTCTTTTTCGGGCCACCCTGCCTTGGTGGGAATCGGCCAGTGTGTTAATAAAAAAAAAAATTCACTGTGTCTAAATAACAATTTGGGGAGAGTATTTAAAAACCAGTTTTCAATCTTTAGACTACTAGTGGTCAGTGATTCTGTCACTGCTGGCACCAACCTTTGGGGTACAGTGACCAGTGATTTTTCACTGCTGGCTCCAACTTGAGGGTCCTAGTGATCAATGAGTTTTTTTACTGCTTAGCTCCAATCTTTTAAAAGTACTAATGACCAGTGATTTTGTCACTGGTAGCTCCAGATTTGAGGGTACTAGTGACCAGTTGTTCTGTCAATGACGCTCCAGCTTTGAGGGTAAATAGTGACCAGTGATTCTATCACTGATAGCACCAACCTTGAGGATACTAGTGACAAGGGAATCTGTCCCAAAACTGGCATCAACTTTGACCAGTGCTAATGTCCCTGTTGTTTATATCTGTATATCAGGTTTATAAAAAAGATATTTACATAGGAAATAAAATATGTAGATTTTCCACTCTAATGAATAATAAAAGTAGATGTAAAATCGCGTTGTAATTCACTGTAACCCAAAAGAGTCCATGTATCACATTATTATTCACTGTAACAAAGAGGGTCATGTATCACATTATTATTCACTGTAACAACAGAGATACATGATACATTATTATTCACTGTAACAACAGAGTTACATGTATCACATTATTTTTCACTGTAACAACAGAGATACTTTGTATCACATAATTATTCACTGTAACAACAGATTCATATATATTTTATCACATATATCACATTGTTATTCACTTTAACAAACAGATACAAAGATCACATTGTTATACCAGTAAGACCTCAAATGTAAATGTTCACGCTGTTATACACAATCCCAACAAAGATACACAGATCAGATGGGTGTACACAGTAACCTAACAGAAATATCACACTGTTTTATACAACAGAAATATCCTACTGTGTACACAATAACAGAAATATCACACTGTGTAAAACAATAAAAGATCACACTAGAGTACAAATAACAGAGATAGAAAGATCACACTGTTATACACAATAAAACACAAACAGAGATCCCCACAGTTGTAAAACAACAGATAAGGTAACAATAACAACAGTTACAAAGATCACACTGTTGTACACAATAACAACAGTTACAAAGATCACACTGTTGTACACAATAACAACAGTTACAAAGATCACACTGTTGTATACAATATCAAAAGAGATACACAGATCACCTGTTATACAGTGTGATCAAAATATTAATTACGACGCTTCTGTATGAATGTGGGGTGTAAGGTGGAAAATTTTTTCTGAAATGCTTAAAAAAAAGCTTTAAAAAAAGTTTGGTATTGTTGAAGTCAGACACTGGAGAATTTCTTTTCTGATAGACTTGAAACTTTGACCGTTGTTTTACTTTTTTAAAAGATAACTTGGCGTTAAATTTGAGCTGTTTCCAAATTTAAATTTACTAATTTTATTAAATTGTTCCCATGTAATAACTAGAGAATGGCTCTGCTGATCGACTTCAAACCCTAAACACTGTTATATATTAATTGGAAGTATTTTTACACTAATTTCGACCCGTTTGGCTGGTAATTTGCTAATTTTTCTTAAACGAAATTAATAAATTTTAAAAAAAACATGAAAATATTTCTAAATTTAGTGGGGTTTTAAATTTTACGAGAAAGCGCTTCCTTATTTCAGAACTTTTCTAATAAAAAATTTCTTTCTCCATAATTTTCGTTTATAAGTGAAGTTTGTCTTATTGATTAGCTGGAAAATTTTTTAAAACTGGGAGCGCTGTGTCTGGGGCGAGATTCACGGCGCAGTTTCATTACCTGACTAGTTTTTAAAGGACAATGTTACACGGGACTATTTGATTACCTGGTTAGTCAATGGACAACGTTACACGTTACAAAAACTAGAAGAGGAACTAGAAGGAAGCAAAAGACTGAGAAAAGAAGTAGTCATCCCTGTTTTCCTAATAAAAATGTTTTAAAGAAAAATATGTCTGGGGTTTAAAGCATAAACTTAGCTTAAAACTAAAGCTGGTTATAAGTTTTTTGGGGGTTCAGTTTTTTTTGGAAATGTTAGTACATAAATTTGCGAGTGTGGGAAAAAAAATGCTATACTTGAACCCCCAAAACCCATTGGAGACCATTTAAAAAAAATCCTGCGGGAAATGACAAATCCCTTTTTTTTTAAAGTAAAGTGTCTAAAATCTGAGATTAAGCTTTAAAATTGCATCGGCTACGTGAATGAGCTGTTATTTGGGGAAAATAATTTGTAATGACCAATGTGTATTTTTGTAATCGTAAATCGTTTAGGTTTCATATTACAAAGGGTAAATATTTAGCTATGGTCGTATTATTGAAGAAAATCCCTTTAATGAGATCTTACAAAAACCCGTCTAACCCAGGAATTTTCATTTTTTGCCCAAACCCGTTATAAAAAAGGCATGGGTACAAAAAAAAACAGCTGACAGGATTTTATTAGTAAATAAAAGTCTTTCGAGTCAAGGGATTCAGCATCCCACAGAACAGATGCATAAACAAAAAAAAATTTTTAGCCAGCCCACTGGGTTTGTCTCCCGAAGAAAAAAACGCAATTTTAAAATCCCACCTCCACGACTATCCCCTCGTCGCTCACGTCCTTATCCCCCCCCTATAACCGCCTTCTTCTTCCCTTTGCTCCAGATTCTCCCCCAAACCCGATGTGTAAACACAACTCCAAGGTGGGGGATGTTCCCTTTATCTTTTATAATGTTCTACGTCTTCTATTATTCCAAAAATCTGTTTAAAAAAAAGCCCGGTGGTGAAACGCTAAAATAAAGTATCCAGATGTTGTCTTGACACCCAGCTTTTCGTGACATTTTCTACTTTTTTTCCGTTTTTTTTATTCGATTCTTCACGCGATTCACCAAACCCCCTTCACTGTTCCTGTTAACTACCGTCACCGTAACTTTTTTGCTTCGTTTTTCCTTCGACACCACATTTTTGCTCTGTCAGTCCCCCGATATTTTTCAAAAATTGCCTTATTATATGTATTATCTCCCAGGGGTACCCCGCTGTGCTTAAGGGTGATAACTAGTGCCCCAAAAAGAAAATGATTTTATAGGGTTTAGCCCCGGGTTTCCCTGCTGCGAATTAGGAGAGTTACCCTTCCCCCACTAGATTTTTTTATAATGAAACCAGCTCTTGTTCCGTTGGGAACTTGTTTTAATGATTTTTAACACTCGTAATAAAGGAATGAAACCATTTAAATAGTTTGCCGAGATTTAATCCCTCAACATCACTCCTCGGTCTCCACCCCTAAAAGCTTTCCTTTTTTAAGGAACTAGTAAACCACCTGCATACTGTGTAGAGTGCTGGACTTGAAATCTGAAGATGACAAACCCTGGGGATCAACTGAGTTTGGATTCCTTTAGTAAATTATCATAGATATAACTCCCTCCCCCCCAAGAAGATTGGAGGGGGGGGAAAGGGGGAGATTTTGGTGCTGGTGTTTGGATATACAGCGGGTTTTTTGTGAGGGGTTTTTAGATTGGAGGAGGAAGCAATGGTTTTTTTTATGATTTGAGTGCTTTTGGGGAGTGTGAAAAATTGTCATTTTGAAGAGTTGGGGGAAAACCAGTTCCAGGCTTGAGCCCTGGAGCTGGGAATACAGGCCGGGACGCTGGGGAAAAGGGTGGGATACAAAATTAAATGAATGACTGTAAAAGCAACAAAACAGTAATAACAAGAATTTTTGCCACACACCGGAAGACAATAATAAAATCCCAATAACAAATTCTGGGACAAATCATCGTTTTTAATAAAGTTTACTCTGTCTAATTTAACTGAAAATAAAATGACGAACTTTTAATCCCCTCATGGAAGGTTCCTTGATTTTGGTGAGGGGCCTTGATTTAGGAATTGGATCTGTGCTCCAGTTCCCTGAATTAAGCCTAAACCCTTCCCACCCCCCCCCCGGGCGCTGTATAATCCTATGGGTTTAGCGTTTCCCCCTTGATTATAATAATAATGAACTCAAATATTTTATGCAAAGAGAAAAGTACGAAATTCTGCAAATTTTTTTTTCAATTTTTTTTTTTAATTTTACTAACATTATTGATTAGTAACCAAAAAAAAATTTTCCCAGAGTTTTAATGAGGAAAAAAACAAACATTTAGCAAACATAGATTTCAGTAAAATTTCCAACGTTTTGGAAATCGTGCCACACAATTCCAAAGATTAATATGGGGAAAGCAGACCAACCAGAAAAATTTTTGAAAATTTGTTTATTCCTGATGTAAAAAGTCTTCGACACATTACTCCACTGAAGAAAAATTAAAAAAAACTAATCCCATGTGGAGTAACGTATAAGGGAGGAAAAACACACGGGAAAAAAACACTAAAGAAAACTAAAGGATGGTATGTCTTAGTAACTAAATCCTAAATCTATTTCGAATTTGACGACATTCAAAAAGTTGAATGTTCGCTCCAAAATGCAGTGGAGAAAAATTAATTTGTGAAAAATAACAGCCTATAATAAAATTGAGAAAAAACAGTTAAATTTTAAAAAAATCCGTTATTTTAACTGGACTTGTGTTAATAAAGTGTTTTTAAATGATTCAAAAAGTGAATGTTGAATAATTAACTCAAAACATCAGGTTCAGTAATACTGTGCTCTCTCGTTTTGTATGATAAAAGGCAATGCAAATACAGCACAAAAAAATTTTTTTCAGAAAAACGGTTCTACAGTCGTTGTTGCACTTCTAGACAATGTGTGAAAATGTGATCCCACTCACAGTTATTTAGCAAAAATTTCATATAAAAAAAGAAAAAAATGGAATTAATCTCCAGCATTTGGGGGACTTTGGGCTGTGAACCCCAAACAAAAGCATTTCCTCAGAGAGGAACTTAACTTGACAAAGGGCGCAACCCCATGGGCCCTGCCCACAAATGATATTACAACACAAGGTTTAAATATCAGTAATACGAGCGATTAATTAAGGGGGGACACCAAAAATCTGCGCCAGTAAATACCCCCCCCGGGCGGGCTAGAAGCATGGTCCAGTCAGAAGGAGGAACCCACACCTGACCTCCGGGGGAGGCCACCTGTGGTTTTCTTGTATTCGCCTATTTAAATTTCATAGTTTTCTTGTTCTTATATGATTTTTTTCTCATTTTCGTTCATATAAAAGGTAATCTCTATTTTTCCAATTTGTCTGCCTTATTGGTTCAGTTTTTGGGTTATTGGTTAAACACCGTGATTTGTATCACCGGTGTTTTATGTATAAACATAAATTTTTATTTAATCTGCTGTACTAACAGCTTTTTTCTTTGTTTTTTGATATTACATATAAAAAACGTGATATTTGCTCTTCAAATTTTTACTAATTGTAAAATATTGTGAATTTGTGATCGTTTGGCCCAGTGTTTTATGAACAAGGTAACATTTATATTCGGGTTTAAAACCCACATAACCCCTTTATTTTTTGTATTTCTGTAGCCTAGCAAAGTTTTTTCTTGGTAAATGTTATTCCCCACCTTTTTTTTTATTCAACAGTTTCTTGTAATTATTTAAGTTATAATTACAGGATTTGTAACAGAAATTCAAATTGTTTACGAGGTTTTTGTTCATCAGTAAAAACTTAGTAAAAATTTTCTCCAGTTTTTTTATTTCATTATCAACGCAGCACCCTTTAGTCTAAACCACCTACCCTGACATTTTTTTTTTAATTTGGGGAAAATTTGTACCATTACAAAAGTCCCCTCCTGCGTTGTGTGTACTCCCTATTTTGTACTCACCTGTTGAGGTTTGGGGGTCGAGTCCAAGCTCCTGGCCCGCCCCTTCACGGCGCTACTAGGTCCTCTCCCCGAACCGTGAGCTTTATCTACCCCGCTTAAAATAGTATGGCCTGCCTCCATACATCGCTTCCCCAAACATTCCCCTTTCCCAACTACTCTGTGGCTGAAGAAGCTTCCTAAAATCTTGTGATTCTCTGTGCTTCAACTTCCAACTGGCCTTGTTTCTGTGTCCCATCTTGGAACTCCTTCTTTGTCCACCTTGTCAATTCCTCTCAATTTTGTATGGGTTTTCATGTCCCCCCCTATCTCTCTTGTGTGGTGTAGTGTTTTGTTTGTCTGTCCCCCTCAAATTTAAAAAAGGGTTCTCGTCTCTCTCAGTATCCTCCCTCTAACTTCCTACATCAAACCCTCCCCAAAAATCTTGTGTCCCCGACGACCTTGCGCATTGGAATTATGTCTTTTCCAACACGGTCGAGACTTTCCAGGTGGAGGAATTATAGGGACAGAGAAATATGTTCCCCGTAATTACCCCTCCACCAAAACAGCTAAGAGTCCACCCAAAACACCCAGAATCGTTATTTTAATGAAATTTTAATCCCACTTATTGACAGTATCTATAAAATTTTTTTAATATAATATAATTTTATATTTTATATATAATATATATAATATAATTAAATTATATATAATATATATTATATTATATTTATAATTAGGGTTGGCGGGAGCATGTAAGTCCCCTTTATAAAGGGAAAGGAGGAAAAAAGGGTTTTGAAAAATTTAGAGGAATAAGTTTTACTGAGTATACCAGGAAAAGTATACGGGGAAAATTTTTTAAATTTAAAGTTAGGAGGGAAGGCAGAAATGTAGAACTGCGGAAAGAGAAGGAGGTTTCAGAGTGGGTAGGGGATGTGTGATCAAGTGTTTTTAAATTGAACATATATGTAAAAATTTTGATAAAGGTAGGGGAAGTTTTATTGCATTTATGGGTTTAGAAAAAAGGATATGATAGGTGGATGAGGAGCCCAAAGTGGCAGATGTTGCAAAGTTTATGGAAAAGGTGGTAAGTTTCTAAAAGTGTAAGAGGATACTGAGGGTCGGTTGGGGGGTGTAGAAAAGAGGGAAATACTTCCCCCGGGAAAAAGTAGGTTTAGCGGGTTTTTGTAATTCACCATGGTTGTTTAAAATTTTTTTAGATGGGGTTGTAAAAAGTAAATGCTAGGGTTTCGGGAGAGGGGGGGGGATTAAATTATGGGGGTAAATCAAAAGGGAATTGACACGTTACTTTTTTTCTGATGTATGTGCTTATGGAGATTCTAAAGACAAATTCCAAGGTTAGTGGATGAGTTTTTAGAATGTTGTGAAAAGGTAGAAAGATGAAAGTGAAAAATAAAAAAAGTAAGGTATGAGGGATCAAAGTTTAGATAAAAAAAAAATTGGTATCAAATTGGGGGGGGGAGGGAGTATGGAAAAAGTGAATTTTTTCAGATACTTGGGGGTTGACGTTCGGCGGATGGATTTATAAAATGAGGTTAATCTAGAATTGAGGGGAAAAAAGGTGAGTGGTGCGTTGGGATATGTGGAGTCAAAAAACTTATCTTGGAGGAAAGAAGGGAAGTATGAAAGTATAGTGTTTCCAAAACTTTTATAGATTGAAGCTTGGGTGGTAAATGCAGCAGGAGGAAGGGTTGGAGGCAGTGGAGATGTCCTGTCTAAAAGGGGGAAAGTGTGGTGAAATATTTTTCAGAAAAATTTGGAGTTGGGAATTAGGAGGTGTGGGTTAATAAAAAAACATTGTCAGAGGGAGAAGAGGGGTTGTTGAGGTGGTTTGGTCATTTGAGGAATGGATCAAAGTAGAAATGACAGGGGAAAAAATAAACTATAGGGGGAAAGGGGGGGTAGGGGTGTCCCGAAAGGGGGGGAAAAAGGGGGTAAAGGAGGTTTTTTTTGGGCGGGGGCTTGGACTTCCAGCAAACGTGCATGGGTGTTAGGAGTGAATGGAGGAATGTACTTGGGACCTGACGATCTGTTGGAGTGTGGCAGGGTAATTTGTGAAGGGATTCAGGGAAAACGGTTTTTCTAAGTCGGACTTGAGTCTGGAAAAGGAAGTACAATGCTTGCACTTTAAAAAAGGGGTTTGGGGTATTGGCAGTTTGGAGGGATATGTGTGCATCTTTTTCGTTATGCTTTTAAACTGTTGTATTTGAGCACCTCTGCAAAAGCATGATAATGTGTGAGTGTGGTGAAAGTGGTGAATGATGGAAAGTATTTTCTTTTTTGGGGATTTTTTTTTTTTTTGGGTCACCCTGCCCGGTGGGGGAGACCCGACTTGTTGGAAAAAAAATTTTAAATAATATATATTTATATTTATTTTATATATATATTATATTTATATATATATATTATAATTTTAAATTTTGTAGCAAATAGGTATGTGGTGAAATTGTATTGGTTAAATGACGGACCAATTCTTAACCAACTGTTCACCCCCACGAAAAAAAAGTAAAAAAAAATTTTAAAATTTTTTTGTTCTCGTCTTTTTTGATTGCAAAACATGTAACGGTCATGAATTACACCACCACACACCACCACACCACCCCACCACACACACACACACACACCACAAAAAAAAAAAAAAAAAAAAAAAAAAAAAAAAAAAAAAAAAAAAAAAAAAAAAAAAAAAAAAAATTGAAAGTTTCTGGGGATGAAAACAAGAGTGGTGGTCAGTCCCTCGTTGGGGAAGGCTTGTTTCCAAATTTCAAAACAATATGGGGTTAAAATGACGGAAGGCCCCTTTTAGCAATATGTCGGTATTTTATACCTTTTAAATTTTAATCTGTCAGAACTGCAAACAAGGGTATCTTGGTACAGACCTCAATCAAATTCGCTACCTCTTAAGAGAACGGGTGGATTTTAGAGGGACCTGCCCTTCAACAACTGCGTTCTACTAGTGACCTACGTCCACCTCCCGGCGTTTAAGGCCCACCTGTCCTTCAACTCCATATTTTTTTCAAACTTTGGGGAAAAATGCTCTTTCCAGACTGAGGGACTGACCACCTAAAACTTTAAGGGGATGGACTGATTACATGTCTTCAAATTCTTCTGCTTTTTCAACTTTTTTTACTCGACTTTAAAAGCCTACTGTGTAGGCGAAAAGTTTGAAATAAAGATACCCAAGTTGCATAGTGTTTTACCTAACGGAAAAATCTTCTTTCGTGCCTTGTCTGCAACACTGAAAGTTTAGCACAATCTGTTTTACTCGTAGTTGGGTTCGGGGGGGAGTCAAGCTCCTGGCCGGGCCCCTTCAGTCGTCGCTATAGAACACTCTTCCTGTTGTGTTTGTTAATATATTTTAATTTGGATAACAAATCCCCAAAAGACGAAGGTGGAAAGGGGTAACTGTGACTAAAAAACGGAAGAGACTTCCACCGGTACACCAGTGAGTACATTGATAATCTGGCGTTGGTTGGGCTTGTGAATTTTTGGGGGGGACTTACATACGCGTGCTTATCAGGGGTCTGAGGTAGCAAGAGTTAAAAACTTTGTCCTTTGAATAACATAGCCCAAAATACCCCCCCAAAATTTTCTTTTTCAGGGGCAGGGGTAATGCTTCCAAACAGGGGCCCCTTTTGCGAGTATGATAAAGGGATATACAATGTAAATAAAAGGCACAAATTATAAGAACTTTGCAAAGTAGGTTCGAGAACCCACATGTTGATAAATTAGCACGTGAAATCTTGGGTATCTTTTTTTGAGGAAAAAGTTTCGCCACGCGTGGTTCATCGTCCTTTTCAAAGGAGAATCCCGAAGAACGGAGGGAAAGGTAATCATCCCCTTTGGGCGATGTGGTAGCCTCAATCTTGAAAAAATACGGTTCGGCTGAGAAGGAGCTTATAAACCGTTGGCAGGAGAGGTGCAGCAGTCATAGGTCGTGTAACATTTGTTCAATGTTGAAGATAGGTCGTGCCCAAGAATTAGGCTATCGAAGAATTCCCAAGTTCTTCAAGATTCTCCTTTGTATGGACTGATGAAGCCACTGTGTGGCGAAACGTTTCCTCAATAAAGATACCCAAGAGTTGCACATGTGTCTAATTTATCAACTTGTGCAACAGTTAAATATCTTGATTCCAAGATGTTTCGACTACACAGTAAGCTTCTTCAGTCGAATACAGAGAAGGCAATAGAGATGTAAAGACGATGCAATTAGTTCATCATCCACGAAGACGTAGTTTTGAGGTGGTCAGTCCCTCAGCCTGGAGAAGATTTCAACTCTAGTTTGGAAGAATGTGAAGTTGAAGCAACAGAACAGAGACTTATATACTCTCTATAAGTTATTCACTCTCATCGAAATCCTGACACTTCTAACGTTGTCTTCAGCATAACCACTAGCTTGTGCTACTAGGTCTGATGCCGTGCTCCTCCCTTAAGTGAATGTGACTAACCTGACTAGGTTAAGGCATTGGCTTAAGCTGGATGGAGAATTGGACCTGCCTCGCATGGGCCAGTAGGTCTGCTGCAGTGCTCTTTCTTTCTTATGTTCAGTTTGTTTTCTTTTATTATTCAAAATTTGGAGAAAAAAAAAATCGATTTGCCAACGGATTTTTGGTGGTGACGGCTTCCTTCAGAACAGCAGAGAGATAGAGAGTTGGAACAGATACAAATATTTATTTTCCGCTTAGAGCAAACAAAGCATTTTAAATTTCCAGGAATGCCTCAAAATTTTGAATGTCTTCTCTGGGGGCTGGGAAGAGATATATTCATGATAATATAATCTGGATGACTCAAGAAATCGTAATGACACGATTGCAAACAAAACCATACCCCGGCCGGGATTGAACCCGCGGTCATAGTTCAAAACTCCAGCCCGTCGCGTTAGCTGGTCTAGTGGCTAACGCGACGGGCTGGAGTTTTGAGACTCTATGACCGCGGGTTCAATCCCGGCCGGGGGTATGGTTTGATAAATCTGGATTATATCAGATGGCTTAATCTCAAGCCTATACACGACCATAACAACGTACTGAAGCGAAGGATATGGAAATGTAAAATAAGCTCAGTAAAAAGCAAAAAAAGCCATGAGCACGATACGAGAATACTGTATCAACATCTGTGAGCTTAGACGATTCAACACACTGCCGGTAGATATCAGGAACCGGTGTAAAACTCTTCAAGAGGACACCAGATCAGTACCTCCAATGGCCACATAAACCCAGGCTGTGATGGATATGTGCACCAGAGTGCCTCCAAGAGCAACATTCTGGTTGACTGCTCAATCACCAACAAAAATCCAGGCCCAGGCCGAGCTGCGGGAGTAGGAAGACTCTCGAAACAGGTCACAGGGGGTCTACGTTAAGTGGGATATTTTCCAGCCTTTACTTCCAGCATTTAGAAAGATACTATTAGAAGAAAGTCATTCTTCGGATTATTACTCGTCTGGGAACAATGACGAGGATGTGGTATACTTATATGAACACGGGGACGACTTCCTTGTCATTGTTCCCAGACAATTTAACTTATGAAACTTGAGACCAGTTACACTGGACTGACCCACAAATACGGTTTAATTTAGAGGAAAAAGGTGATGATTCACTATCCTTTGTAGATGTTTGCCCACAAAGCAGGAAGAACAATTAATACGGACTGTGTACAGGAAGTCCAAAAATAATGATCTCACTCATTACGTCTGACATGATCTTGCGGGCGCTCAAAATCTGCAGTAATTATTGAACGTCTTAAAATAAATCTAGACTACATAGTAAATACTTTTCTAGGTTTTAAGTATCCTCGCTGCAAGATATTCCAATATAAGCGGGAAATGGCAAAAAAGTAAAAAGGTCTCCTCCCCCATTAGGACACATAAGTAGATGAATCATTCCCACGGGATCGTTGCCCTTATAGTTCATTCTCATGTGAAAATCACTGAAGACGTGGCAAAGTCACCATTTAAGACCATCAGGGGCTTTTTATAAGGACTTCCCACCTAACTGGAACCTAAAAACACGAGAGTTTACAGTATACCATATGGAGATGTGATCAGATCTACATCGGGGAAACTGTTAATATTTCCCAGTACGACTGCAGAAACATTATATGCTTTTAGGATCCACAGTTTGAAGAATGTGTCCATCACCGCGACACCCATCCCATCTCATGGTATGGGATAGCTTTTCTATGACAAGATTAGGAAGATGCCTTGATTCTTCTCCCGTAAACTCATTAACACATTTAAGTAAAACAGTGGCATGTTTATTTTACATAGAGTCTACATTAGAAAGACGTCCTTTACCTTGGACCGGCAATCTTTGTAGTCCTGGATGTTTTCTAGACCTCAACCATCAACATTTGGGATTTTCTAGGGGACCTCACCCAATAAACTTGACTTCTAGGACCTCACCCACTCAACATTGACTTCTAGGACCTCAACCCCACTCAACACGACTTCTAGGACCTCACCCACTCAACACTTAAACTTCTAGGACCTCACCCACTCAACACTTGACTTCAGGACTATCACCCACTCAACACTTGACTTTTGGGGACTTCACCCACTCAACACCCTTGACTTCCAGGATTACCCAAACATCTGAAAACCCAAACCTGGATGTATATATAAACAAAACTTTTGGCATTTTATGTACTTGATTAAGCCAATTTTGAGGTGAACTTTTCTATCAAATAAGTTCCTCTGTAATTAATGTCTTACCATAATTGCGACGCGTTCGCTTTTATTCTGCAAATTAAATATGTTGTTTCCCAGGTACTTATTTTTGACATCCCAAAAACACTCTTGTCTTACATAATAAAATATTTTGTGACCCAAACACTCAGTGTTTTCCAGTCTTTATCAGGGGAATGCAAAAATGCCTTAATTAGACAACGCTGAACTCAAGGAGAGCTTTATCAGTATTTCCAAAGCTCTCACTAATAACCAATGTAAAAGAGATTTTACTTACGCTATGTTACTTAATTAGGTATCCCCCCCTTTGGGGATCCTAATGACTGTCAGATTTTTTTCTCTTTTTTTTTGTTTCCCCCAAGTTTCCCTTTTACTTTTTCTCAAAAAAGCGTCAAATTTTCAACACTGATGTGCTTTGACTAGGGCCAAAAAAATTTTGACAACAATTGGCAGGGGCCTTGAGAGCCAATTTCCCCGAAAACCTGGAATGGCTCCGATAATTTCGCAAAACCCCTTAGTGGCGTAGTTCTAAAGTTCAAGGAAAAAATTAAAGATGCCTCCGAACTCGGCGAAGGAGAAGAGCGAATTTCAGGTGTGTGGGATCACACCTGCGAAGTCTGTATAAAATTGTGTGACATTCTGATTGCCGTTGAATCACGCTAAAAAAATATTTGAGTTTCCTTCTAGGAGGCTGGGCATCTTATGGGCATCTTATGGGCATCTTACTGGGCAACTTACGGCCAGAACAGCATCCATTAAGTTTAGTTTGTGATCGAGCAAATTTGTCACTGCATTAAATTCCTAAAAAAAAGAAAAAATTAGAATAATCGGGTCCGTGGGTTAGCTCGAGAATGCTCTTCCGATCTGGCTTAAATTTTCCGCGTTTTGTTTCCCAGAAAGCAAAGTTCGTGCTGAAATTGGGCTGCACAAGTCCCAATTTGAGAGTTTTATTAAGAAAATAGTGAAACTGATTTTCATTCAATAACTAAAGAATGTCTCGTCGTATCGGCTACAAAATATATATACTGATGCATTCCATCAGAAGGAAGACACTAAGTTTAGACTTGTAGGCTTTCACCACATAAGTTTAGACTTGTAGGCTTTCACCACATAAGTTTAGACTTGTAGGCTTTCACCACATAAGTTTAGACTTGTAGGCTTTCACCACGAGTTTAGACTTACAGGCTGAAAGATATCTTTCTCTTGAAATAAATCTTGGCTATCACTTTGAGCTATGTAAATTAAAAATTGCTATTTTATTTATTTATTATTTCTCAGAGAATTTTAATTAGAATTCCACCCCCCCAAAAAAAAAGATATATAATAAATACTGAAAACCCACGTTTTTTTTATTTACTCTTATTTTTCTTATTTCCAGTAGTTAATTAAACCTTGAAACCTTTGTCCACTCAGTATTTCCTTAATTTCCATCAAGAAACACGTTTTCCGATCCGGCTTCAAATTTCCCTCAGCCCAGGTAAACTGTTACTAGGTGAAGGTTAGTGTAACAGTTGTCATATGCAGGTGCATTCTGTTCATTTTAAACAGACTATTCCCAAAACGTTGATTACGTCTCCGCAAATATTACTCGCTCGACAATACGCTAAAATCAGTCGTATCGTAAATACCCAGAAATCTTTTTATTAATACAAGAATCAAAATTCCGACGTTATGTACATTAATTGTGGCGGCTGTTTTGGGTGGCGCTTGACACGCCTTTAAAATATCTCAATTCAGATTTTAGATTTTTTTTTTTGGGGGGGAAAATAGAAATTTTCCCATAAAATTTAGACTGATTTCTCCGCTGATCCTTGAGAGGCTTGTGTGACAGGAAGTGAGGGGGGGGGCAGGGGGCGGGGGCGGGGGGGGGGGGAAAGAAAATACGACGGGAAGGGAAAACTGTATCACAGTAATTTTACTGTTGAATAAAATAGCAGGAATGTTTGGTGGGTTTTGTTGAGATTGTGGTGGTGGCTTCGAGGGATGTCGGTGGAGTCTCATTTGGGTTGCTAGTGGTGCGTCAGTGTGCTACTAGTGGTGCGACAGTTTTGTACCAGTAGTGCGTCAGTGTGTATAGTGGCGCGTCAGTGTGCTACTAGAGGTGCGTCAGTGTGCTACCCTAGTGCGTCAGTGTGCTACTAGTGGTGCGTCCCGTGTGTACTAGTGGTGCGGGCAGTGTGCTAAATAGTCGTGCGTCAGTGTTTCTACTAGTGGTGCGTCAGTGTGCTACTAGTGGTCAGTGTGCTTTCCAGTAGTGCGTCAGGGGTGCTACTAGTGGTGCGTCAGTGTGCTACTGTGGTGCGTCAGTGTGCTACTAGTGGTGCGTCGTGTGCTTTTAGTGGTGCGTTTAGTGTGCTACTAGTCGTGCGTCCCGTGTGCTATAGTGGTGCGTCAGTGTGCTACCAGTGGTGCGTCGTGTGTACTTTGTGGTGCGTCAGTGTGCTACTAGGGCGTGCGTCAGTGTGCTACTAGTGGTGCGTCAGTGTGCTACCAGTGGTGCGTCAGTGTGCTACCAGTGGTTTCGTCAGTGTGGCTACCAGTGGTGCGTCAAGGGGTGCTGCTAGTGGTGCGTCAGTGTGCTACTAGTCGTGCGTCGTGTTGCTACAGTGGTGCGTCAGTGTGCTACCAGTGGTGCGTCAGTGTGCTACCAGTGGTGCGTCAGTGTGTACTAGTGGTGCGTCAGTGTGCTACTAGTGGTGCGTCAGTGTGCTACTAGCGGTGCGTCAGTGTGCTTCTAGCGGTGCGTCAGTGTGTTCTAGTGGTGCGTCAGTGTGCTACTAGTGGTGCGTCAGTGTGCTTCTAGTGGTGCGTCAGTGTGCTACCAGTGGTGCGTCAGTGTGTACCAGTGGTGCGTCCAGTGTGGGTACTAGTGGTGCGTCAGTTTTTGCTACTAGCGGTGCGTCAGTGGTGCTTCTAGTGGTGCGTCAGTGTGCTGCTAGTGGTGCGTCCGTGTGCTACTAGGTCGTTTCGTCAGTGTGCTACTAGTGGTGCCCCTCAGTGTGCTACCCGTGGTGCGTCAGTGTGCTACCCGTGGTGCGTCAGTGTGCTTTCTAGTGGGGCGTCAGTGTGCTACTAGTGGTGCGTCAGTGTGCTACTAGTGGTGCGTCAGTGTGCTACTAGCGGTGCGTCAGTGTGCTTTTTAGTGGTGCGTCAGTGTGCTTTCTAGTGGTGCGTCAGTGTGCTACCAGTGGTGCGTCAGTGTGCTACCAGTGGTGCGTCAGTGTGCTACCAGTGGTGCGTCAGTGTGCTACTAGTGGTGCGTCAGTGTGCTACTAGGTGCGTCAGTGTGCTACCAGCGGTGCGTCAGTGTGCTACCAGTGGTGCATCAGTGTGCTACCAGCGGTGCGTCAGTGTGCTACCAGTGGTGCATCAGTGTGCTACCAGCGGTGCGTCAGTGTGCTACCAGTGGGCGTCAGTGGGGCTACCAGTGGTGCGTCAGTGTGCTACTAGTGGTGCGTCAGTGTGCTACCAGTGGTGCGTCAGTGTGCTACCAGTGGTGCGTCAGTGTGCTACTAGTGGTGCGTCAGTGTGCTACCAGTGGTGCGTCAGTGTGTTCTAGAGGTGCGTCAGTGTGTACTAGAGGTGCATCAGTGTGCTTCTAGTGGTGCGGGCAAATGTGCTACTGTGGTGCGTCGTGGCTACTAATGGTGCGTCAGTGTGCTACCGTAGTGCATCAGTGTGCTACCCTGGTGCGTCCCGTGTGCTACTAGTGGTGCGTTTAGTATGCTACTAGTGGTTTCGTCAGTGTGCTACTAGTGGTGCGTCAGTGTTTCTACTAGTGGTGCGTCAGTGTGCTACTAGTGGTGCGTCGTGTGCTACTAGTGGTGCGTCAGTGTGCTACTAGTGGTGCGTCAGTGTGTACTAGTGGTGCGTCAGTGTGCTTTCTAGTGGTGCGTCAGTGTGCTACTAGTGGTGCGTCAGTGTGCTATAGTGGGGCGTCAGTGTGCTACTAGAGGTGCGTCAGTGTGCTTCTAGTGGTGCGTCAGTGTGCTACTAGTGGTTTCGTCAGTGTGCTACTAATGGTGCGTCAGTGTGCTACCAGTAGTGCGTCAGTGTGCTACCAGTGGTGCGTCAGTGTGCTACTAGTGGTGCGTCAGTATGTACTAGTGGTGCGTCAGTGTGCTACTAGTGGTGCGTCAGTGTGCTACTAGTGGTGCGTCAGTGTGCTACTAGTGGTGCGTCAGTGTGCTACTAGTGGTGCGTCAGTGTGCTACTAGTGGTGCGTCAGTGTGCTACTAGTGGTGCGTCAGTGTGCTACTGTGGGGCGTCAGTGTGCTACTAGTGGTGCGTCAGTGTGGGTACTAGGGGTGCGAAAGTTCGTTACACAGTTATTCTGGGGAGGTAAAAAACTGACATTAACCACAGCTTTGCTAAATGCAATATAGCGAATTTTGAAAGGTATAGTATTGCAGGCTTACATGGTCTCAATGTTTTACATACTCACATGGTCCGTTGTACATGGTCTGTGTGCATACATGATTGATTTTGTATATACTCGTTGGTCTGATTGTGAACATGCTCAGTGGTCTGATTTTTAAACATACTCGCTGTGTCCCCTCGTGGACATACCGCTTAGTTCCGTTTACAAGTCTTGTTTTCAAACCTTTGCACTTTCTTTAATTTCCCGACGGGCTTGACAGGTGGGTTCCAAACTGGTGCTGCATACTCCAATATGGGTCTGACGTACACGGTGTACGGAGTCTTGAACGATATCTTAATGAGGTGTCGAAACGCTATTCTTAGTTTTGCCAAGCGTCCACATGCTGCACCATTTATTTGGTTGAGTGCGCCTCAGGAAATGTGCTCAATATTTTATTCACCCCAAGAGGTTTGTAGTCTTTGGCCCCCTAGTCTGTACTCTGTCTGCGGTGAATATCAAAACGGTATACAATACCGACAGGTTGGTAGGTAAGACACAGCAACAGTTAGGCAACTTTATTCCGAAACGTTTCGCCTACACACTAGGCTTCTTCAGTCGAATACAGAAAGTAGGCAGGAACAGTAGAGATGTGAAGACGATGTAATCAGTCCATCACCCTTGAAGACACCCTCTCTAGAGCGAGGCTAGTAAGATGACACCCTCTCTAGATCGAGGCTAGTAAGATGACACCCTCTCTAGAGCGAGGCTAATAAGATGACACCCTCTCTAGAGCGAGGCTAGTAAGATGACACCCTCTCTAGAGCGAGGCTAGGAAGATGACACCCTCTCTAGAGTGAGGCTAGTAAGATGACACCCTCTCTAGAGCGAGGCTAGTAAGATGACACACTCTCTAGAGCGGGGCTAGGAAGATGGCACCCTCTCTAGAGCGAGGATAGGCAGATGACACCCTCTCTAGAGCGACTATAGGTAGATGACACCCTCTCTAGAGCGAGGCTAGGAAGATGACACCCTCTCTAGAGCGAGACTAGGAAGATGACACCCTCTCTAGAGCGAGACTAGGAAGATGACACCCTCTCTAGAGCGAGGCTAGTAAGATGACACCCTCTCTAGAGCGAGGCTAGGAAGATGACACCCTCTCTAGAGCGAAGCTAGGAAGATGACACCCTCTCTAGAGCGAGGATAGGCAGATGACACCCTCTCTAGAGCGACTATAGGTAGATGACACCCTCTCTAGAGCGAGGCTAGGAAGATGACACCCTCTCTAGAGCGGGGCTAGGAAGATGACACCCTCTCTAAGCGAGGCTAGTAAGATGACACCCTCTCTAGATCGAG
>NC_069456.1:33748652-33771232 GCF_026875155.1 Cherax quadricarinatus | reverse complement strand
ACAAACATAATAAACATAAATAGAAGTCCGAGATTTTATATAAGTAACCTCAGCTTGGTGGCCGAGTTGTGAGGCAGCTCATCTCGTCTGGCTGATCTCCTGTTCCCAGGCTGTCTTGGCGGGTGTAATTACAGGACGCAGATTTCTGTGTGTCCCCTCCTGTAATTCCACTACCTGGACAGTCTCGGCAGTAGACCAGGTAGACAAGACCAAGTTAACATCCAGCAAGGTCACTGGGGAGGGGACAACACCTGCTGAACCTGGGGAAGTGAGGAAGGAAGTTCATCTGAGGGCCCGCAGATGGACTTCTGGAGACATGGAACTAAGGGAAAGCAAACACACACACACACACACACACACACACACACACACACACACCACCACCACCACCACCACCAGTCCATCACCCTCACCACCAGTCCATCACCCTAACCACAAGTCCATCACCTCACCACCAGTCCATCAACAACAAGTGAAGTGTGGAAGGAAGTTCATCTGAGGGCCCGCAGATGGACTTCTGGAGACATGGATCTAGGGAAAGCAAACACACACACACACACCACCACCACCACCAGTCCATCTCCCTCACCACCAGTCCATCTCCCTCACCACCAGCATCCCATCACCCTCACTACCAATCCACCATCACCACCATCCACCACCTTCACCACTAGTCCATCACCCGTCCATCACCCTCACTACCAGTCCATCACCATCACCACCAGTCCATCACCCTCACCACCAGACCATCACCCTCACCACCAGACAATCACCCTCACCACAACACCATCACCAACAAACGAAGTGTGGAAGGGAGTTCATCAGAGGGCCCGCAGATGGACTTCTGGAGACATGGAACTAGGGGAACAAGCACACACAACCACCACCAGTCCATCTCCCTCACCACCAGTCCATCACCCTCACCACCAGTCCATCACCCTCACCACCAGTCCATAACCAGCAAGGGATATGTGGAAGGGAGTTCATCTGAGGGGACACAGATGGACTTCTGGAAGCATAGACCTTGACCCTCCCCACCAGTTCATCACCCTCACCACCAGTCCATCACCCTCACCACCAGTCCATCACCCTCCCCACCAGTTCATCACCCTCACCCCCAGTCCATCACCCTCACCACCAGTCCATCACCCTAACCACTAGTCCATCACCCTCACCACCAGTCCATAACCAGAAAGGGATATGTGGAAGGGAGTTCATCTGAGGGGACACAGATGGACTTCTGGAAGCATAGACCTTGACCCTCCCCACCAGTTTCATCACCCTCCCCACCAGTTCATCACCCTACCCCACCAGTTCATCACCCTCACCACCAGTCCATCACCCTCCCCACCAGTTCATCACCCTCACCACCAGTCCATCACCCTCACCACCAGTCCATCACCCTCACCACCAGTCCATCTCCCTCACCACCAGTCCATCACCCTCACCACCAGTCAATCTCCCTCACCACCAGTCCATCTCCCTCACCACCAGTCCATCACTCTCCCCACCATTCCATCACCCTCACCACCAGTCCATCACCCTCACCACCAGTCCATCACCCTCACCACCAGTCCATCACCCTCACCACCAGTCCATCACCCTCACCACCAGTCCATCACCCTCACCACCAGTCCATCACCCTCACCACCAGTCCATCACCAACAAGGGAAGTGTGGAAGGGAGTTCATCTGAGGGGACACAGATGGACTTCTGGAAGCATAGTCCTTGACCCTCACCACCAGTTCATCACCCTCACCACCAGTCCATCACCCTCAGCAACAGTCCATCACCCTCACCACCAGTCCATCACCAGCAAGGGATATGTGGAAGGGAGTTCATCTGAGGGGACACAGATGGACTTCTGGAAGCATAGTCCTTGACCCTCCCCACGAGTTCATCACCCTCACCACCAGTCCACCCACCCTCACCACCAGTCCATTACCCTCACCACCAGTCCATCACCCTCACCACCAGTCCATCACCCTCACCACCAGTCCATCACTCTCCCCACCAGTCCATCACGCTCACCCCACCAGTCCATTACCCTCACCACCAGTCCATCACCCTCACCACCAGTCCATAACCAGAAAGGGATATGTGGAAGGGAGTTCATCTGAGGGGACACAGATGGACTTCTGGAAGCATAGACCTTGACCCTCCCCACCATTTTCATCACCCTCACCACCAGTCCATCACCCTCACCACCAGTCCATCACCTCCCCACCAGTTCATCACCCTCACCCCCAGTCCATCACCCTCACAACCAGTCCATCACCCGAACCACTAGTCCATCACCCTCACCACCAGTCCATAACCAGAAAGGGATATGGGGAAGGGAGTTCATCTGGGGGGACACAGATGGACTTCTGGAAGCATAGACCTTGACCCTCCCCACCAGTTCATCACCCTCCCCACCAGTTCATCACCCTCCCACCAGTTCATCACCCTCACCACCAGTCCATCACCCTCCCCACCAGTTCATCACCCTCACCCCCAGTCCATCACCTCACCACCAGTCCATCACCCTCACCACCAGTCCATCTCCCTCACCACCAGTCCATCACCCTCACCACCAGTCAATCCCCCTCACCACCAGTCCATCTCCCTCACCACCAGTCCATCACTCTCCCCACCATTCCATCACCCTCACCACCAGTCCATCACCCTCACCACCAGTCCATCACCCTCACCACCAGTCCATCACCCTCACCACCAGTCCATCACCCTCACCACCAGTCCATTACCCTCACCACCAGTCCATCACCCTCACCACCAGTCCATCACCAACAAGGGAAGTGTGGGAAGGAGTTCACTGAGGGGACACAGATGGACTTCTGGAAGCATAGTCCTTGACCCTCACCACCAGTTCATCACCCTCACCACCAGTCCATCACCCTCAGCAACAGTCCATCACCCTCACCACCAGTCCATCACCAGCAAGGGATATGTGGAAGGGAGTTCATCTGAGGGGACACAGATGGACTTCTGGAAGCATAGTCCTTGACCCTCCCCACGAGTTCATCACCCCACCACCAGTCCATCACCCTCACCACCAGTCCATTACCCTCACCACCAGTCCATCACCCTCACCACCAGTCCATCACCCTCACCACCAGTCCATCACTCTCCCACCAGTCCATCACGCTCACCACCAGTCCATTACCCTCACCACCAGTCAATCACCCTCACCACCAGTCCATCACCAACAAGGGAAGTGTGGAAGGGAGTTCATCTGAGGGGACACAGATGGACTTCTGGAAGCATAGTCCTTCACCCTCCCTACCAGTCCATCACACTCACCACCAGTCCATCACCCTCCCCACCAGACCATCACCCTCCCCACCAGTTCATCACCCTCACCCCCAGTCCATCACCCTCACCACCAGTCCATCACCCTAACCACTAGTCCATCACCCTCACCACCAGTCCATCACCCTCACCACCAGTCCATCACCCTCACCAGCAGTCCATCACCCTCACCACCAGACCATCACCAACAAGGGAAGTGTGGAAGAGAGTTCATCTGAGGGGACACAGATGAACTTCTGGAAGCAGTCCTTCACCCTCCCTACCAGACCATCACCCTCCCCACCAGTCCATCACCCTCACCCCCTGTCCATCACCCTCACCACCAGTCCATCACCCTCACCACCAGACCATCATCCTCGCCACCAGTCCATCACCCTCACCACCAGTCCATCACCTTCACTACAAGTCCATCACCAGCAAGGGAAGTGTGGAAGGGAGTTCATCTGAGGGGACACAGATGGACTTCTAGACATACAGTCCTTCACCCTCCCCACCAGTCCATCACTCTCACCACCAGACCATCACCCTCCCCACCAGACCATCACCCTCCCCACCAGTCCATCACCCTCACCACCAGTCCATCACCAACAAGGGAAGTGTGGAAGGGAGTTCATCTGAGGGGACACAGATGGACTTCTGGAAGCATAGTCCTTCACCCTCCCTACCAGTCCATCACACTCACCACCAGTCCATCACCCACACCACCAGACCATCACCCTCCCCACCAGACCATCACCCTCCCCACCAGTCCATCACCCTCACCCCCAGTCCATCACCCTCACCACCAGTCCATCACCCTAACCACTAGTCCATCACCCTCACCACCAGTCCATCACCCTCACCACCATCCATCACCCTCACCACCAGTCCATCACCCCCCACCACCAGACCATCACCAACAAGGAAGTGTGGAAGAGAGTTCATCTGAGGGACACAGATGAACTTCTGGAAGCAGTCCTTGACCCTCCCTACCAGACCATCACCCTCCCCACCAGTCCATCACCCTCACCCCCCAGTCCATCACCCTTGCCACCAGTCCATCACCCTCACCACCAGTCCATCACCTTCACTTCAAGTCCATCACCAGCAAGGAAGTGTGGAAGGGAGTTCATCTGAGGGGACACAGATGGACTTCTAGAAAACACAGTCCTTCACCCTCCCCACCAGTCCATCACCCTCACCACCAGACCATCACCCCCCCACCAGACCATCACCCTCCCCACCAGTCCATCACCCTCATCACCAGTCCGTCACCCTCACCACCATCCATCACCTCCTAGCAAGTCCATCACCCTCACCACCAGTCCATACCCCTCACCATCAGCCCATCACCCTCACCACCAGTCCATCCACACCACTAGTCCCATCACCCTCACCACCAGACCATCACCCTCACCACCAGTCCATCACCCTTACCACCAGTCCATCACCTTCACCACCAGACCATCATCCTTACCACCAGTCCTTCACACTCACCACCATTCTATCACCCTCACCACCAGTTCATCACCCTCACCACCAGACCATCACCCTCACCACCAGACCATCACCCTCACCACCAGCCCATCACCCTCACCACCAGTCCATCACCCACAAGGGAAGTGTTTAAGGAGTTCATCTGAGGCCCGCAGATGGACTTCTGGAGACATGAAACTAGGGGAAGGAAACACACACAGACACACCCCACACACAAGCATCACCCTCATCACCAGTCCATCACTCTCACTATCAGTCCATCACCCTCACCACCAGTCCATCGCCCTCAGCAAGAGTCCATCACCCTCAAAACCTGACCATCACCCTCAAAAAAATTCCATCACCAGGAGGGAAGTGTGGAAGGGAGTTCATCTGAAGGACACAGATTGACTTCTGGAAACACAGTCCTTCACTCTCTCTACTAGTCCATCACCCTCACCACCAGTCCATCACTCTCACCACCAGTCCATCACCCACACCACTAGCCCATCACCCTCACCACCAGTCCATCACCCTCCTCAGCAGTCCATCACTCTCACCACCAGTCCATCACCCTCACCACCAGTCCATCACCCTCACCACCAGTCCATCACCCTCACCACCAGTCCATGACCCTCACCACCACTTCATCACCCTCACCACCACTCCATCACCCTCACCACCAGTCCATCTACCTAACCGTCACAGTCACCACCAGTCCGCCACCTTCACCACCAGTCCATCACCCTCCACACCAGCCCATCACCCTCCCCACCACTCCATCACCCTCACACCACCAGTCCATCTACCTAACCGCCAGTGCATCACCCTCACCACCAATCCTTCCCCCTTCCCACCAGTCCTTCCCCCTCACCACCAGTCCATCACCCTCAATAATAGTCCATCACCTTCACCACCGGTCCTTTTCCCCTCACCACAACACCATCACCAGCAAGGGAAGTGGGGAAGGGAGCTCATCTGATGGGACACAGATGGACTTCTGGAAACATAGTCTTCATCCTCCCCACCAGTCCACTACCTTCACCACCAGTCCATCACCCTCCCCCCAGTCCACCACCCACACCACCAGTCCATCACCCTCACCACATTAGTCACATTAGTCTCCCCACCAGTCCACCCCCCTCATCACCAGTGCATCACCCTCACCACCAATCCATCACCCACACCACCTGCCCATTACCCTCCCACCAGTCCATCACCCTCCCCACCAATCCATCACTCTCCACCAGTCCATCCACCCTCACCACTAATCCGTCACCCACACCACCAGTCCATCACCCTCACCACCAGTCTACCACCCTCACCACCAGTCCTCACTCTCACCACAAATCCATCACTCTCACCACCAGCCCATCACCCTCCCCACCAGTCCATCACCCTCACCACCAATCATCACTCTCCACCAGTCCATCACTCTCACCACTAATCCGTCACCCACCCCAAACCAGTCCATCCCCCTCTCCACCAGTCTACCACCCACACCACCAGTCCATCACTCTCACCACAAATCCATCACTTTCACTACCAGTCCATCACCCTCACCACCAGTCTCATCACCCTCACCGGCAGTCCATCACCCTCGCCACCAATCCATCACTCTCACGAGTAGTCCATCACCCTCATCACCAGTCCATCACCCTCACCACCAGTCCATCACCCTCTCGACCAGTCCACCACCCTCACCACCAGTCCATCACCCTCACCACTAGTCCATCACTCTCACCACCAGTCCATCCCCTTCACCATCACTCCATCCCCCTCACCTCCAGTCCATCACTCTCACCACCAGTCCATCACCCTCACCGCCAGTTCATCATCGACACCAGCAGCCATCACCCTCACCACCAGTCCTTCACCCTCACCACAACACCATCTCCAGCAAGGGAAGTGAGGGAGTTCATCTGTAGGGACACAGATGGACTTCTGGAAACACAAGGTCTAAGATGCGATACAACATGTACCCCTAGAATGGTCTGTGTTGACCTCATAAACTGCATGAACCCTTAGCAAGGACTTGCCCGTCCCCGCAAGGAACATAAGCCCTTAACTGACAAGGTCACAGATAATCACATAAGTTACTGGAGCCGCTAACCAAGTCTGTTAGGACCATTCATGGTAACTGTGACCCTAGAAAGGTCTTGGATGACGACATACGGTTCATACGCACTTAGCAAGGTCTGGTATGATCACACAAGGTACAAAAGCCACTTGCAAGGTCTGCGAAGGGTGTCTGGGCACCTAGCAAGTTCTAAGAAGCTTCATATTGTGCCTGGACTAAGTAAAATCTGTGAAGGCTACGTATGGTTTGGAAAGCCAGACATTCTTGTGTGTGAAATCACTGCCAGAGATCATAATATCGATGAGAGAACAAGATATCGATAAATATATTTTTTAAACTTCGGGGAAAATTCAGTTCTCTTACAAATAACATCTCATCGCAGAATATCAGAACAAATAGAAACTAAAAATTATAGACAAAGGCTCAGAACATATAATATACACCTAGCATCAAACTATAAATATATGTACACGAGAAAAATTTAGACATTGGCTGGAAACACAGCGTAGTTGGTCACAGTAGGACTTTGAATAAACAAGAAGTCAATTTCTAGACTCATACAGATAATCAAGGAAAAATAATTACTTGTAGGCTCACATGTTCACTGCATAAAAGTCTGGGCTCCTTTGCAGATCTCAGTTGGGATAAATATATAATCCGGCAATTTATAATCCCCCCTCTCAGTTCTCCTCTGGCCATAAATCTCTGGGATAATAAGTATGAGTTACAGGGTAATTCCCTGGTAAAGGAAGAACCCCCCTCTTCACCTGAAAAATCCATCGTATTAACTTTTTATTACAGAGAAGGATTTTACTGTCAAAAATTTTATTTATTGGAACCGGAAGATTTGCGGGAGAGAAAAGCTTCGAAAACCTTACTCTGGGAGGTGTCCCACCACTTACCTTACTCTGGGAGGTGTCCCACCACTTACCTTACTCTGGGAGGTGTCCCACCACTTACCTTACTCTGGGAGGTGTCCCACCACTTACCTTACTCTGGGAGGTGTCCCACCACTTACCTTACTCTGGGAGGTGTCCCACCACTTACCTTACTCTGGAAGGTGTCCCACCACTTACCTTACTCTGGAAGGTGTCCCCACCACTTACCTACTCTGGAGGTGTCCCACCACTTACCTTACTCTGGAGGTGTCCCACCACTTACCTTACTCTGGGAGGTGTCCCACCACTTACCTTACTCTGGAAGGTGTCCCACCACTTACCTTACTCTGGAAGGTGTCCCACCACTTACCTTACTCTGGAAGGTGTCCCACCACTTACCTTACTCTGGGAGGTGTCCCACCACTTACCTTACTCTGGGAGGTGTCCCACCACTTACCTTACTCTGGAAGGTGTCCCACCACTTACCTTACTCTGGGAGGTGTCCCACCACTTACCTTACTCTGGAAGGTGTCCCACCACTTACCTTACTCTGGGAGGTGTCCCACCACTTACCTTACTCTGGAAGGTGTCATACCACTTACTTTACTCCGGAGAGGGCCTAACACCACTCACTTTCCTCAAGAGATGGGGTCATCGTCCTACTCTCCCTCTAGAAAGGTCTCATCTTCCTAACCTCTCTCTAGAAAGGGTCTCATCTTCCAAGCATCGCTCTAGAGAGGGTGTCATCATCCTAACATCGCTCTAGAGAGGGTGTCACCTTCCTAGCATCGATAAATTAGACACATGTGCAACACTTGGGTATCTTTAATGAAGAAACGTTTCGCCACACAGTGGCTTCATCAGTCCATACAAAGGAGAATGATGAACAAGAGGAGTTTGAGGTAATCAGTCCCTCAGCCTTGAGTCGAAGTGGTTAGTCCATCACTCTTGAAAAGAATACAACATATGTGCGGTTCTCTGAATCATTCATCTGCATTCCTGTCTGACACAGCAACATCTTGGGATCTTAATACTGGGAATTCTTCACTTACCTAACACTTGGTCACGACCTACTTCCACATTGGTCAAATGTGACACCACCTACGACTGCTGCACCTCTCCTGCCTACAGTATGTAAGCCACTTCTTCGTACATATGTTGTATTCTTTTCAAGGTTGATGGACTGACTACATCAACTCAAGATTGAGGGACTGATTACTTCAAACTCCTCCTGTTCTTCACCATTCTCCTTTGTATGGACTGATGAAGCCACTGTGTGGCGAAACGTTTCCTCATTAAAGATACCCAAGTGTTGCACATGTGTCTAATTTACCAACTTGTTGGTTCTCTGAACCATTCATCTACATTCCTAGCCTTGTCCTAGAGAGGTTGTCTTCTTCCCATCCTCGCTCTAGAGAGGTTGTCATCTTCCTAGCTCCGCTCTAGAGAGGGTGTCATCTTCCTAGCCTCGCTCTAGAGAGGGTGTCATCTTACAAGCCTCGCTCTAGAGAGGGTGCCATCTTCCTAGCCCCGCTCTAGAGAGGGTGTCATCTTACTAGCCTCGCTCTAGAGAGGGTGTCATCTTCCTAGCCTAGCTCTAGAGAGGGTGTCATCTTACTAGCCTCGCTCTAGAGAGGGTGTCATCTTATTAGCCTCGCTCTAGAGAGGGTGTCATCTTACTAGCCTCGATCTAGAGAGGGTGTCATCTTACTAGCCTCGCTCTAGAGAGGGTGTCATCTTCCTAGCCCCGCTCTAGAGAGGGTGTCATCTTCCTAGCCTCGCTCTAGAGAGGGTGTCATCTACCTATAGTCGCTCTAGAGAGGGTGTCATCTGCCTATCCTCGCTCTAGAGAGGGTGTCATCTTCCTAGCTTCGCTCTAGAGAGGGTGTCATCTTCCTAGCCTCGCTCTAGAGAGGGTGTCATCTTCCTAGCTCCGCTCTAGAGAGGGTGTCATCTTCCTAGTCTCGCTCTAGAGAGGGTGTCATCTTCCTAGTCTCGCTCTAGAGAGGGTGTCATCTTCCTAGTCTCGCTCTAGAGAGGGTGTCATCTTCCTAGCCCCGCTCTAAAGAGGGTGTCATCTTCCTAGCCTCGCTCTAGAGAGGGTGTCATCTTCCTAGCCTCGCTCTAGAGAGGGTGTCATCTACCTATAGTCGCTCTAGAGAGGGTGTCATCTGCCTATCCTCGCTCTAGAGAGGGTGTCATCTTCCTAGCCCCGCTCTAGAGAGGGTGTCATCTTACTAGCCTCGCTCTAGAGAGGGTGTCATCTTACTAGCCTCGCTCTAGAGAGGGTGTCATCTTATTAGCCTCGCTCTAGAGAGGGTGTCATCTTACTAGCCTCGATCTAGAGAGGGTGTCATCTTACTAGCCTCGCTCTAGAGAGGGTGTCATCTTCCTAGCCCCGCTCTAGAGAGGGTGTCATCTTCCTAGCCTCGCTCTAGAGAGGGTGTCATCTACCTATAGTCGCTCTAGAGAGGGTGTCATCTGCCTATTCTCGCTCTAGAGAGGGTGTCATCTGCCTATTCTCGCTCTAGAGAGGGTGTCATCTTCCTAGCTTCGCTATAGAGAGGGTGTCATCTTCCTAGCCTCGCTCTAGAGAGGGTGTCATCTTACTAGCCTCGCTCTAGAGAGGGTGCCATCTTCCTAGCCTCGCTCTAGAGAGGGTGTCATCTTCCTAGCTCCTCTCTAGAGAGGGTGTCATCTTCCTAGTCTCGCTCTAGAGAGGGTGTCATTTTCCTAGTCTCGCTCTAGAGAGGGTGTCATCTTCCTAGCCCCGCTCTAAAGAGGGTGTCATCTTCCTAGCCTCGCTCTAGAGAGGGTGTCATCTTCCTAGCCTTGCTCTAGAGAGGGTGTCATCTTACTAGCCTCGCTCTAGAGAGGGTGTCATCCTCCTAGCCTCGCTCTAGAGAGGGTGTCGTCTAATAGCCTCTCTCTAGAGAGGGTGTCATCTTACTAGCCTCGCTCTAGAGAGGGTGTCATCTTCCTAGCCTAGCTCTAGAGAGGGTGTCATCTTACTAGCCTCGCTCTAGAGAGGGTGTCATCTTATTAGCCTCGCTCTAGAGAGGGTGTCATCTTACTAGCCTCGCTCTAGAGAGGGTGTCTTCTTACTAGCCTCGCTCTAGAGAGGGTGTCATCTTCCTAGCCCCGCTCTAGAGAGGGTGTCATCTTCCTAGCCTCGCTCTAGAGAGGGTGTCATCTACCTATAGTCGCTCTGGACAGGGTGTCATCTGCCTACCCTCGCTCTAGAGAGGGTGTCATCTACCTAGCCTCGCTCTAGAGAGGGTGTCATCCTCCTAGCCTCGCTCTAGAGAGGGTGTCGTCTAATAGCCTCTCTCTAGAGAGGGTGTCATCTTACTAGCCTCGCTCTAGAGAGGGTGTCATCTTCCTAGCCTAGCTCTAGAGAGGGTGTCATCTTACTAGCCTCGCTCTAGAGAGGGTGTCATCTTATTAGCCTCGCTCTAGAGAGGGTGTCATCTTACTAGCCTCGCTCTAGAGAGGGTGTCATCTTCTTAGCCCCGCTCTAGAGAGGGTGGCATCTTCCTAGCCTAGCTCTAGAGAGGGTGTCATCTACCTATAGTCGCTCTAGAGAGGGTGTCGTCTAATAGCCTCTCTCTAGAGAGGGTGTCATCTTACTAGCCTTGCTCTAGAGAGGGTGTCATCTTCCTAGCCTAGCTCTAGAGATGGTGTCATTTTACTAGCCTCGCTCTAGAGAGGGTGTCATCTTATTAGCCTTGCTCTAGAAAGGGTGTCATCTTACTAGCCTCCCTCTAGAGAGGGTGTCATCTTCTTAGCCCCGCTCTAGAGATTGTGGCATCTTCCTAGCCTAGCTCTAGAGAGGGTGTCATCTACCTATAGTCGCTCTAGAGAGGGTGTCATCCTTCTAGCCGCGCTCTAGAGAGGGTGTCATCTTCCTAGCCTCGCTCTAGAGAGTGTGTCATCTTCCTAGCCTCGCTCTAGAGAGGGTGTCATCTTCCTAGCCTCGCTCTAGAGAGGGTGTCATCTGCCTAGACTCGCACTAGAGAGGGTGTCATCTTCCTAGCCTCGCTCTAGAGAGGGTGTCATCTGCCTAGACCCGCACTAGAGAGGGTGTCATCTTACTAGCCTCGCTCTAGAGTGGGTGGGCATCTTACTAGCCTTGCTCTAGAGAAGGTGTTATCTTCCTAGCCTCGCTCTAGAGAGGGTGTCATCTGCCTAGACTCGCACTAGAGAGGGTGTCATCTTCCAAGCCTCGCTCTAGAGAGGGTGTCATCTGCCTAGACTCGCACTAGAGAGGGTGTCATCTTACTAGCCTCGCTCTAGAGAGGGTGTCATCTTACTAGCCTCGCTCTAG
This sequence comes from Cherax quadricarinatus, assembly GCF_026875155.1. Classification (NCBI taxonomy): domain Eukaryota; kingdom Metazoa; phylum Arthropoda; class Malacostraca; order Decapoda; family Parastacidae; genus Cherax; species Cherax quadricarinatus. The sequence goes on along the minus strand of NC_069456.1, from coordinate 33,759,180 downwards.
AGAGGGTGTCATCTTCCTAGAGAGCATTACTCTACCATTCTTCCTCTAGAGAGCTTTGCTCTACCATTCTTCCTCTAGAGAGAGCATTACTCTACCATTCTTCCTCTAGAGAGAGCATTACTCTACCATTCTTCCTCCAGAGAGAGCATTACACAAATAACCCGCACATAAAAGAGAGAAGCTTACGACGACGTTTCGGTCCGACTTGGACCATTGACAAAGTCACACTAACAGAGGTGGAGCAGGACGGCTATATATAGGCAGGAAGAGGTGGTGGTAGTAGTAGTAGTAGTAGTAGTAGTAGTAGTAGTAGTAGTAGTAGTAGTACAAGAGTGTATATATTACCGACAAGATGAAATTAAGACACATGCACAACACCCGGACATCCCCATCATAGACGTTTCGCCATCCAGCCAGCCACTGGATGGCGAAACGTCCACAACAAAGACAACCAGACGCCGCACATATGTCTTAATTTCATCAGTAGTTGTAGTAGTAGTAGAAGAAGAGGTAGTGGTAGTGGTAGAAGTGGGAAAAGGACGAGCCATCAAATACAAAGGAAGGGGAGCACTGCAAGAGAGCTAGATGCCCACAGAGGGAGAGCAAGCGCACAGAGGTGCGTGAAAGGGAAGTGGTGAAATAAATGAAGAAGGAACAGAAACACGAGACATGAGAGAGAAAGACAACCCAGAGGAGCAAAGGAAAGAGGAAAGGGGAAGAGGAAGAAGAAGAAACAGAAAAAAGAAAAAAGAAAAAATGAGGATTCAGGTTAAGTCACGGGTGTTCTGAAGTTTGGAGCATTTTACAATGTAGTGGGAGAGGAAGGCATCTACAGAGACGAAGCCAGGGCTAAGGTTCATACAAGGAAAGTTGTGTATTAGAGAGGATTCAACTAGACGGCGACTGTTCGAGTTGGAAGTAGGGAAGACAGTTGTAGCAGAAGACCAGTCAATAGGATGGCTATGATCTCTGACGTGACAGAAAAGAGCATTGTTAGTGTCGGCAAGCCTAACACTATTTTTGTGCCCCCTAAGTCTGTCAGAAAGAGATCGACCAGTTTCTCCGAAGTATTGAAGAGGACAGGAGGAGCAAGAAATAGAGTAGACACCAGGAACATCTGTAGAGGGAGGAGAGGTATGAACGAGATTAGTGCGAAGAGTGTTAGTCTGGCGGAAGGTAAGCTTGATGTCTAAGGGACGGAGAGAATTGTTGAGATTAGAAAGACCGGAAATGTAGGGAAGGCAGAGGATAGAAGAGTTCTTATGAGTAGAGATTTTTTGGGAGAGAAGAAATTGCGTTTACCCACGTGAGAGGGCAGAATCTATGAAATGGGAAGGGTAGCCAAGACGGAGAACGAATTATGAAGAGTGGAAATTCTGCTGGAAGGAACTGAGGATCACAGATGCGGAGGGCACGGAGAAAGAGGGAGATAAGAACACTTTTCTTGACAGGGGAAGCATGATAGGAAAAGTAGTGAATGTACATGCCACTGTGCATAGGTTTACGGTAAACGGAAAAAGGAAAAACCTGTATCTGAGTGGTGGACATGGACATCAAGGAAAGGAAGCAAGGGAAAAAGATTTCCCATTCAGCTTTGAACTTAATGGAAGGGGCAAGATTATTTAAGAGCTTCAAGAAAAGGTTGGAAGAGACTGGAGTCATGAGGCCACAGAGCAAAGATGTCATCCAACATAGCAGAGCCAGAGTGAAGGTTGCACATCGAGGGTAGGAAGAAGAACAGTCTCGAAGTATTCCATGTAAAGATTAGCAAGGACAGGAGAGAGAGGAGAGCCCATAGCGACACCGAAGGTTTGAATACCATTTTGATATTCAAACCATCAACAATGTTGGAATGGAACATTCTTAATCAAGTGCTGCATTGTCCCCATGTTCATGAAGACAGTATTTTCAGCTTTTTTTATTGCATCAAACAGACCAGCCATATTCTCATTGTAAGGCAAAACCAATATAGTTTTCCTGGAAGGTACTTCCCTGGGTTCAGTGGTGTAGAAAGTCTTCTTGGCTGTCAGTAATGCCATCTCAACAAAATCCCTAGAATATTTCAGTTTAGTGACTATGTTGAATATCTTATTAATTTCATCATCCAAATATTCCGGTCTACAAATACGTAAAGGTCTCAAGAATAATGTCAGAAAAACACTCCTTTTAAACCTATGATTGGAATAACAGTGAATGTGTGTGATGAAACAGTTGATTTGCTGTAAATTTAAATTTCTTGTCACACAGATGGATTAAAACATCTAAGAAGGCAATTTGTATCTACTTCGTGCTCTGTTATAAACTTAACTGATGGTACAAAATCACTGAGTCTAGAACGGAACTCATCAATATCAAGATCTCTAGGCTACACAGAATATCGTCTACGTATCTGAACTACTTGACTTTACTTGGAAGTATCTTTAAGGATTCTAGTCACATACAATTCCATATACAAGTTGATAATTAATAGACTAAGCAGATTTCTCTAGGTCATGACTTGTTTTTGATCATAGTATTTACCTTCAATTACGAACTTGTAGTCCATCACACACAGCTTAATGAATTCAATAATTATGTTAGTGGGGTAGGTCATGAAGAAGTTTTTTTAGTTCTTCTAGATACATGAGCAAATCAAAGACAAGGATTCTAGTTAATAATACTGTGATATCAAAATGTACAAGAGTAAACTTATGTGATGCATTTAATTTTTGGAGTCTATTCTGTAAGGTGAACGATATTCTTAATATGAGCATCTGAAATCTTTCCGACCGTAAGAGTTAGAAGCTTAACTAGCCATTTGGATAGAATGCATGCAGCCGAGCCTCCTGAACTTATAATAGGACAGCCTGGGTTACTGGTTTATGGGCTGTAATTAAGTTATAAAAGATACGGTAGAGTTGTCGTCCTGGCTAACAACATTTAATTCATCATTCCCCTTCAATAACTTTTAAGTCGTACATTGAAGGAGTTATGTTTTCGGGAGGTTCCTAAGGTTCGTACTTTCCATTAAACCCTTTTAGAAAACGGGTCTCTTATCAGAATATCATTTTCATCAAAATGAAAAAATTTGTTAGATTCATCAGCTTGCGTAAATAAAGGTCTGATCTTTGGGTGATCGCTATGTGTTTTTCAAAAAAAAGAGGCATTGAGAAGCACTGAGGGAGAAGGTACCTAGACCATCTCTTTGCGATTTTAAAGGTACAAAACAACTTACTAAATTACAAAATTTAAACTTTCCTATTGTGAGAGCAAAAACTTAACCCAAAACAAAAAACATTTTCCCCCAACAAGAAATCAAAACAGAAGGCTCAGGATTTTTGAATGCAATTTTTGATCATTTTAGTACTTGCAATCAACCGCGGGGGTGGGCAGCCCCGGGTCATTGTACCCAATAGTTTCATTACAGAAAGGAACGTAATTAATCCTCTCTAAACAAACATATGGGAATGTCTACATAATTAAAGTGAGGAATATAAAACCTAAACAGCTTTTTAAAGTCAATTGGCACAATCTAACAAGGTTTATACAAAAATCCCGGATTGCTCACTTTGGAAGATTGCACAAAGGGTTTTTTGATGACAAAAAAAGGGTTCTCTACACTGTTTTTCACGATTCCCCCTCTGAATTTGCCCATCTGGGGCGAAGTAAATAATGCAATTACAAACTCGATATCGTTTGTGTCGTTGCGCACAATCTTAAGCTGGGTGCTATACAAAAACCCCTGTTTGTTCTTTAAAATAACTGGTCCTTATGAGGATTTGAGTGACATTAGACGAGTGTTCGTAACACCTGCCTTTACTTTTCCCCCCCCTTTCCAACCCTGTCAGCCCATGTCGAAAAAGGTACCGGAACTCAAAATTAACATCCCTTTTATGTGGGGGCGAAAGTATACCAAGTTAGCTTTAAATTTCCTTTTCCTTTTTGAGGGAAAATTATGATACCCGCTCACACATTTAGCCCATTGAAATTGATTTCACTCTCATTTCACCATAAACGTATATTCTGAAAAGTACTTTTGTTGGGGGAGTAGCCTGCACTCAAGTTTTCCAATCCGTCCTCACTGCTTCTTCCTCGAAATTTGTTCTCAAAATTTTTGCCCTTAAACTCACCTTTCCTTCGGGCATCATGGGGGTTCATCAGGAAATGCCCCACCCAAAAAAGCTTGTTGGAATTCTTCATTGACCATGTCCACAGCTCCTTTACTTCTTGATTCCCCCGAAAAAATAGTTGACTGTACAAGGATGGTAAAATTTTCCCTTTGTTCTGCCCTGTTTTTTCGATCCAGAAGCTTTTTCTCTTCGACTCCCTTTTAGTTTTCGTTCTGCAAGCCAAGATTTTAAAAAATTCCACATACCTTTGGGAAGTTTTCAAACAGAATCGCCCGCGAAAATTTTGTTTGATCCTAATCTAAGAAGTGGGTAGTATTGCTTCAATTTTTTTTGGGGACGACGATATCCATAGAAAAGAAAATTGATGGGCATAACCCTTTTTAATAGGTTTTTGTTTGTATATTTCTCTTCCCCTTTTTCGGAAAAAACCGGGGGGGGGGGAAAAGGGGGGGTTTTTTTGGTTTTTAAATTCTTCCCCACCCTTTCGTCTCCCCCTTTTTCACAGAAAAACGTCATCTATGACTATGTAGGTAACGTGCCCGGTCCCTTCCTCTCCACCTTTCCCAAAGTGCAATTACAAAAATTTCGCTACACGCGCCGCAGAAACCCCCATTATGTTCCTATCTTTGCCTGAGCTTACTTTAAATTTTTAAGGGCGAACCTTCATAATTGGACAGTGCTCTCTGCAAAATTTGGCCCAAATGGGGGGCTTCTTGTTTCCCAACTTTAAAAAATCCTCTCTAACTTATCTAGTTGCCCCATAGAACTCTGATACCGCCTTTTTCCGCTTTTTCCTTTTGGATAGAGGATACATGAATTAAAATAGGGCTGTCGGGGGTGTCCTTCTTATTTCATTTTTCTTTCCACTTCTTTACAAATGGAATATCCCTGATTCTTTTTGGCAGAAGTTCTAGTAGGGCACACAGGGCTGACATTACCCTTGTCTACGGTCTTGTTGGGGCCGCACACCGAGAAAACTGGTCATCTTTAACGCCCTGTGTCGTGCCCTTGACCATATGACTTGGGGAAAAAAGTTCTGTTGGATTCTGGATTTTAAAACTGAGTAGCCTCTCTCTTTAAGGGTACTGAAAAACTCCCTCTTCCCCTCGTTCTTTTATAGGCTAAAAATTTGTTTCTTTACCACGTTCTTAAATTTCCTGAAATGTAATTTCTGGTTCTGCTAATTCTTTATATGTTTTTCCCCATTAACATGCTTTTTACCTCTTTTAAGTCGTTTTGGACCCTTTAAGACTACAAATCCCGAAACCCTTTCTACACCGGACGCTATGTCCCCCCCTTCAGGTCACCAAAAAATAAAAAAAGGGAAAACCGCAACAGGCCTACGACCCATGCGGGGGTCCATTTCCCCCCCCCCCCGCGGATTAGACCAATGACCCCCCCCCAGGATTATCCCAATACCCACCCAGCCTGGGCACCCCACCATGGGTGGGGCACTGAAACCCAAACCCACACTCAAGCAGTAAGGTCCAACTTACACCCACCCACACCAACTCATTATTTTTCTAACCCATTTTTAAAAATACACAACGTTTTAGTTTTCAATAAATTACTCGGAGCTTGTTCCACTCATCCACAAATCTATTACCAACCATACTTTCCTATCCTTTTGAAACGAATTTTTTCCCAAATTTGAAAACCTGGCGAGTCCCCTCTTGGGTGGAAATTTTCAGCACACTATTTACTCCCCTTTATTTATTTCCCGTTTTTTCCCTTTATCACCCCCGATCATACCCCCCTAATTTTTAAGTCTTTCGAGAGAGTGCAAATTTAGGCCTTTAGCTATCCTCATAGGGGAAAATTTCGATACATGGGGCAACTTTGTCATCCTCCTTTATACGTTTTCCAGACATTTTTAAACCATTTTGTAATACGGGGACCAAACTGGCACATAGTCTAAATAGGCCCAACCGGTATAAGAGTTGAAGAACAACCGAGGACTTCTATTATTTTTACTTTTAGATATGAAGCCCAAAAATTTGTTATTTTTTGCGAACACTAAAGCACTGTTTCTTGGTTTAGTTACGCAACCAAACTCCAAAAACCTTTTCGAATCAGTAGTATTAAGATCTAATTATTTAGTTTTATGTGGCATGGTTATTTAATGTCCAACATTTAAACTTTGCATTTGTCAAATTTTAAAATGCATCTTTCCGACCATTGCGTCATCATTCAAACCCTGGATGTCTAATGTCCTCATTAAAAATGGACGACCATTTTGGTGTCAAACAGCAAATTTGCTTATTCGCATTTTTTCCCTCATCTAGTCGTTTAGTAAATGTGAACAAAAAACGGCCCCACACTGACCCCTAGGAAACCGCTGGAGTGCCCCCTTTCTTTTTTTCTCCCTATTTATCAAATTTTTTCTGCTGTCTAGTCACCATGCCTCTCCCCGGGAAAAAATTTCCCCTCCATTCCTTTTGGGCCCAAAATTTCCCCCAAAAAACCTCTGGTGGGAACTTTACGAAAGCCTTACTGAAGCCCATAACACAATTTTATATTCATTACCATGTTACCCCCTCAACACCTTAGAAAAAAAAAGTTTTAAATTCGTAAACAGGAACGCCCCTTTGTAAAACCGTGTTGAAAATCAAAAATAAATCTGTCCTGTCAAGAGGGCTACGAACTGCTTCGGGAATTATTGATTCCAAAATTTTTCCCCCCTAGGAGGGAAGGCTTATTGGGCTAAGTTTTGAACCAAGACCTGTCACCTGCCCGTAAATAGGTATTACATTTGCCATTTTCCCACTTTTAAGCACTATGCCAGTTTGTATGATAGTTAAAAAGATTAGCCAAAGGTACCTAAGTTTCCCCCCTTTACTTCCTTTAACACCCTTGCAAACAGTTCTAAAGGGCCTGGGGGGTTTTTTAGGTTTTTTGTTTCCTTTTTGTCGAGGACCATGGGCACAGTTTTAAAGCAACGTACATATTTATTACATCCTTTCATGCAATCATTAAAATTTGGAATATCGAAGTATTTTCCTGGTGAAAAATGAGAGAATAGGGATTTAAATTTCACACACACATCCTTACACGTCGGGCGCCAGAGTTACTCTTTAAGGGCCAATCTTTCTCTAATCATACATCTGTATACCTGAAAGAACCCTTTGGTTAGTCTTTGATCCCCTTTGGGCCTTAGCCTCTAACTCTTTTTTTTTTTCTTATTCCTTTCTTTAATTTTTTTCCCTTTAATTGAATATATTGAATTCCCTTTAAATCCCCTCCCCCCTTTTGATACCCTATATATGCCTCCTTTTACCAATGAATGTTTTGACTATTTTTATCCATTTGGGATCATTTTTGTTAGACTAATTTTCCCCCTACTCGGAGACTGGTTATAAATGACCATAATTTTTAAAGGGGGGGACCGGTAAGCCAGGGGAAGGCCTGGGTCAGATCCCAAAACCTCCAAAGGCGGTCATCATCGACAAGACCCGCGTCAGGAAATTTTTGTCCTTTTTCCTACAAACCCTTTACCAACCAAACCAAACCCTCCCTACTGGGAAAACAAAAGTTGTCTGGGCACTAGAACATGCTCTAAAAACGCATTTTGGCAACCAAGATCACCTCCCTGATCCATGTAGGACATTCCAATTTAGCCCACCCAATAATTTTTTTTAGTCCCCCGGAAGTCGGCCAAGCGAAAATCTGGACAGAGATTTTATTGCGTTTTGGGGAAATTCCTGATATATTTAAATAAGTGATTTGTGACACTTTTCCCAAGCTCATCATATCCTCAAAATTTTTTTAAATTTGTGAATCTTTGTTGGGGAAAAACCAATCAAGCAATTGTTTCCTCTATTGGTTCTGTCCCAACCGTTTTTTAAAAAGCAATCCTGAACCGATCAAAAAGTCACAGAAAATAATTTTTTGTTTTATTGTTCCAACAAATTTTTCTAAAGTTAAAATCTCCCATTTTCAAAACCCTTTTCATATCTTGATGCCTTTAAATTTCGTCCCATAACACTTACTGCACTCCTAACAAGGGTTTGGGGCCTAAAAAACCACACCCCCAAAATTAATTTGTCACACCCCTAAAACGTAGACAAAAACCATTTTGTTTCGATGTTTCTAAACTTATATTGTCTAAGAAAAAAAAATTTAATTTTCCTGCAAACATCGCCACACCACCACCCTTCCTTTGACCCTATCAGTTGGAATAGTTTATAACCCTTTTATGTTGCATTCAGAAGGCAATTTTCTATCTTTCAGGTTTAACCCCGGTCTCGTGTACCAAAATACTATATTACCTACACTTGCAAGTAATTTTTTGCCATCTACTTATTTCTTAGCTCCTACTATTTTTTTAAATAAACCTTTAAGGGAGCTAGTTACCGTTGCCCCTACTTTCTCTCTTTTTTTTTTTGATCAATTGATTTACCCTTACTAGCAACTTTTTTTTGAATATTGTCTTTTAAACATATCCCTGAGGTATCCCGGTAATAACTGCTGTTTTTAGCCCTAATCTGGAAACCTGATTGTTTCCCACAAACACCCATACCTCTATAATCTATCAGTTTTAAAATTTCCCAGACAAATCATCAATTACCCTCTCAATTGAATTTGCTAATGCAACCACTCCATCCCCAGAGAGATGAACCCCCTCCCTTGCATACATATCCCCGTTTTTCCAAAGAAAAGGTCCCAGTTTATCAATGAATGGATTGCAAGTTCCTTGCAGTACCTGTCTAGCCAGCGATTATACCAATTGCCCTAGACATACATTCATTGACCACTCCCTCTCTAGGCAAGATGCTACATATGACTGGGATCCCTCTCTTAGACCTAACTACTTCTATGGCTGACCGTACTTATCCAGCAGCTCCTCTCTCCTGCCCTTCCCAATGTCATTACCCCAGCACTAAGACAGATAATGGGCTTGTTCCCAATACCTGCCATAATATTATCCAACCTGCTGACTATGTCGCCAACACCAGCTCCAGGAAGGCACACGCTCTGTCCTGACCTCTCTGTCTGTTACAAAATGCACGGTCCATATATCTTACCTGAGAATCGCCTACTATTAAAATATTCTTACCTTGATTAGCAGGAGAATCAGTGTACCTTCAACCTCACTAACCACTGAAGTACACTCGTCTTGGAGAACAGAGAATCGATTTCCTACTTCACATCTTCTCTATTAACTCTCCTCATCACTTGCTTTAAGACTAGTCTATATCTCCTATGCTTCTTTTTCCTAGTGTTTGTTTGATATCGTCCATCTTTTTCTTCAGTCCTTGGAGTCTCATGGCTGGTTCCATCTCTACCCTGAGCGGCCTCATATATTTCTCAGAGGTGGTTATCCTATTTTAATGTTCTTCCGTCTCTCTCTTGTCATATCTGAAACGAAAGCTCTTTCAATCTCTCTTAATCTGTTTTTCTAGTGTTGCTAAGGTTTCCATCGTTTTGTTCTCTATACTGCGGATGGTGGGTGGTTCCAGTACGAAAGACAGGCCTTTCCTTAACATTGATTTTTCCCTGTTTGTTAAAGATATTTTTGATATCACTACTCCACCAGTTCAGGTAACTGGGTAATTTGTCTGGTGGTTTCAGTATTTCTTCTGTATTATGGTTGGTAATTCATTCTCTGTTCCAGGGTCGGGAGTGGTGGTTGGGGTTTCCACTCTCCTTTCCACTGGTTTGGGAAGTGTCCTGTCCCACCGCTGTGGTAATAATTCATAGGGGTTGAAAAAAAATATTATAACATCTGTTTATAACCTTGTCTGTAATTAGAGTTCCCCATATAGTTATAGTTCTGGAAATTGTTAGTTACTTTGGTAGTGTCGTTTAGTTTGGTAGGAATCCCGTAAAATTGTTTAATTTCTGTAGTTCTTCTCTTTTTTTTTTTTTTTTTTATCTGCTGGTAATATTCTCTAGGTTAATAGTTTCACACCACTTTGGTTTCGTATTCTTGTTTTCTATTTTATCAACTAAGGTTTTCAATGTCAATATTAGGGTTTTGATTTCTGTGACTCTACGTTTTCAATCTCTATTTTTATATCTTGCTTTTCCTATGTTCTGCTAGAGTCATTTAAAGTCTCTATCTGTGGCTGTGGTTTAATCGTTTTTTCCCTTAGTGTTACCTTTCATTTCTTTCCTCTTGTCGTCGTCGTCTCTATATCCAACCTTCCTGCCTTTGTACCAAAAGGAGATCTAGTGTTTGTGTTCCTCTGGTAAGTCCTCCTCTGCATTACCTACTTCTGCAGGGTTAGGAGTGCTGGTTGGTCTGCGTCTTGGCTGTTTGTTGAAGTCTAGGGCGAAGTAGCAAATGTCTCTCGCTGTGTCTACCCCAAACTCATTCACAGTTAAATTCTTCATTACATTGATCTTATCAGTAATACGTTCAAAGCTACTGTCATTCCCAGAGTCTTTTTTGGGGTAGGGACTTGGAAGATCTCTTT
>NC_069456.1:33729646-33748152 GCF_026875155.1 Cherax quadricarinatus | reverse complement strand
GTTAGTAAGTAAAATTATTTAGGCACAGGTACACACAAGTACAATTATCATACATAGTGTAAATTACCTAGGATAACCCAGACAAGTCAGGCAAAGTGACTTATTTCCATTTGCAAAATGGGTGTCCATACATGTAAAACTCTCACCTTGTATTAGATTATCATGATGGAAGATGTGACTTTGTGAGGAAATGTGATGAAGTTTGGTTAAAGACAAGCAATGGTGAAACTTTGTTTCATCTCTAAATTATAACAGTGGTGTATCTATCTTTTCTTGTATAATTCAGCAAAATAGAATGTCCCATATTTGAGCAACACAGGAAAAATGTATGTAGGTCCCGAGCACAGGTTCTCCGTTAATGCTAGGTAACATAAATTGCTAAGCCGCCTTCTTTCCCATATTTATCTTTCAGTATGAAATGAAGTAACTCTGCTAAATTGAATTCATCTTCATGTTTATATTTAATATTAGAGCAAAGGGTTGAAGCCCCAGTATTTAAGACATGAGAAGATAAAAGGAGTAAGAAAAGACTGACAGGTCATTAAAAGAATTGCAATGAGACTTCTCAAAGAATATGATGACAATTAAAATCACCAAACAACTTAACCGGTGTGGATAAAAATGAAACCTAAATCCACAGCATGTTGAAATATGATAGGCATGAAGGAGAGAGGCATAAGTAATTATGGAATGTAATCTACAGTGTAGTGTAGTATAGTTTGAACATTAAATCTAGTTCACAGAAATGTGAAGTATTATTGGAGAAGTGAAGGCCAGAAACACAAGTTGAATACTGAACAAATGCAAATGAATGTTGAAATAATATTGTCATCATTTCTTGGAAGGAAATTAGGTACTCACAAAGGATTGAGAGGTGGAAGTTGCAAAATAAGCTGTTATGCCTTCAGTTATCTTTCATCTTCAAGGAAGAGGAAAGTGGTACATATTTAGCTCTCAGATGAGCTTATAATAAACAAGAAACCAAGTGGGTTTATTTTCTCTAAAACCTGTTTGATCCTTCTCAATAAAGTTTCCAAAGACAATAAAATTATCAATTGATTAAAGTGAATCTCCTGTCTTGAAGATCATTATGCATGATCATTATGCACATTGTGGCTGTGCTTAGTGTCAACAGCTGCAGCTACACTGGCATGGTAATGTAAGCCAGTGCAGCCCTTGGTGGCTATGAAGGCTTCACTCCCCCAACAAGTAAACATGGCTGCTCATGAAAGGAACTTAGTATACGTATAGCATGTCTAAAAGTATGATGATCTTGACATGCAGCAGTGATTTTGAAACTGTACTCTACATTTTTTCTTTGCAATTTATATATAAATTTTACCGTGTTTTGCCTTTCTTCCTCCTTTATACATAACATCAGCAGTCATCATATGCCTATAATTGACCCCCCACCATCTTGTCATTTCAGCATTTCACTAAGAATATAAATATGAAAAAGAGTATGGACTTACTCTAGCATGTAATTTTATGTGTTGTGTGTACAGTATAGTATTGGTAAAATGAGTTTGTACATCTGTTTTCAGAACCTTGTTGGGGGAGTAATAACGTTAACTAGCTCAGTCGTTTCTATAGTTTACATCATTGGTCTACCCTATTATTGGCAGAAATCACCGATACTCACCTGTTTTCTAACTGTACTAGGACACTGGTTGTTAATAAATGTCATCCTGCACTTGACAATGGCAGCAATTACTGACCCAGGTACACCTCCAAAGGTGACTTAATTTATGCTTAATTCATAGTGCCACATAAAATTCATAGTGCCACATAAAATTCATAGTGCCACATAAAATTCATAGTGCCACATAAAATTCATAGTGCCACATAAAATTTATAGTGCCATATAAAATTCATAGTGCCACATAAAATTCATAGTGCCACATAAAATTCATAGTGCCACATAAAATTCATAGTGCCACATAAAATTCATAGTGCCACATAAAATTCATAGTGCCACATAAAATTCATATTTATAACTTATGTTATAAGTATATTTATAACTTATGTTATAAGTATACTTATAACTTATGTTATAAGTATATTTACTTAGAACCCATCACAGTTCAATATGCATCTGTACAGTATTTACCTATGATAACATTTGTACAGTATTTACCTATGATAACATTTGTACAGTATTGTTCTATGATAACATTTGTACAGTATTTACCTATGATAACATTTGTGCAGTATTTACCTATGATAACATTTGTGCAGTATTTACCTATGATAACATTTGTGCAGTATTTGTGCAGTTCTTGATGAACACGGAGTTCCATGAGTCTGGCCCTGGGGCAGAGTGCATGGGCATGTCATTTATCGCCTGTTCGAAGTCATTTGGCGTCAGGATAACATCAGATAGGCTTGTGTTAACCAAATTCTGTGGCTCTCTCGTCAAAAATTCATTTTGATCTTCGACTCTCAGTCTGGTTAGCGGCTTGCTAACAACTGAGTCATATTGGGACTTGAGTAGCTCACTCATTTCCTTGCTGTCATCTGTGTAGGACCCATCTTGTTTAAGTAGGTGACCAATACTGGACGTTGTTCTCGACTTTGATTTGGCATAGGAGAAGAAATACTTTGGGTTTCTTTCGATTTCATTTATGGCTTTTAGTTTTTCCCCGCGATTCCTGATCCTATAAGATTCCTTTAGCTTAAGTTCGATTTTTGCTATTTCTCTGACCAGTGTCCCCCTACGCATTTCAGATATATTGACCTCTTTTAGCCGCTCTGTTATTCTTTTCCGTCGCCTGTAAAGGGAGAGCCTGTCTCTTTCTATTTTACATCTACTCCTCCTTTTTCTTAGAGGAATAAGCCTTGTGCATACATCGAGCACAACCGGATTAATCTGTTCTAGGCATAAGTTGGGGTCTGTGTTGCTTAGTCTATCTTCCCAGCTTATATCGGTTAGGACTTGGTTTACTTGGTCCCACTTTGTTTTTGTTATTGAAGTTGAATTTGGTGAATGCTCCCTCGTGACTAATCTCATTATGTCGGTCTGGGGCTCCGCGCATACATGTCTGAACCTCAATTATGTTGTGATCTGAGTATTTTGTTTTTGATATGGTGACATTTCGTACCTGATCATCATTGTTAGTGAAGATGAGGTCTAGTATATTCTCCAGTCTGGTAGGCTCATTATTTGTGGTTTTAAATTGAATTTTGTTCAGAGATTTAAAAGCTCGTGTGAGTGTGTGTTTCTCATGAGCTGCCTCCTGGTGTTATTACTGCCAACAATATTATTGCTATATTCTCCATTTTAGGTGCCTTAAGTTGAAATCCCCCAGCGAGCAAGTGATTGTGGGGGGCAGGAGTGGAAGGATTTTCCAGACGCGGTCAATTTTTAACAGCTGTTCCGGAATTGCTGGGATGTTGCATCCGGAGGCTTTGTAGACTGCCACAATGGGAACTAGGTTTTGGTTTTCTCGATCTTTACATGCTAAAACTTCCCAATTACATTCACTTTGAGGCATTTGGCAGTTCTGTGCAAACAAGGGACCTCCTGCAATGTACAGGGCCAACCCATGCCCTTTTGCCTGCGACACTCTGTCACATCTGCTATAGGTTGTAACCTGGGATCATTAATTCGTTGTCCCAAGTGTCCTTTTTGTGGGTTCTCAGTGAAAGAGCCGCTACATTGCCTTTGCCTCTGCAAGCAGTCACGGAAAGAAAGGTATTGTGTTGTTTGTTGCTGGCTTTAAGACCCTGTATATTTGCTAAGAAGAATTCATCGGATCCTGGTGGTATTGTTGGTAACTTGGGGGTGGGAGGAGTTTTTATTAAGGCATTAGTATATGTATCTGTTGGTATGGAGTGGAGGCCAATCGACAGTGGTTCCACTCCAGGACATGGAATGCGAATTTTGGTGTTACGAATTTCTCCATTTCCTGCCTATTTTTTTCTTCCTGGCATAAATAAACTCTCCTCTGAGTGGCTGTGGTACAGGTTTTCCCATGGTCTACGTATGACAGTTGTGCAGTATTTACCTATGATAACATTTGTACAGTATTTACTATGATTACATTTTGTCCTGTTTTACTTCTAGAGCGAGGCTAAAGATGAACCCTCTCTAGAGCGTGGATAGTAAGATGACACCCTCTCTAGTGCGGGGCTAGGAAGAGGGCATACCCTCTCTAGAGCGAATATAGGTAGATGACACCCTCTCTAGAGCGAGGCTAGGAGATAACCATCCCCCCTTCTCTAGAGCGAGCTAGGAAGATGGCACCCTTCAGAGCGAGGCTGGAAGATGACTCCTCTCTCAATGCAAAGTCGAGGCTAGTATGATGATCACCCCTATCTGAGCGAGGCTAGGAAGATGCACCCTATCTAGGCGAAAGCTAGGAAGATGACCCCCTCTCTAGAGCGAGGGATAGGCAGATGACTCCTCTTCTAGAGAGACTATAGGTAGATGACACACCTCCTCATAGAGCGAGGCTCGGGAAGATGACACCCTTCTATAGAGCGGCGGGGCTGGGAAGATGACACCCTCTCCTAGAGCGATGGCTAGTAAGGATGACCACCTCTCTAGATCGAGGCTAGTAAGTGACACTCTCTCTAGAGCGAGGCTAATAAGATGACACCCTCTCTAGTCGTGGCTTGTAAGATGACACCATCTCTAGAGCTAGGCTAGGAAGATGACACCCTCTATAGAGGAGGCTAGTAAGATGAACCCTCTCTAGAGCGAGGCCTAGGAGATGGCACCCTCTCTAGAGCGAGGATAGGGCTAGATGACACCCATCTTCTAGAGCCGACTATAGGTAGATGACACCCTCTCTAGCGCGAGGCTAGGAAGTGACACCCCTCTCTAGAGCTTTGGCTAGGATTGATGACACCCTCTTTAGAGAGGGCGCTGGCTAGGAAGATGACTCCCTCTCTTAGAGCTAGGCTAGGAAGATGGAACCCTCTTTAGAGCGGGGCTAGGAGAAGTTGAACCCTCTCTAGAGCGAGGTAGGAAGATGACACCCTCTCTAGAATGCGGGGCTGGGAAGTGTCAACCATCTCTAGAGCGAGGCTAGTAAGATGACACCCTCTCTAGTTCGAGGCTAGTAGTAAGATGACAACCTCTCCTAGAGCGAGGATAATTAAGATGACACCCTCTCTAGATCGAGGCTAGTAAGTTGACACCCTCTCTAGAGTAGGCTTAGGAAGATGACACCCTCTCTAGATCGAGGCTAGTAAGATGACACATCTCTAGAGCGAGGCTAATAAGTATGACACCCTCTCTAGATCGAGGCTGGTAAGATGACACATCTCTAGATCTAGGTGGAAGAGACACTACACTCTCTCTTGAGCGAGGGCTAATAAGATGACACCCTATCTAGATACGAGGCTAGTAAGTTGTCAACCCTCTCTAGGATCTAGTCTAGGAAGATGCCACTCTCTCTTGGAGCGAGGGCTAGTAAGATGGCACCCTCTCTAGAGCGAGGTAAGTAGATGACACCATCTCTTAGTATCTGGCTAGAGGAAGATGACAGCTTCTCTTGAGCGGGTAGTAAGATGACACCCTCTCTAGAGCGAGGCTAGGAAGATGACCACCCTCTCTTGAACGGGGCTAGGAGATGGAACCCTCTCTAGGAGCGAGAATAGGAGATGACAACCCTTCTAGAGCGACTATAGGTAGATTGACACCCTCTCTAGTGGCGCGGCTAGAACGATGACACCCTCTTTAGAGCTAGGCTAGGAAGATGAACACCCTCTTTAGAGCGGGGATAGGAAGATGACCAACTCTCTAGAGCGCGAGGCTAGGAAGAGATGACACCTCTCTAGAGCGAGACTATGAAGTTGGTCACTCTCTCATAGAGCGAGATTAGGGAGAATGACACCCTCTCTAGAGCGGAGCTAGGAAAGATGACACCACTCTCTAGAGCTAAGGCTAGGAAGAAGGACTCCCTCTCTAGAGCGAGGCTAGTAAGATGACACCCTTCTAGAGCGAGGCTAGGAGATGACACCTTCTCTAGAGCGAAGAGTAGGAAGATGGACACCCTCTCCTAGAGCGGACGGATAGGCAGGATGACAACCCTCTCTAGAGCGGACTATGGTAGATGACACCCTCTCTAGAGAGAGGCTAAGTAGATGACACCCTCTCTAGATCGAGGCTAGTAAAGATGACACCCTCTCTAGAGCGAGGCTAATAAGATGACACCCTCTCTAGATCGAGGCTAGTAAGATGACACCCTCTCTAGATCTAGGCTAGGGAAGATGGACACCTCTCTCTTGAGCGATGGCTAGAGTAAGATGCACCTCTCTAGAGACGAGGGCTAGGAAGATGACACCCTCTCTTGAACGGGGCTAGGAAGATGGCACCCTCTCTAGAGCGAGGATAGGCAGATGACACCCTCTCTAGAGCGACTATAGGTAGATGACACCCTCTCTAGAGCGAGGCTAGGAAGATGACACCCTCTCTAGAGCGGGGCTAGGAAGATGACACCCTCTCTAGAGCGAGGCTATTAAGATGACACCCTCTCTAGATTCGAGGCTAGTAAGAGACAACCTCTCTTGAGGAGGCTAGTAGATGACACCCTCGCTAGAGCTAGGCTAGGAAGTTGACACCCTCTCTAGAGCGAGGCTAGTAAGATGCACCCTCTCTAGAGCGGGGGAGAGCTAGGAAGATGGCACCCTCTTTATAGCGAGGCTTGTAAGATGACACCCTCTCTAGAGCGAGGCTAGGAAGATGACACCCTCTCTAGAGCGAGGCTAGGAAGATGACACCCTCTCTAGAGCGAGGCTAGGAAGATGACACCCTCTCTAGAGCGGGGGCTTAGGAAGGATGGCACCCTCTTATTAGCGAGGCTTAGGCAAGATGACACCCTCTCTAGAGCGAGGCTAGGAAGATGACACACCTCTCTAGAGTGGAGCTTGGAGATGACACATCTCTAGAGCGAGGCCTAGGAAGATCGACCCCTCTCTAGAGCGAGGATAGGAAGATGACACCCTCTCTAGAGCGGAGTTAGGATGATGTCCCTCTCTAGAGCGAGGCTAGGAAGATGACACCATTTAGAGCGGAGCTAGGAAGAGTGACAACCTCTCTAGGCGGGGCTAGAGGAAGATGGCCACACTCTTTATAGCGAGGCTTGTAAGATGACACCCTCTCTAGAGCGAGGCTAGGGATAGATGACACCCTCTCTAGAGACGAGGCTAGGAAGATTGACACCTCTATCAGAGGCGAGGGCTAGGAAGATGACACCCTCTTAGAGTGGAGCTAGAAGATCGACACCCTCTCTAGAGCGAGGCTAGGAAAGATGACCCCCTCTTAGAGCGAGGCTAGAAGATGGACACCCTCTCTAGCGTGGGGAGCTAGGAAGATGACTCCCTCTCTAGGAGCGAGGCTAGGAAGATGACCCACTCTCTGAGCGAGGCTAGGAAAGATGACACCCTCTTAGAGCGGAGCTAGGAAAGATGACCCCCTCTCTAAGCGAGGCTAGGAAGATGGAAACCCTCTCTAGAGCGGAGCTAGGAAGATGACAACCTCTCTAGAGCGAGGATGGGAAGTGACACCCTCTCTTAGGACAAGGCTAGGAATGTAGATGACATGGTCATGAGAACCAACAAGTTTGGTAAATTAGAACACTTGTGCAACACTTGGGTATCTTCAATGAGGAAACATTTCGCCACACAGTGGCTTCATCAGTCCAAACAAAGGAGAATGGTGAAGAACCAGGTGGAGTTTTGAAGTATCAGTACCTCTTTCATGAGTTGATGTAGGTCAGGTCCATCAACCTTGAAAAGAATACAACTTATGTACGAAGAAGTGGCTTACATACTGTAGGCAGGAGAGGTGCAGCAGTCGTAGGTGGTGTCACATTTGACCAGTCTGGAAGTAGGTCGTGACCAAGGGTTAGGTAAGTGAAGAATTCCCAGTATTAACATCCCATGATATTGCTGTGTCAGACAGAATGCAGATGAACTGATTCAGAGAACAGACATATGTTATATTCTTTTCACAAGAGTGATGGGACTATCCTCTCGACTCAAGGCTGAGGGACTGATTACCTCAAACTCCTCTTGCTATCATTCTCTTTGTATGGAATGTTGAAGCCACTGTGTGGCGAAACAGATACTTCATTAAAGATACCCATGTGTTGCACGGTGTTTAATTTATCGATGCTAGGAAGGTGACACCATCTCTAAAGCGATGTTAGGAAGATGACACCCTCTCTAGAGCGATGTTAGGATGATGACACCCTCTCTAGAGCGATGTTAGGATGATGACACCCTCTCTAGAGCGATGCTTGGAAGATGAGACCCTTCTAGAGAGAGGTTAGGAAGATGAGCCCGATCTAGAGGGAGGGAGTAGGGACGATGACCCCCCCCCCCCCCCCCCCCACATTCTTGAGGGAAAGTGGGAGGTGTTAGGCCCTCTCCGGAGTAAAGTAAGTGGTATGACACCTTCCAGAGTAAGGTAAGTGGTGGGACACCTCCCAGAGTAAGGTAAGTGGTATGACACCTTCCAGAGTAAGGTAAGTGGTATGACACCTTCCAGAGTAAGGTAAGTGGTATGACACCTTCCAGAGTAAGGTAAGTGGTGGGAAACCTTCCCAGAGTAGTAAGAGGTATGACCACCTTCCAGAGTAAGGTAAGTGGTTTATGACACTTCCAGAGTAAGGTAATGGTATGACACCTTCTCAGAGTAAGGTAAGTGGTGGGACAATCCCAGTGTAAGGTAAGTGGTATGGACACCTCCCGAGTAAGGTAAGTGGTGGGACACCTCCCAGAGTAAGGTAAAGTGGTTGGGACACCTTCCAGTGAAAGGTAAGTGGTGGGACACCTTCCAGAGTAAGGTAAGTGGAGGGACACCTTCCAGAGTAAGATAAGTGTGGTATGGAACACCTTCAAGAGTAAGGTTAAGTGGTATGACACATTCCAGGTCAAGGTACAGTGGTGGGACACTCTTCCAGAGTAAGGTAAGGTGGTATGAACCTTCCAGAGATAGGTAAGTGGTTGGACACCTCCAGAGTAAGGTAAGTGGTATGACACCTTCAAGAGTAAGGTAAGTGGTACGGACACCTTCCAGAGTACAGGTAAGTGGTGGGACACCTTCCAGAGTAAGGTATGTGGTGTATGGGGGGGGGAAAAACCTCCCAGAGTAGGTAAGTGGTGGACACATTCCAGAGTAAGGTAAGTGGTTATGACACCTTCCAGAGTAGTTAAGTTGGGTATGGACACCTTCAGAGTAAGGTTAAGTGGTGGGACACCTTCCACGAGTAAGGTATGTGGTATGACCACCTCAGGAGTAAGGTAAGTGGACGACACCTTCAGAGTAAGGTCAGTTGGTGGGACACTTCCAGAGAAGGGTAAGTGGTATGAACCTCCCAGAGTTAAGGTTAAGTGAGGCGACACCTTACAGAAGTAAGGTATGTGGTTTGGACACCTTCAGGTAAGGTAAGTGGTTGACACCTTCCAGAGTAGGTAAGGTGGTGGTCTCCTTCCAGAGTAAGGTAAGTGGTATGACACTTCCAGAGTAAGGTATGTGGTTTCGAAACCTTCCAGAGTAAGGTACCCAGTGGTGGGGACACCTTTCCAGAGTAAGGTAAGTGGTTTATGGACACCTTCCAGAGTAAGGTAGTTGGTGGGACACCTTCCAGGAGTAAGGTAAGTGGTATGTCACTTTCCAGAGTAAGGTAAGTGGTTTATGACACCGTCCAGAGTAAAAGGGTAAGTGGTATGACACCTTCCAGATGTAAAGGTAAGTGGTGGGACACCTTCCAGAGTAAGGTAAGTGGGGGACACCTTCCAGAGTAAGGTAAGTGGTATGACACCTTCCAGAGTAAGGTAAGTGGTATGACACCTTCCAGAGTAAGGTAAGTGGTATGACACCTTCCAGAGTAAGGTAAGTGGTGGACACCTTCCAGAGTAAGGTAAGTGGTATGACACACTTCAAGAGCTAAGGTAAGTGGTGGGGACCATCCCATAGTTATGGTAAGTGGTGGACCCAACCTCCTGAGTAAGGAAAGTGGTATGTCACCGTCACAGGTAAGGTAGTGGTTATGACACCTTCCAGAGTAAGGTCAGTGGAGAGCTGGGGACACCTCCCAGAGTAAAGTAAGTGGTTATGACACCTTCCTGAGTAGGTTAGTGGTGGGACACCTTCCATGAGTAAGGTAAAGTGGTTGACACTTTCCAGAGTAAGGTAAGTGGTATTTTTTATGTCCACCGTCATGAGTTTAAGGTAAGTGGTTTATGACACCTTCCAGAGTTTAAGGTATGTGGTGGGGACCAAAACCTTCCAGAGTAAGGTTAGTGTTGACACTTTCAGTAGTTAAAGGTAAGTGGTAAGGGCACCGTCCAGAAGTTTGGTAAGTGTTATGACACCTTCCAGTGTAAGGTAAGTGGTATATTCACCTTCCAGAATAAGGTAAGTGGTTATGACATTACAGAGTAAGGTTAAGTGGTGGGGACACCTTCCAGAGTAAAGTAAGTGGTATGGACACCTCCAGAGTAAGGTTAAGTGGTGGGGACACTCCCATAGTAAGGTAAGTGGTGGGACACCTCCCAGAGTATAAGGTAAGGGTGGGAACCTCCAGAGTAAGGTAAGTGGTGGGACACCTCCAGAGTTAAGGTAAGTGGTGGGACACCTCCCAGAGTAAGGTAAGTGGTGGGTACCTTCCAGAGTATAAGGTAAGTGGAGGCGCTACTCCCTCCCCAGACGCCTAAGTGTAAGTGCGTGGGGACACTTCCAGAGTAGGTAAGTGGTGGGCCACCTCCCGAGTACCGGTAGAGTGGTGGGCCACCTCCCAGAGTACTCGCGCGCTCAGTGGTGGGACACTCCCAGAGTAAGGTAAGTGGGGGGACACCTCCCAGAGTAAGCGTTTTCGAAGCTGTTCTCTCCCGCATATCTTCCGGTTCCAATAATAAATTTTTGACCGGTACAATACTTCTCTGTAATAAAAGTAATATGATGGTTTTTTCAGGTGAAGAGAGAGTTCTTCCTTTATCCAGGGAATTACCTGTTTCTCATATTATTATCCAGAGATTTTGGCAGAGGAGAACTGAGAGGGGGGAGGATTATAAATTGCCCGGATTATATATTCTATCCCAACTGAGATCTGCAAATCAGCCCAGGACTTTTATGCACGTGAAACAGTGAGCCAAATGTATTATTTTTCTTTGATTCTCGCTCGGTATGAGTCTAGAAATTGACGTCTTGATTATTCAAAGTCTGTACTGTGACATACTACGCTGGTTTTCCAGCCAATGTCTAAATTTCTCTTGTTAAATTTTATTTTAGTTCTGATTGCTAGGTGTATATTATATGTTCTGAGCCTTCGTCTTTAATTTATTTCTATTTGTTCTGATATTCTGCAATGAGATGTTATTTGTAAGAGAAATGAATCTTCCCGAAAGTTTTGAAATATATTTTCGATATCTGTTCTCTCATCGACTATTAGTTCTCTGGGCAGTGATTTCACACACAAGAATGGCTGGCTTTCAAACCTTACGTGGCTTCTCAGACTTTACTTAGGCCAGCGCACCAAATATGGATGCTTCATAGAACTTGAAGGTGCCCCCAGGCACCTTCGCTGACCTTGCAGTGGACATTTGTACCTTTTGTGATCATACCAGACCTTGTAAAGTGCGTATGAACCGTATGTCGTCATCCAAGACTTTCTAGGGTCACAGTTACCATGTATTGTTCACTAACAGACTTGGTTTTAGCGGCTCCTGTAACTTATGTGATTATTGTGACCTTGTCAGTTATGGGCTTTATGTTCTTGCGGGGGACGGGCAAGACCTTGCTAAGGGTTTCATGCAGTTTATGGTGGTCAAACAGACCATTCTAGGGGACATGTTGTATCGACTTTTAGACTTGTGGTTTCCAGAAGTCATCTGTTTCCATACAGAATGAACCTCCCTCACTTCCCTTGTGGAGATGGTGTTGGTGGTGAGAGTGAAGGAATGGTGCTGAGGGTGATGGCTGCTGGTCGTCGATGATGAACTGGCGGTGAGGGTGTTGGACTGGTGGTGAGAGTGATGGTGGAGGTGAGGGGGATGGAGTGTTGGTGAAGGGGATTGGGACTGTGGTGCAGACGTGTGGACTAGTTGTATGCGGTGTTGGGACGGTGGTGAGGGTGGTGGACTGGTCGAGTGTGTGATGGACTGAGTGGTGAGGGTTGATGGGAATGGTGATGAGGGATGATGGACTACTCGTGAGAGGTGATGGATTGGTGGCGAGGGTGATGGACTGGCGCGTGAGGGTGATGAGATGGTGGTGAGGGTGATGGTTGGTGGTGGAGAGTGATGGATTGTGAGTGAGAGTGATGAGTCTGGTGGGTGGGTGGTAGACTGATTGTGATGGTGATGGACTGGTGGTGTGGGGGTGACGGAATTAGTGGTGTGGGTGATGGACTGGTGGTGGGTGATGAGTTATTGGTGGTGAGGGTGATGGGACTTGGTGGGGAGGGTCTGACTGGATGGATGATGAGGGTGAGTGACTGGTGTGGGTGAGAGTATTGTACTGGGTGGTAAGGGTGATTGACTGGTGGTCTGTGGGCGGTGGCTGGTGGGGGGGCGGAGGGCTGAGGACTGGTGGTGGTGGGGTGGTGGACTCGGTGGGGAGAAGTGAAGGTCTGTGTTTACAGAAGTCCATCTGTGTCCCCTAAGATGAGCTCCCCTTCACCATTCCCTTGCTTAGGTGATGGTGTTGTTGGTGGAGAGGGGGAAATAGGACCGGTGGTGAAGGTGAGGAATATTATTGAGGGTGATGGACTATTTGAGGGTGATGGATCTGGTGGTGAGGGGACAGGAAGGACTGGTGGGAAGGGGGATGGATCTGCTGGTGAGCGGTGTTGCACTGGCGGTTAGGTAGATGGGACTGGTTGGTGAGGGTGATGGAGTGGTGGGGAGGGTGACGATGGTGGTGAAGGTGGCGGGACCTGGTGGTTACTGTGTTGGACTGGTGGTGAGGGTGTGATGTACTGGTGTGTGAGGGTGAGGGACGACTGGGCGGGTAGGTGATCGGACTGGTGGTTGAGGGTGATGGTATGGTGGTGAGAGTGATTGAAAATGGTGGTGAGGGTGATGGATAGTAGGAGAGGTTGAAGGACTGTGTTTTCAAGAAGTACATCTGTGTCACCACTCAGATGAATCCTCCCTTACACACTTCCCTTCATGGTTGTGATGGACTGTTCTGGTTTTGAGGGTGATGGTGTCAGGTTTTGAGGGTGAGACTGATAGTGATAGTGATGGACTGGTGATGTGTGTGTGTGTGTGTGTGTGTGTGGTGTGTCTGTTGTGTGTGTGGGTGATGTGTGTGTGTGTGTGTGTGTGTCGTGTCGTGTGTGTGTACTGTTTCCTTCCCCTAGTTTTTCATGTCTCCAGAAGTCCATCTGCTGGCCCTAGATGGAACTCCTTAAAACTTCCTTGTTGGTGATGGACGGGGTGGTGAGGGTGATGGGTGGTGGTGGGGTGATGGTCTGGTGGTGAGGGTTTGAGGACTGGTGCGTGAGGGTGATAGAAATGGTGTGAGCGTGATGGACTGGTGGGTTGGGTTGATGGGTTTGGTGGTGAGGGAGACGGGACTGGTGAGTCGAGGGGTGATGGGTCGGTGGTGAGGGTGATGGACTAGTGGTGTGGGTGGACTGGTGGTGGAGGAGTGGATGGAAATTGATGGTGATGGGACTGGTGGTGAGGTGTGATGGACTGTTGGTGAGGAGTATGGACTGCGGTGAGGGTGATGGACCTTGCTGGGAGGGTGATGGAATGGTGGTGAGAGGTGACGGACTGGTGGTGTGGTGATGGGATGGTGGGGGAGGGTGATGGTTCTGTGTGTGAGGGGTGATGGTACTGGTGGGGAGAGTTTTGAAGGACTGTGCATTTCTAGAAGTCCATCTGTGTCCCCTCAGTATGAACTCCTTCCACCACTTCCCTTGTGGTGATGGACTTGTGTAGTGAAGGTGATGGACTGGTGGTGAGGCGGTGATGGCCGGTGGTGAGGGTGATGAATGGTGGCGAGGTGATGGTCCTGGTGGTGTGGGTGATTGACTGGTGCAGTGAGTGTGATGGACTGGTCGGGAGGGTGAATGCACTGCTTCCAGAAGTACCACTGTACCCTCGGAGAACTCTCTTCCCACACTTCCCTTGTTGGTGATGGTCTGGTGGTGAGGGTGATGGACTGCTGGTGAGGGTGCTGGACTGGTGGGAGGGTGATTGGATGTTGGTGAGGGTGAGGACTAGTGGTTAGGTTGATGGACTGGTTGATGAGGGTGATGGACTGGTGGGGTGGGTGATGGTCTGGTGGTCGTGGGTGATGGATGGGAGAGAGGGTGAAGGGAAACTATGCTTCCGAAGTCCATCTGCTTGTCCCCTCAGTGAATTCCCTTCCACACTTCATTGTTGGCTGATGGACTGGTGGTGAGCGTGATGGACTGGTGGTGAGGTGTGATGGACTTGGGGGTGAGGGTGTTGGATGGTGGGGCAGAGTGATTGAGTGGTGGGGAGGGTCAAGGTCTTTGCTTCCAAGAAGTCCATTCTGTGTCCCCTCAGATGACCTCCCTTCCACATATCCCTTGCTGGTGATGGACTGTGGTGAGGGTGATGGACTGTTGCTGAGCGGTGCGGACTCGTGGTGAGGGTGATGAAATGGTGGTGAGGGTCAGGGAATATTGCTTCCAGAAGTCCTTCTTGTGTCCCCTAAGATGAACTCATCTTCCCCACTTCCCTTGCAGGTTATGGACTGGTGGTGAGGGTGATGGACTGGTGGATTTGAGGGTGATGGGATCTGGTGGAGAGGAGAGATGGTGTGGTGGTGGTTGTGTGTGCTTGTTCCCCTAGTTCCATGTCTCAGAAGTTTATCTGCGGGCCATCAGATGAACTCCCTTACACACTTCGGTTTGTTGGTGATGGTTGTTGTGGTGAAGGGTGATTGTTGGAGGTGAGGGTGATGGTCTGGTGGTGAGGGTGATGGATGGTGGTGAGGGTTCGTGATGGAGCCTGGTGGTCGATCCAGCGTGTCTGGACCATCCCCCCGGAGGATGAGGTGTGGTATGGTAGTTGAGGTTGATGGACGGCGTGGTGGACTGGTGGTGAGGGTGTCGGACTGGTGGTGTTGGTGGACTGGTAGTGTGGGTGATAGCTGTGGTGAGGGTGATGGATGTTGTGAGGGTGATGGTCGGGTGGGAGGGAGATGGACTGTGGTGGTGGTTGTGTGTGTGTGTGTTTGCTTTCAATCTCGCTGATCCATGTCTCCAGAAGTCCATCTGCGGGCCCTCAGATGAACTTCCTTCCACACTTCTACTTGTTGGATTGATGGGCTGAGTGGTGGTGGTTATGGACTGTTGGTGATATGATAAGACTGGTGGTGAGGGTGTTGAATGGTGGTGAGGGTGATGGACTGGCGGTGGTGGTGTTGTGTGTGTGTGTGTGTGTGTAGTGTGTGTGTGTTTGCTTTTCCCTAGTTCCATATCTCCAGAAGTCCATTGCGGGCCTCAGTTGAACTTCCTTCCTCACTATCCCCAGGTGCACAGAGGGTTGGCCTCCCCAGTGACCCTTTCTGGATGTTAAATTGGATCTTAGTCTACCTGGTTACTGTCCAGGTGGGGTGGATTACAGGACGGGGACACACACGAAATCTGGTCCTGTAATTACACCACCCAAGACAGCCTGGCACAGTGGACAGCCTGACGAGGACTGAGCTTGCCCTACAAACTCGGACACCAGCTGAGGTTTACTGATATAAAATCTTGGAATTTATTTATGTTTCATATCGTGTTTGTTAATTTCTTTTGTTTTTTACTTAATTAGCTGTATAAGTGTTATATTCGATTCACATGTCTACAAATTAAGCACATTTATGTAAACTTTGCATGAAACGAACACACACACCACAACACACACTCACCACACACACCACCACCACACACACAACACACACACACACACTCACACACACACACACACACACAACACATAACACCACACACATACACAATCCATTCCCATAGCATATCTGCTTTTTCTCTCACTTCTCTTAAAAATTTAAATTGCTTGCATAGGGCATAAAAACGTAAGAAAAATGTTATTATAGAATATTTTCAAGTTATTTTTTAGAGAAGAGATATGTGAAGTGTAAAGACTTGACAGTCGAATGAAACACCTGTTAAGATAAAGCAAGGAAGACATTTGGAAGTTATTCTTGTGGAAGACAGAGGTGTAGGAAATTAAAACACACGGCACTTACACACACACACACACACACACACACACACTCACACACACACACACCACAAACACACACACACACACAACACACACACACACAAGGCACACACACACACAACACACCACACACACACACACACACACCACACACACAACACACACACACCCACACACAACACACCCACACACACAAGGCACACACCACAACCACACACACACACAGGCACACACACCACAACACACACACACAACACACACACACACACCACACACCACACACACACACACACAACACACACACACACAACCACAGGACACACACACACACACACACAACACACACACACACACACACACAGGCACACCACACACAGACACACCAGGCACACACACAGGCAACACACACCACACACACACACACACACACACACACACACACACCACACAGGCACACACCCCACCACACACACACACACACACACACACACACCACACACACACACACACACACACACACACACACACACAACACAGGCACACACTCACACACACACAACACACACACACACAACACACACTGGCACACACACACAGACCACACCAGGCACAACAAGGCACACACAACACACACACACACACATACACACACATGATATGTACTCACAAATAGTTGAGTACATACACACATACACACACACACACACACACACACAACACACTCACATATATAACAACCAACACAAACACACACCACACACAACCCACACACACACACAGGCAACACCACACACACACACACACACACACACAACACACACACACACACAACACACACACCACACCACACACCACACACCCATCACAGGCACACATCACACAAATATATTATATATATTATATATATTATATATATATATATATATTATTTATTTATATATATATATATATATATAATTATATATATATATGCAAAACAACCACTCTGAAGAAAAGCTTAGCCCATTCTATAAAACTTGACTGTTCTGAGTTTGAAGAAAAATAAACTCATTGCTTTTCTAGATGTTTTATTTTTAAGGGTATAATAATGAATTCAAAATTCAAAATTTACAGAAAACCCTACAAATAACTGTTCTATGTCCACTATTAGCTTCGCATCAAAGATAGAGTCAAACTGTCTGTTTTCTCAAATTTATTTTCAATGTTTTTGAGAGGAGCTTTACGGATTTGTAGTCAGAATTTCGATAGATGAGGAAATATCCAAAATTTATGAAATAGGTTAATGATTAAAATGCCCCAAGAAATGTAATTGATAAATCTTTTAAAGTTGCTAGAAACACTTTTTATAATCCAAAAAGGGCAACCAGCCTTATTCAACTATAAATATGTTGGTTCTCCCTTACCATGAAAACTTGGTTGATATGCCTTCTCTTCTTAAGACTTTTAATATTAAAGTTGTATTCAAAAAATCTTGATACAGTAAAAAAACTTTTGATAAAGAATTCCCCCAAAATGCTGATGGATGTGTCTATAAGATTCCTTGTAAAATTTGCGATAAAGTTTATTACGGTCAAACTGGTAAAAATCTCGAACTAAGATTAAAACAACATAAATATAGCATTAGAACTGGACAAGATTCCAATGCTCTATTTATTCATGTAAGAGATTTTAACATCCACAATTGATTTTCAAAAAGTTGAGAAGTAGTATCAAGCAAGTCCATGGTCGACAGGAAATATAATTGAATCTTGTTTTATAAAAAAGCAGTTTTGAAAATAATATGAATATTTCCTTTGGTTTATATAAATTAGATCCATTTATAATTAATAGAATTTGGGAAGAATTTAATAATCACTGGACAAATAATTTTTAAATTTTCTTGGTAGAATAGCTTGGGGGTGAGTTGTGCAAAGGACCTATCCAAGTTGGCTCGCCCCCGCGTCCCCGTGTTTAACCGTTGTGGATCTGATAGTGAGGGGCTGGGCCCGGGCCCCTTATATAGTACTTTATATTTTTATTATATCAAATTAATTTTTTTTAATATATTTAAAAATATATATTATTTATATATATAATATATATTTTATATTTATATATATATATTTTATATATTAAATATATAATACCCCACATGCACATACACAAACTTGAAGATACATATACTTTCATCACAGCCCACGATGCATGTAACTCAAATTCGCACGTTTACGTTCATTATCTTATATTTAACACTTATGCCCCTCAGGTGCACACATTTCCATGCACATATTACACTGTCTCACACAATGTTAGAACAAATTATTTACCGCAATGATGGCCCGATATGGAAAAAATTA
>NC_069456.1:33702971-33729146 GCF_026875155.1 Cherax quadricarinatus | reverse complement strand
TAACCCCCCCAAAGCCCCACCCACCAACCATCACCTCACAGCCATCACCTCACCACCAGCATCACCCTCACCCACCAGACCATCACCCTCACCACATCATCACCCTCACCACCAGCCATCACCCTCACCACCAGACCATCACCCTCACCACCAGACCATCACCCTCACCACCAGTCCATCACCAACAAGGGAAGTGTTTAAGGGAGTTCATCTGAGGGCCCGCAGATGGACTTCTGGAGACATGAAACTAGGGGAAGGAAACGTACACACACACACACACACACACACACACACACACACACAACACACACAAGCATCACCCTCATCACCAGTCCATCACTCTCACTATCAGTCCATCACCCTCAGCAAGAGTCCATCACCCTCAAAACCTGACCATCACCCTCAAAACCAGTCCATCACCAGGAAGGGAAGTGTGGAAGGGAGTTCATCTGAGGGGACACAGATGGACTTCTGGAAACACAGTCCTTCACCCTCTCTACTAGTCCATCACCCTCACCACCAGTCCATCACCCACACCACCAG
Source organism: Cherax quadricarinatus (assembly GCF_026875155.1). Taxonomy (NCBI): domain Eukaryota; kingdom Metazoa; phylum Arthropoda; class Malacostraca; order Decapoda; family Parastacidae; genus Cherax; species Cherax quadricarinatus. The sequence goes on along the minus strand of NC_069456.1, from coordinate 33,728,603 downwards.
TCACACCCTAGCCCATCACCCTCACCACCAGTCCATCACCCTCACCACCAGTCCATCACCTCACCACCAGTCCATCACCCTCACCACCAGTCCATCACCCTCACCACCAGTCCATCACAGTCACCACCAGTCCGCCACCTTCACCACCAGCCCATCACCCTCCCCACCGGCCCATCACCCTCCCCACCACTCCATCACCCTCATCACCAGTCCATCTACCTAACCGCCAGTGCATCACCCTCACCACCAGTCCTTCCCCCTTCCCACCAGTCCTTCCCCCTCACCACCAGTCCATCACCCTCAATAATAGTCATCACCTTCACCACCGGTCCTTTTTCCCCTCACCTCAACACCATCACCACAAGGGAAGTGGGAAGGGAGCTCATATGAGGGGACACAGATGGACTTCTGGAAACATAGTCCTTCATCCTCCCCACCAGTCCACCACCCTCACCACCAGTCCATCACCCTCACCACCAGTCCACCACCCGCACCACCAGTCCATCACCCTCACTCACCAGTACATTACTCCTCCCCACCAGTCCACCACCCTCATCACCAGTCCATCACCCTCACCACCAATCCATCACCCACACCTACCTCCCATACTCCCCACCCACACCACCATCCATCACCCTCACCACCAGTCTACCACCCCACCACCAGTCCATCACCTCACCACAAATCAATCACCTCACCACCAGTCCATCACCCTCACCACCAGTCCATCACCCTCCCACCAGTCCATCACCCTCCCACCAGTCCATCACCCTCACACCAGTCCATCACCCTCACACCAGTCCATCACCCTCTCACCAGTCCACACCTCACCACAGTCCATCACCCTCACACAGTCCATCACCCTCACCACCAGTCCATCACCCTCACCATCCACTCCATCCACCCTCACCACCAGTCCATCACTCTCACCATCACTCCATCCCCCTCACCTCCAGTCCATCACTCTCACCACCAGCAGCCATCACCCTCACCACCAGTCCTTCACCCTCACCACAACACCATCTCCAGCAAGGGAAGTGAGGGAGTTCATCTGTAGGGACACAGATGGACTTCTGGAAACACAAGGTCTAAGATGCGATACAACATGTACCCCTAGAATGGTCTGTGTTGACCTCATAAACTGCATGAACCCTTAGCAAGGTCTTGCCCGTCCCCGACAAGGAAAATAAGCCTCTTAACTGACAAGGTGAGGGGGGGGGGGGGGGGGGGGGGGCACAGATAATCACATAAGTTAGACGGAGCCGCTAACCAAGTTCTGTTAGGACCATTACAAGTTAACGTGACCCTAAGAATGTCTTGGATGAACGACATCGGATCATACGCAACTTAGCAAGGTCTGGTATGGATCACACAATGTTACAAAAGCCCTTGCAAGGTCTGGCGAAGGTGTCTGGCACCTAGCAAGTTCTAAGATCTTCAGTATTGTGCCTGGACTAAGAAAGTCCTGAGAAGGGCTACGTAAGGTTTGGAAACCAGACATTCTTGTTGTAATCATTTGCCAGAGACATATATCGAGGAGAGAACAAGATTATCAAAATAAATTTCTAATCTTCGGGAAGATTCAGTTCTCTACAAATAAACATCTCATAGCAGAATATCAGACAAATAGAAAATAAATTATAGACAAAGGCTCAGGAACATATAATAATAGCACCTAGCATCAGACTATAAATTATATGTACCCGAGAAAAATTTAGACCATTGGCTGAAAACACATCGTAGTTTGGTCACGGTAGGACCATTGAATATACAAGTAAGTCAATTTCTAGACTCATACAAGAAAATCAAAGAAAAATAAATACTTGTAGGCTCACATGTACACTTGCATAAAAGTCTGGGCGATCTTGCAGATCTAGTTGGGATAAATATAAATCCGTCAATTTATAATCCCCACCTCCAGTTCTCCTCTGCCATAAATTCTGGGATAATAATATGAGTTCCGGGTAATTCCCTGGTAAAGAAGAACCTCTCTCTTCAGCTGAAAATCCATCATATTAACTTTTTATCAGAGATAGGATTTTAATCGTCCAAAAATGTATTATTTATTGGAACCGGAAGATTTGCGGGAGAGAAAAGCTTCGAAAATCTTACTCTGGGAGGTGTCCCACCACTTACCTTACTCTGGGAGGTGTCCCACCACTTACCTTACTCTGGAAGGTGTCATACCACTTACTTTACTCCGGAACAAAAGAGCCTAACACCACTCACTTTCCTTAAGAGATGGGGTAACGTCCTACTCTTTCCCTCAAGAAAGGGTCTCATCTTCCTAACCTCTCTCTAGAAAGGGTCTCATCTTCCAAGCATCGCTCTAGAGAGGGTGTCATCATCCTAACATCGCTCTAGAGAGGGTGTCATCTTCCTAACATCGCTCTAGAGAGGGTGTCACCTTCCTAGCAATCGATATTAGACACATGTGCAAACACTGGTATCTTTAATAATGAAACGTTTCGCCACAAGGGCAGTGGCTTCATACAGTCCATACAAAGTAGAATTATGAACAAGAGGAGTTTGAGGTAATCAGTCCCTCAGCCTTGAAGGTCGAAGTGGTTAGTCCATCACCTTGAAAGAATACAACATATGGGTCGGTCCAGAATCATTCATCTGCATTCCTTGACCTTACACAGCAATAACTTTGGGATCTTAAAACTGGAAATTCTTCACTTACCTAAAACGTATGGGCACGACCTACTTCACATTGGTCTAAAGAAATGTGACACCACCTACGACTGCTGCACCCGTCCTGCCTACAGTATGAAAACCACTCTTCGTACTATGTTGTAGTTCTTCTTTCAAGTTATGGACTGACTACATCAACTCAAAGATTGAGGACTGATTTATACTTCAAACTTCTCCTGTTCTTCACCATTCCTCCTTTGTATGGACTGATGAAGCCACTGTGTGGCGAAACGTTTCCTCATTAAAGATACCCAAGTGTTGCACATGTGTCTAATTTACCAACTTGTTGGTTCTCTGAACCATTCATCTACATTCCTAGCCTTGTCCTAGAGAGGTTGTCTTCTTCCCATCCTCGCTCTAGAGAGGTTGTCACATTCCTAGCTCCCGCTCTAGAGAGGGTGTCAATCTTCCTAGCCACGTCTAGAGAGGGTGTCCATCTTCCTTTGCCTCGCTCTAGAGAGGGTGTCACTTCCTAACCCTGCCCAGAGAGGGTGTCATCTTAACTACCTCGCTCTAGAGAGGGTGCCATCTTCATAGCCCCAGCTCTAAGAGGGTGTCACTTCAAGCCTCGCTCTAGAGACGGTTGTCATCAATTCCTAGCCAAGCTCTAGAGAGGGTGTCATCTTACTAGCCTCGCTCTAGAGAGGGTGTCATCTTATTAGCCTCGCTCTAGAGAGGGTGTCATCTTACTAGCCTCGTTTTCTAGAAGAGGGTGTCCCATCTTACTAGCCTTGCCTCTAAGAGAAGGGTGTCATCTTCCTAGCCCACTCAAAGAAGGGTGTCATTTTCCTAGCCTCGCTTCTAAAGAAGATGTCATCTACCTATAGGTCGCTTTAGGAGAGGTGTCATCTGCCTATCCTCGCTCTAGAGAGGGTGTCATCTTCCTAGCTTCGCTCTAGAGAGGGTGTCATCTTCCTAGCCTCGCTCTAGAGAGGGTGTCATCTTCCTAGCCCCGCTCTAAAGAGGGTGTCATCTTCCTAGCCTCGCACTAGAGAGAGTGACATCTTCTAGCCTCGCTCTAGAGAGGGTGTCGATCTACCTATAGTCGCTTTAAGAGAAAGGGTGTCATCTGCCTATCCTCGCTCTAGAGAGGAGTCCATCTTCCTAGCTTCGCTCTAATAGGGTGTCAGATTCCTCGCTCGCGTCTAGAGAGTGCATCTTCCTAGCCCCGCTCTAAAGAGGGTGTCATCTTCCTAGCCTCGCTCTAGAGAGGGTGTCATCTTCCTAGCCTCGCTCTAGAGAGGGTGTCATCTACCTATAGTCGCTTTAGAGAGGGTGTCATCTCTGCCTATCCTCGCTCTAGAGAGGTGTCCACTTCCTAGCTTCGCTCTAGAGAGGGTGTCATCTTCCTACCTCTGCTCTAGAGAGGGTGTCATCTTACTACCACGCTCTAGAGAGGGAGTCATCTTCCTAGCTGGCGTCCGCTCTAGAGAGGGTGTCATCTCCTATCTCGCTCTAGAGAGTGTGCCATCTTCCATAGCCCCGCTCTAAGAGGGTGTCATCTTACCTAGCCTCGCACTAGAGAGGGTGTCATCCTTACTAGCCTTGCACTAGAGAGGGTGTCATCTTCCTAACCTAGCACAGAGAGGGTGGGTCATCTAACTACCTCGCACTAGAGAGGTGTCATCTCATTAGCCTCGCTCTGAGAGGGTGTCATCTTCGCGTAGCCCGCTCTAGAGAGGGTGTCATCTTACCTAGCCTTCGATCTACAGATGGTGTAATCTTACTAGCCTCGCTCTAGAGAGGGTGACATCTTCCAATGCCCCGCTCTAGAGAGGGTTCAACTTCCTAGCCCTCGCTCTAGAGAGGTTGTCATCTTCCTAGCCCCCGCTCTAGAGGGGTGTCATCTACTAGCCTCGATCTAGAGAGGGTGGTCATCATACTTAGCCTCGCTCTAGATAGGTGTCATCATCCTAGCCCCGCTCCCCCCCCTAGAGAGGGTTCATCTTCCTATGCCTCGCTCTAAGAGGGTGTCATCCTCCAAGCTACTTCGCTTCTACTAGAGAGGGTGTCCATCTTATAGCCTCGCTCCTAGAGAGGGTGTCATCATAGATGAGCCCTCGCTCTAGAGAGGGTGTCATCTTCCTAGCCTCTCTCTAGAAGGGTGGGTCATCTTCCTAGCTCCGCTCTAGAGAGGGTGAGTCATCTTCCTAGTCTACGCTCAAAGAGAGGGTGTCCATCTTCCTAGCTCGCTCTAGAGAGGGTGTCCATCTTCCTAGTAGCCTCGCTCTAGAGAGGGTGTCATCTTCCTACTTTTTCGCGTTTCTAGAGAGGTGTCATCTTATTAGCCTCGCTCTAGAGATGGTGTCAACTTAATAGCCTCGCTCAAGAGAGGGTGTCATCTTCCTAGCCTCGCACTAAAAAAAAAAAGAAATAGGGTGTCACTTCCTAGCCTCCGCTCTAGAGAGGGTGTCATCTTCCTAGTCTCGCACTAAGAGGGTGTCATCTTTCCTAGCCTTCGCTCTAGAGAGGGTGTCATCTTCCTAGCTCCTCTCTTAGAAATGGGTGTCATCTTCCTAGTCTCGCTCAGAGAGGGTGTCATTTTCCTAGTCTCGCTCTAGAGAGGGGTGACATACTTCCTCCCGCGCTCTAGAGAAGGGTGTCATCTCCTAGCCCCACTCTAAAGAGGTGTCATCTTCCTAGCCCCGCTCTAGAGAGGTTGTCATCTACTACCTCGCTCTAGAGAGGTTGTCATCCTCCTAGCCTAGCTCTAGAGAGGGTTCATCTAACTAGCCTCGCTCTAGAGAGACTGTCATCTACTAGCCTCGCTCTAGAGAGTGTTTCATCTTCCATCCTAGCTCTAGAGAGGGTGTCATATATTAGCATCGCTACTAGAGATGGTGTCATCTTCTTTACTTGCCCTTGCCTCGCCTCTAGAAGAAAGTGTCATCTTACTAGCCTCCACTCTAGAGAGGGTGTGTTCCTTATTAGACTCGCTACTAGAGGGATGGTGTCATCTTCCTAGCCCCGCTCTAGAGAGGGTGATTCATCTTCCTAGCCTCGCTCTAAGAGGGTGTCGTCTAATAGCCTCTCTCTAGAGAGGGTGGACATCCTTACTAGCCCGCTCTAGAGAGGGTGGTCATCTACAAACCTCGCTCTAGAGAAGGGTGTCAACTTCCCTAGCCTTAGCTCTAGAGAGGGTGTCAACTTACTAACCTCGCTCTAGAGAGGGTGGTCGGTCTTAATAGACTCGCTCTAGAGAGGTGTCATCTTCCTAGTCTCTCTCTAGAGAGGTGTCATCTACCAATAGTCGCTCTGGACAGGGTGGTCATCTGCCTACCCACGCTCTAGAGAGGGAGTCATACTCTACCTAGCCACCGCTCAAAGAGGAGGTGTCATCCTCCTAGCCTCGCTCTAGACAGGGTGTCCGTCTAATAGCCTCTCTCTAGAGAGGGTTGTCATCGTTACTAGCCTCGCTCTAAGAGAAGGGGGTTGTCCTCTTACAAGCCTCGCTCTAGAGAAGGGTGCATCTTCCCTACCTAGCTCTAGAGAGGGTGTCATCTTACAACCACTCACTAGAGTGGGTGAGGATCTTATAGCCTCGCCACCTAAGTAGGGTGTCATCTTACTAGCCTCGCGCTCTAGAGAGGGTTCATCTTCTAGCCCCGCTTCTAGAGAGGGTGGGCATCCTTCCTAGCCTAGCTCAGAGAGGGTGTCATCTACTATAGATCGCTCTAGAGAGGGTGTCATCATGCCTACTCTCGCTCTAGAGAGGGTGGTCATCTTACCTAGCCTCGCTCTAGAGAGGGTGTCATCCTCCTAGCCCCCCACGCGCTAGAGAATAGGTGTCCATCTCCCTACCCTCGCTCTAAGAGGGTGTCAACTGCCTAGACTCCGCACTAGAGAGTGGTATGTCATCTGCCTACCCTGCACTAGAGAGGGTGTCCATCTACCTTTGGCCTTGCTCTAGAGAGTGTGTCATCCTCCTTGCCTCGCTCTAAAGAGAGGGTGTCAACTTTTTAGCCCTCGCTGTAAGAGAGGTACATCTGCCCTAGACTCCGCTCTATAGAGGGTCATCTGCCCTAGACTTCGCACTAGTGACAGGTGTCCCATCTGCCTAGCCTGCGCTCTAGATAGGGTGTCAATCTTTCCTAGAAGAGCATTACTTCTAACCATTCTTACCTCTGAGAGGAGCTTTGCTCTACTAAAACCATTCTTCGTCCTAGTCTAGAGAGAGCATTACTCTACCATTCTATCCTCTAGAGAGAGCAATTACTCTAACCATCCTTACTCATGAGGAGAGCATTACTCTACCATTCTCCTCCCTAGAGAGAGCATTACTCTACCGTTCTTCCCTCTAGAGAGAGCATTACTCTAGCCATTCTTTCCACATAGAAGAGCATTACTGCTACCTACCATTCTTCCTCCAGAGAGAGCATTACTCTACCATTCTACCTAAGAGAAGCAATTACTCCTACCATTCTTCCTCTATATAGAGCATTAACTCTACCATTCTTCCTCTAGATGAGCATTACACTACCATTCTTGTCCTCCATAGAGACAATACCCAAATAAATCTTTTCTAGAAAAAAAATCCCAACTCCTTCTAGAAAAAAAAAAATTTTTCCCCAATTCATCTTTCTAGAAAAAAACAATAACCACCCAACTCATCTGCAGTAGAGACAGTGTTACCACCCCAGTATCAGTGATTCAGAGACGCCGTACAAGTAAATGACTAACTTTCAACCAACTCATATGCACTGTACAAGGTGTATCAATGTATACAGTGTGTAGCACTACAACATGTGTAGCACTACACAGGTGCAGCACTACACAGTGTGTATCACTACACAGTGTGCCGCACTACACAGTGTGTAGCACTACTCTCAGTGTGCACACTACACAGTGTGTAGTCACTCACTACACAGTGTGGCAGCACTACACCATGTGTAGCACTACACAGTGTGCATAATCCCTACACAGTGTGTAGTCACTACACAGTGTGCAGCACTTACCACAGTGTGTAGCACTACACAGTGTGGCACACTACCACAGTGTGTAAGCACTACACATGTGGCAGCACTACACAGGCGTAGCACTACTCAGTGAGTACACTACACAGTGTGCAGCACTACACAGTGTGTAGCACTACACAGTGTGCAGCACTACACAGTGTGTAGCACTACACAGTGTGCAGCACTACACAGTGTGTAGCACTACACAGTGTGCAGCACTACACAGAGTGTAGACGACACAGTTTGCAGCACTCACAGTGAGTAGCACCTACCATTGTGTAGCACAACACAGTGTGCAGCACTACATCAGTGTGTACCACTATCTCAGTGTTACCACTACTCTGATGTGTTAACACTATACAGTGCACTATGCAGAGCACTATACAGTGCACTAATGCAGTAGCACTATACGAGTGCACAAGCAGTAGCACTATACCGTGCACTATGCAAGTAGCACTATAACATGCACTATACAATATGTACGCACTAAACAGATACTTCCTCACAGATGGGCAGATCTCGGAATGTTGAAATGTTGCAAGGCAGGTGTAAAGGGCCTCAAGATAATGTCAAAAAACACTCTAACCTATGATTCATGATTGGAATAACGGTGAATGTGTGTGAATGAAACAGTTGATTTCTGCTGTAAATATTTAAATTTCTTTGTCAACAGATGGATTAAAAACATCTAAGAAAGGCAATTTGTTATCTACTCGATCTCTGTATAAACTTAATTGAGAGTAAGACAAAAACACTAGTCTAGGACGGGAACGTCGTCAATATCGGACATCTCTAGCTACACAGAAAAATCGTCCGTATGGCTGAGCTACTTGACTTTACTGGAATTGTCTTTAAATGATTCTAGTCACATACAATTCCCATATACCAATTGATAATTAATAGACTAACAGATTCTCTAGGACATGCTTGTTTTTGATCATAGTATTTAACCTTCAATACGAACTTGCAGTCCATCACACACAGCGTAATAATTGCAATAATTTTTAGTGTGGGGTAAGGACATGAAAGAAGTTTTTTAAGTTCTTCTAGATACATAAGCAAAACAAAGACAAGATTCTAGTTAAATAATGCGTGATATCAAAATTTAACCAGAGTAAACTTAATGTGATGCATTTAGACGCTTTTGACGTCTTTCTGTAAGGAGACGAATATTCTTAATATGAGCATCTGAAATCTTTATCCGACGCATAGAGTTAGAACTATAACCTATCCATTTGGATGGGGGACAGAGAAGCAAAATCAGCGAACTTATAATAGGACACCACTGGGTTACTGGTTTTAATGGGCTGTTAATTTAAGTAATAAAGATAATAGAGGTTGTCGTCCTGGCTACAGACAATTTATTCATCATTCTCCTCAATTAACTTTATAAGTCGTACAATGAAGTGAGTTGATGTGTTTCGAGAGGGTTCTTAGATGGTTCGTACTTTCCATTATCCTCTTAGTAAGCTGTTCATCTTATCAGAATATATCATTTTCATCTAAAATTGACAAATTTTGTTAGATTTTATTAACAGCTTGCCGTAAGATGGCAAGGTCTGATTCGTTACGGGATATGCGCTATGTGCCTTTCCTAAATCATAGAGGGTCAGTTTAGAAGCACTGGAATGGGAGAAATGTACCATAGATACCATCCGCATTGCAGAAAATAAAGTTAACAAAACAACTTAGCTAGTAACACATAATTAACATCCCTAGTTTGGGAGAGCGAACTTAATTATCCAAACTATAGAAAATCTATTAACCCAACCAACAAGATATTACGAGGACAGAAGGTGTCAGGAGTGTGAATGCAATTTTTGATCATTTTATACTTGCAATCAACCCGCTGGGTAGCGATCGTTCAGACCCGGGGTCAATGTACCCCAACGAGTTTCCATACAGAAAAGGAAGTAATTGAATCCCTCCTCTCAACAAAACATGATAGGAATGGCTTACATAATTCAAGTGATGGTATACATCCTAAAAGCTGTTTAGTAGAGTCAATGTGCAACAATCTTAAGCAAGGATGCTATACAAAAATCCCTGTATTGCTCAACTTTTGGAAATGATTGGCACATGAAGGATTTGATGACATTGGATCAAGTTCTCTACACACGTCTTTTTTCACCGTTTCACCCATCTAGATTTTGCCCATCTGTTGGCGAATAAATAAGTGCAATGTACAAACTCGATATCTGTTTAGGTAGTGTCAGTTGCGCACACATCTTAAGCCTAGGATGCTATACAAAAATCCATGATTGTTCATTATTAACGGTCATATGAGGAATTGTAAGTGAACATTAGACCAGTGTTCGTAACACTGTTCCTTTACATTTCCAACCCATTCCGAGATCCAGTCCTCCCATGTCAAATAGTGTATGTGCTGGGAACGTCTAAAATTAAACATCCCATTATGTATGCGAAAGTATACCAATGTTACAATTTCAATTTGTCTTTCCGTTTTTGAGGGTAAACTGTATAGCCCGTTCGTCACATTTAGCCCATTGGAAATTGATTTTCACTCTCTAGTTTCACCATATACGGTCTATTCTGAAAAGTACATTTTTTGTCGTGTGTGTAGTAGCCTACCCTCAAGTGTTTCCAGATCCGTTCCTCACAGCTTCTTCCTCGAAAGGTTCTGTTCTCAACAAGTGTTGTCCGCTTGAGAGACTAACCTTCCTCCAGCGATCGATGCGGGTTCATCAAAATGCCTTCCATCCAAAATGCTTGTTGGAATTCTTCATTGTTCTCATTGTCCACAGCTCCTTTAAGCTGTCTTGAATTCCCAAGAAAAATAGATTGACTGTACAAGGATGGTTATAATGTGTTCCTGTGTTCTGCCTCTAGATTTTCGATGCCAGAACGCTGTTCTCTTCTGACTTGGCTTTAGTTTTCGTTCTGCAAACTAGACCTTGAAGAAATTCCACATATCCTTTGGGGAGTTATCAAAACAGGAAATCGTCGTGCTGCAAATTCGTTTGATATCCTTAATGCTAAGGGATAGGTAGTGGAAAGCTTCAAGTTTCTGTGGGTGTCCGACGATATCACATAGAAAGTATTGATGGGCATTACCTGTTTCGTAATAGGTTTTTGCTGTATATTTCGTCTTCTCCTTATTCAGGTAAGTCCACTGTATCCAGAATTTACAGATCGTGTAACTGCATATACCTGAAGTGAACTTCAGGGATGGTTGTGCTCTTTTTTTATGCCCAAGTTTTTAATTTCTTTCCACGGTCATCTATTATCTCATGTAGGTAACTGTGCCGGTCCCTTCTCTCTTTACCTTTCCAAAGTGCATGTACAAAAAATTCTGCCACAGCGACACTCACAAAACCTCTATTACTGTTCCTATCTTTTGCCTATAGCACTTACTGTTAAATTTAAGACAGTATCCTTCATAAAGGTGGACTAGTTCTCTCTGCACGATTTGGACCTGGGGGGCTGCTTCTTGATTCCCAACTTTAATAATCCACTCTAATTTCTTATCTATGTTGTCCCATCATAAACTCTGATACCGCCCTTGCCGCTTCTGTTTCTTGTGGTATAGATGGATACTGGGAATATATCCAAAGAGATCATACCTTAGGTCATGTCCGGGGCTGTCCCTTATTATTTACATTATTCTTTCCACTTCTGTTAGCACATGTGTACAGTTACCCAGATTCTTTCTGGCAGAAGTTCTAGTAGTGCATCAGGCAGGGCGACCTCACCTTGTCTATACGGGTCTTGTTGGTTACTGCACATCCTGAGAACAACTGGTCTAGTCTTGAACGTCCTTTTCGATCTGTGGCCCTTGACCATAAGTAAACTAGGGAAGAAAGAACATGTAAGGTAATTCATGGATTACAAACAGAGTAGCCACTCTCATAAAGCAACCAGATATAAACTCCACACTTCTTCCCCTCGTTGTTATATAGGGTCTAAAATTAGATTACTTTACCACTGTTTCTTAATTTCCCTGAAATGTAATTGTCAGGTTCTGCTAATTTCTTTTTATATGTTTACCCTATTAACAAGCTTGTTACCTGCTTTTATATGTCCCGTTGGAACCCTTTGAAGACTACAATCTACTCTCCGAACCTTGTCGTCCATCCGAGATCACTATGTCTTACCCTGCTCTTCATCAGGGTCTTACCATAAGAACATAGGAAAGAAGGAACAACAGCAACAGGCCTACAGACCCATGCGGCAGGATCCATGTCCCCCCCCCCCGGATTATACCAATTGACCCACCCCCAGGATTAATCCCCATGACCTCACCCAGGTCTGGTCATCCCCACTCAAGGATGAGCACTGTATCAGACCCAGCACTCAAGCTAGTGAGGTCCAACTTACAACCCACCACACAAACTCATGTATTTATCTAACCTTTTTTTTTAAAAATACACAACGTTTTAGGCCTCAATAACTGTACTCGGGAGCTTGTTCCACTCATCCACAACTCTATTACCAAAACCCGTATTTTCCCTATATCCTTCCTGAATCTGAATTTTTCCAACTTGAAACCATTGCTGCGAGTCCTGTCTTGGCTGGAAATTTTCAGCACACTATTTACATCCCCTTTATTTATTCCTGTTTTCCATTTATACACCTCGATCATATCCCTTCTAAATTCTACGCCTTTCGGAGAGTGCAGATTCAGGGCCTTCATTCTATCCTTAAGGGAGCTAGTCACTCGTTGCCCTCTACTATTTCTCTTTGTTTGTTGATCAATTGATTTACCATTACTAGCAACTTTATTTTGAATATTGTCTTTTAAACATATCCCTGAGGTATCCCGGCAATAAGTGCTGTTTTTAGCCCTAATGCTGCAGCCTGATTGTTTCCCACAAACACCCATACCTTTTATAATCTATCAGTTTAATTCCTAACAAATCATCAATTACCCTCTCAATTGAATGGCTAATGCAACCACTCCATCCCCAGAGAGATTAAACCCCCATCCCTTGCATACATACCACGTTTGCCAAAGAAAAGGTCCCAGTTACAATGAATGGGATTGCAAGTTCCTTGCAGTACCTGTTAGCCAGCGATTTATTCCCAAATTGCCCTAGACAATCCATTCATTGCCCACTCCCTTTCTAGGCAAGATGCTACATATGACTGGGATCCCCCCCTAAGACCTAACAACTTCAATGGCTGACCTGTACTTATCCAGCAGCTCCTCTCTCCTGCCCTTCCCAATGTCATTAAAAAACCCAGCACTAAGACAGATAAGGGGCTTGTTTCCCATTACCTGCCATAATATTATCCAACCTGCTGACTATGTCGCCAAACCCCAGCTCCAGGAAGGACACGCTCTGCTGACCTTTTCTGTCTGTTACAAAATGTACGGTCCATATATCTTACCTGAGAATCGCCTACTATTTAAAATATTCTTACCTTGATTAGCGGGGGAAAATCAGTGGTACCTTCAACCTCACTAACCATGAAGTACACTCGTCTTGGAGAACAGAGAATCGATTTCTACCTTCACATCTTCTCTATTAACTCTCCTCTCCCACTTGCTTTAAGACTAGGTTTTATCTCCTATGCTTCTTTTTTCCTTAGTGCTTGTTTGATATCGTCCATCTTTTTTCTTCAGTCCTTGGAAATCTCATGGCTGGTTCCATCTCTACCCTGAGCGGCCTCATATATTTCTCAGAGGTGGTTAGTCCTATTTTTTTTGTCTCTCTTTGTCATATCTGAAAACGAAAGCTCTTTCAAAGTCTCTATTAATCTGTTTTTCTAGTGTTGCTAAGGTTTCCCGTAGTTTTGTTCTCTATACTGCGATGGTGGGGTGTCCAGTACGAAAGACAAAGGGCCTTTCCTTAAAAATTGATTTTTCCCTGTTGTTAAAGATAGTTTTGATATCACTAGCTCCACCAGTTCAGGTAAAATTGGGTAATTTGGTCTGGTGGTTTTTAGTATTTCTTCTGGTATTATGGTTGGTAATTTCATTCTCTGTTCCAGGGGTCGGGAGTGGTGGTTGGGGTTTCCACTCTCTTTCCACGGGTTTTGGGGAAATGTCCTGTCCCACCGCTGTGATAATAATTCATAGGGGGGCTGAAAAAAAATATTGTACATCTGTTCATAACCTTGTCTGTAATTAGAGTTCCCCATATAGTTATAGTTCTGGAAATTGTTAGTTACTTTGGTAGTGTGGTTTAAATAGGTAGAATCCCGTAAAATTGTTTAATTTCTTGCAGTTCTTCTCTTTTTTTTTTTTTTTTTTTTTTATCTGCTGGTATATTCTCTAGGTAATATTTCCCATTTTTTTGGTTTTCGTATTCTTGTTTTTAATTTATCAACAAAGGGTTTGTAAAGCAATATTAGGGTTTTTTGTCTCTGGACTCTACGTTTTCATCTCTTTTTTACATCTTGCTTTTCCTTTTTCTGCTAGGTCATTCAAAGTCTCTACTGGGGCGTGGTTTAATCTTTTTTTTCCCTTAGTTTTTCCCTTTTCTTTTCTTTCCTTTGTCGTCGTCGTCTTCTATATCCAACATTTCCCTGCCTTTTGTACCAAAAGGAGATCTATGTTGTTTTTCCCCTTGGAAGTCCTCCCTGCTTTACCTACTTCTGCGGGGTTGGGAGTGCTGGTTGGTCTGCTCTTGGCGTTTGTTGAAGTCTGGGGCGAATACAAATGTCCTCGCTGTGTCTACCCCAAACTCATTCACTGTTAAATTCTTCATTACATTATCTTATCAGTAAATTTTTCTAAAGCTACTGTCCTTCCCAGAGTCTTTTTGCGGCTAGGGACTTGGAGAGATCTTTTTTTCTGCGTTCATCGTGGTTAGAACCCACCCTGGAAAAGGGGCAAGATTTGGCTGCTAGCAAACCCTGAGAGTTTTTTGCCCATATCTAGGATTTCCCCCGTTTTTTTTCACAACCTTGGAAATATCGAGCTTACTAAAATAACTTTCCAGTTCCCTATATTGTTGTCTCAACATAGGGGCTGCCTTTTTCTCTCTCCTGTCAGTATTTTTTTTGGCCTCCATTCCTCATCTACATCGGGCAGTGGGTCAGTTATTCTTTCCGTAAGTCTATTTTATCTGTTAGAGGCCAAAGGGGAAGGGTGTTTCAACATACCATCAGGGTGTCTTACTGTGAGCGTAGTCCAGGCCCCTTTGAAAAATCAAACGAGGGTTCTAAATTTCCCGGGTTTCCCTCCACCAACATTTTTTTTTTGTTGCTTATCTGCACCTTTCCCAACAGCACACTCCCCGGGTGAGTGCATTTTTCCCTCCCTTGAAGCCCCCCCAGCTGTGGTTCTGCATCCTTGTGTCGGTAATTTTTGCAAGGTAGGCATGTTTCTTGCCAGTCCCCCCCCCCCCGCTCTCGTTGCCCTTCTCTGGTGCCCTGTTCATTCCCCTTCTACACTAAAATTTGTCGGTTCTGTAATACAACTAGTCTTATTACAGAAATGGGGGAGATCCGATCACTTTCGTTCGGAATGTTCTTGCCAAGAATAAGGTGGGGGAAAAAGTTTAGTGCCCCAGACATAACTGCCAGTTGTTACAAGATTGAGTATTATAGGGAAGAGAATATAGTCAGCACACAAACCCCTAGTAATAAAGTGTTTACATAGTGAACTAAAACCATTATTAACATGAAAATTTATAAAAAATTTAGTCATATCTGGTTTTATATATAGATGTATCGGGCTTTTGTCTTAGGAATTTTCGTAAAAATTAAAAAGAAAAAGGTCACAGCAGTTCCTTTTAAAGCAGGGGAGAATAATATTTTTATCCATGGGTAGACAGCCATAGTTTTTTATCTTCCTCCCAACTTTTTTGGGGGCAGATGCTGATCTAACCCAAGAGGCGGGGAAAAAGACCCAATTCCTTGGGTGGAACCATGTATTAAGATAATCCAGACACCGTATATGCATCCATTTTTAGGTCATGCACAAAAGAGGGTTTTAAAAACGAATGAGCTTAATAATCCACAACTACCATTATAAATGAATATTATCATTTTTTATAATTGCCGATTCTAAAATATTCTTTTACCCAAAATACATGGAACTAGGACTGGTGCTGACCAATTCGGGATTTTTGCAGACCATGGTGCTTGAAAAAGCATTTGTTTTCTTGATCTGTTCTTACTAAATACTGAGGGTATTATTCTAAAAACTAGGGGTTTCCATCTGTCCCAAAAGGAAAAGTTACAACCGGTCACCCAACACTGTAAACACCAACACATGTTGCGGAAATTCTCGATCAACAAACTCTTAACACTGAATTCTTAAAAAACAATTTTATTATTGAAATTTTTTAGACATTGGGAAAGGGATGAAAAATTTCTCATTGTAAAAACAACCAGTCCTTTTTGTTCGAGGATTTTTTCTTGGGTTCACTCCTAATAAATTTCCCCAGTTACCAGAAAAGTAGTTCCTTCAAACTTTTTTGGGGGTAACAAAAACTTTGTGGCAATATCAAAGATTTCCTAATTTCCAATCAAGAAACCAGGAACACACTCGGTAAGACTAAAAAAACAAGTAAGACCTTTTTTTCATGTTGCAGAGAGTGTAATATGAACACACATTCGAGGCCTTGTTATTACCGTAAACAATCATTCTACCATCCTGGAATCAGAACATCTAGAAGGAAGTTCCTGTCCACCCCTGTCTCCCTGTGAATTTAAAGAGAGAAAAGAGAGTTAAATCACGGTAAAAATGTGTTCGGCCCAAATAACGGGGCCAACGACACAAGGTGTCATCCATGTATCTGAACCACTTACTTCACTGGGCGGAACTTATAACAATTAGTCTCAAAAAACTCCATATATAGATTGCAAAATAGGGAAACAAGGGATTCCCCATAGCCATTTTCCTCCCTTTTGAGCGAATATTCATCAAATTTTTTTCCGATATCTAATCGGGAAAAGCATTTAGGTGAAAAAGCTGTGACATCAAAATTACAATGTAATATTTTAGACATTTTTCTTTTTTTCATTTTTCATGAAGTCAACGTTGTTTAGTACTTTCGATATGTTGCCAAACTTTTGGAGTTATTATTTTTCCATCCATTTTGAAAATGCATAGGTCGACCATCACACAATTTTTAATAATAGATATTGTTGGTAACCGAACTTAGGGGTTTTTTAACTGAGCTATACATGTAAAGGTGGGTCGCCGACGTAACGATAACCGTTTAATTAAAAGGGGATAATTTCTTGTTTTTAAAAAATTTTACCTCTTTTTTTCGACTATTATCTACCTTGTCCATAATTATTTCGCATTTGCTAGGTTTGCCTTCGATGGACTCTATGATCTTTCTTAATTCATTTATGACTTAATAAAGCTTTGAGGACAATTCGTTCCCGGGGTCTGAGCAAAGCCCCCATTAAAACCATCCCTTTGCAAATTTGAACAATTCAGGGGGTAATCCCCTTGTTTTTCTGGATTGCAAAAGTCTTGGCAAGGTTAACAAAATTTAAATAACCCCACTATAAGCGTGAAGCTTAACCCATACCTAGGGCTGCCTGTGGTCTGGGGAAGTACATACGTGGGGCTCCCTGTTGGTCTGGGGTAAGCACAACGCTAGGGCTGTCTGTTGGTCTCGGGTAAGCACTACCTAGGGCTGTCTTTTTGGTTGGGTAAGTACATACGCTGGGGTTTCCGTTGGTTCCGGGTAAGCACAAACGCTAGGCTGCCTGTTGTCTCGGGTAACACATACGCTAGGGCTGTCTGTTGGTCTGGGGGTAAGCACATACGCAGGGCTGTCTGTTGGTCTCGGGAAGTACAACCTAGGGCTGTCTTTTGGTCTGGGGTAAGTACATACGCTAGGGCTGTCTTTTGTCCGGGTAAGTAATACGCTAGGGCTGTCTGTTGGTCCCGGGTAAGAAAAACCAGGGCTGTCTTTTGGGCCCGGGGTAACACATACCTAGGGCTGTCCTTTTGGGTCTCGGTAAGTACATACCTGGGCTTCTTTTGGGGTCTCGGGAAAGGGTCTCGTAGGGCTTTTCTGTTGGTCTGGGGTAAGTACATACGCTAGGGTGTCGTTGGTCTCGGGTAAGCCCATACGCTAGGGTGTTGTTGGTTCCGGGGTAAGCAATACTAGACGGGTTTAAAGGGAAATTCGGGTTAGCATGTTGAAACCACCAACTTTTTTCATTTTTTTCCCTGTAAGCATTCGATTTTCCGCTTAAATTATTCTCTATAAATGTAATCTAATTCTTTTTTCCTTCCCACTTAAGTGGTTCCTGTAAGAAAACTTATGCTTGGCAATCTCACTTCAAAACATTTTTCTTTCGTTGTTAACAAAAATTTAAAATTCTTTTTATTTACTAATTGTGGAGGGGATCGAAAGGGGTCGAAGACAGATTAAAACCAACCTGTTATTCACCCCATTTTGGTAATACCTATTCCTGAGCCACTTTCGTAAAATCCTAATTTTAAAATTTTATGGGCCTTAAGAGACACAGATTTTAAAAGAAAACGGCAAGTAATTATGGGAAAGAATTAAATGGAAAAAGAAAAATTATTAGAAGAACCATTTTGATCGGGTTTGTAATAATAAGGAGGTAATGAGGAATTGATTAAACAGTTAATGTATGGTGATTTAAAATTTATAAGCCCCGGTTTTTCCCCGCGAGACCTATTATTAGCTCGGGGGCAGGCGACTTTTGCGTTTTTCAAAAAAGTTGACAAAAAAATTTTAAATCCCGTGCTTGGGAACATTTTCAAGCGCATATAAAAAAATGTTTTACCTCATTGAAAATGAAAAATGTTAAAAAGTCTAACAATTTTACACGATTAGTTTTGAGGTCAAGCTTTTTTTACCTGAGGCCTTTCCAAAAGTATCTTTCTTGAAGAATTAGACAAGTTGCCATGCCCTTCAATAAGAACATTATTACGAGCTGATTAAGTTATGGTATCTCATTGCAAGTTTTAGTTTGAAGGGGAAAAATTCACTCAAAGACAGGGAAGGCTATGGGAAAAACCCTTTCCCCAAATATTAAGCAATGTATATATAGAGTCTTTTAACCAAGTTGTTGAAAGATATCCTGCCCCGTGAAGCTAAGTGGTTCAAATATGTAATGATTCTTGTATCTTTGGGGCCCAAATTTTAAACCAACACATTTTTAAGTAGACTTAACCTCTTGTCCCTTTTTATTAAAATTTCCATAGAACAGTGTGGCTTCAAATTTTTATTTTGAAAGAAAATTTTTCAGGGAAACTCCCCCAAGACCAGCCAGATAAATCTATACTCAGAAGTCTTTATAAATCCCCAAGCTGACGATTTTTTTTTAACTGGTTATCTGCCATGAGGAGTGTCCTTACAACATGAAACAAATCTAGTTCATTAGGCCATGTTTTTTTTTAGAATCAATAGGGAGTAGATAGGATGACACTACGTTGTGTTTTCTCTTGAGGCTTGGGACAAGGTACGCGTGCTTAAAAACCCCCGTACCACCATGGCAATACCTTCTAACATTGTAAAAAAACTCTCGTCGGTCGGCAGCAGGGGGGTGAGATGAAAAGCTGACACAACCTCCTGAATGCTGGATGAAATTGAATCAAAAAGTCTAGCGTTACTAACGCCAAGGTATTGTCCCGTGTGGTCGGGGGGTTAAGCACTGCGTCCTTGTCCCAAGGGCATAGGTTCGAATCTCCTTCGACCCGGGGTTAGTGTTTTGGAATATTTTGCCGTTCTGTGAACTCAAAAAAATATATATATATATATATATATATATTAATATATATATATATATTTTAAATTAATAATAAGACAAATTATAATATAAATATATATATATATATTATATATATATATATATATATATATACATATTATATTAAAAATAATATATTTAATAATAAAAATAATTTATATATATATAATATAATAATATATATATATAAAAATATTTTTATTATTATCACACTGGCCCATTCCCCCAAGGCAGGGGGGCCCGAAAAAAAAAAAACTTTTACCATCATTCACTCCATCACTGCTTGCCGAAGGGTCTTTACACTACATTTTTTAAACTGCAACCCTTAACCAAAACCCCCCCTTTAGAGGGAGGCACTGTACTTCCCTTCCAGGACCCAAAAAACAGGGCCCCCGTTTCCCCGAACCCCTTCTAAAATTTTCTTTGCTCAACTCCAACAGCACGTAAAGTATTAAAAAACCTTTGTCTCCTTCACTCCTATCAAACACCTCCGCATGCCTGCTGGGAAATCCAAGCCCCCGCACACAAAACTCCTTTACCCCCTCTTCCAACCTTTCCTAGGGGGGACCCCTACCCCCCCCCCTTCCTTCCATACAGCGATACACTCTTGAAGCTTCTGTTTCGCTCCATTCTTTCTACATGTCCGAACCACCCCAACAACCCTTCCTCACCCCCTGGACAACATTTTGGGAATTCCGCACCTCCTCCAACTTCCAAACTACGAATTCTCGCATTATATTCAAAACCCCCACATTCCCTCAACATACACTCCACTGCCTCCACCTTCTCCTCCTGCAACATTATCACCCTGCTTCACACCCATAAAGAGCGTTGGGAAAACTATACCTCATAATTCCCCCCTTTCTCCCAAAGGGAAAAATTCTTTTTTTTCCACAGCTCCAAGTCACCACTCACCCTTTTCCCCTCATGAATTCTATGATTCACCTCTCTTTCATAGACCCATCCGCTGACACTCCACTCCCAACAGCTGAATACTTCACCCCCCCTCCATACTCTCTCCCTCCCCCCTCTGAAATTTAATCTTTCTCACCTAATCTTTTTGTTATCCTCTAACCTTACCTTTCCTGTATTTACCCTTTTAAATTTTTTTCTTTTGCCCACCCTACCAAATTTTCTACCCGCTTTTGCATCTTCTCTTTAGAATTCCCAAGGCACAGTGTCATCAGCAAAAAGCGCTGTGACAATCCCCCTTTGGTGTGATTCTTTTTCTTTTTAATCCGGCCTCTTTCCTAGACCCTCGCATTTCTTCTCTACAACCCCTCTATAAATATATTAAACAACCACGGTGACATCACACATCCTTTTCTAAGGCTACTTTTTCTGGGGAAAAAATTTCCCTTTTCCTACATACTCTAACTTTGGGCCCCAATTCCTCGTAAAAAAATTTCTTTTTGCTTTCATAACCTACCTCCTACACCATCATTGCAACATCTGCCACATTGCCCCCCTATCCACCCCGTCATACGCCTTTTTTCCAAATCCATAAATGCCACAAAGACCTTTTTAAAGCCTTATCTAAATATGTTCACTTATATGTTTCACTGTAAACACCTGGTCCACAAAACCCCTACCTTTCCTAAAGCCTCCTTGTCATCTGCTATCCCTATTCCCGTCTTACTCTTAATTCTTTCAATAAAACTCTACTATACACTTTACCAGGTATACTCAGCAGACTTATCCCCCTATAATTTTTGCACTCTTTTTTACCCCCTTTGCCTTTATACAAAGGAACTATGCCATGCTCTCTGCAATCCCTAGGTACCTTACCCTCTTCCATACATTTATTAAATAAATTGCACCAACCACTCCAAAACTATATCCCCACCTGTTTTTAACTTTCAAATCTTTATCCCATAAATCCCGGCGGGCCTTACACCCTTTCATTTTACCTACTGCCTCACAAAACTTCCCCACAACTCAAAAATGGCTCTTCCTCACTCCTACAAGATGTTATTCCTCCTTGTCCTATACACGAAGTCACAGCTTTCCTATCGTCATCAACATTTAACAATTCCTCAAAATATTCCCTCCATCTTCCCAATACCTCTAACTCTCCATTTAATAACTCTCCTCTCCTATTTTTAACTGACAAATTCATTTGTTCTCTAGGCTTTCTTAACTTGTTAATTCACTCCAAAACTTTTTCTTATTTTCAACAAAATTTTGTTAAATAACATCTCACCCACTCTTCATTTGCTCTCTTTTTACATTGCTTCACCACTCTCTTAACCTCTCTCTTTTTCTCCATATACTCTTCCCTCCTTGCATCACTTCTACTTTGTAAAAACTTCTCATATGCTAACTTTTTCTCCCCTTATACTCTCTTTACATCATCATTCCACCAATCGCTCCTCTTCCCCCACCCCATTTCCCCCTGTAACCAAAACACTTCTGCTGAACACTCTAACACTACATTTCAAAATCTACCCCATCCTCTTCGACCCCATTGCCTTGCTCTCATTAGCCCATCTATCCTCCAATAAACTGTTTTATATCTTACCCTAACTGCCTCCTCTTTTAGTTTATATAAACCTTCACCTCTCTCTTCCCTGATGCTTCTATTCTCCTTGTATCCCATCTACCTTTTACTCTCAGTGTAGCTACAACTAGAAAGTGATCTGATATATCTGTGGCCCCTCATAAACGTGTACATCCTGAATTTTACTCAACAGTCTTTTATCTACCAATACATAATCCAACAAACTACTGTCATTTCGCCCTACATCATATCTTGTATACTTATTTATCCTCTTTTCTAAAATATGTATTACCTATAACTAAACCCCTTTCTATACAAAGTTCAATCAAAGGGCTCCCATTATCATTTACACCTGGCACCCCAAACTTACCTACCACACCCTCTCTAAAAGTTTCTCCTACTTTAGCATTCAGGTCCCCTATCACAATTACTCTCTCACTTTTTCAAAGCCCCTATACATTCACTTAACATCCCCCAAAATCCCTCTCACTCCTTACATTCCTCTCTTCTCCAGGTGCTACACGCTAATTATGACAGATTCTCGCACCCAAAACCTTTACTTTAATCCACATAATTCTTGAATTTAACATTCATATTCTTTTTCCCCTTCCATAACTGATCTTTTAAAATTTTATTTCTCCCCTTCATTTCCCTTTTAACTCTCTAGATATTTTCCAGTTTTAAACCCCCCATTTTTTTCCCCCCCCCACTGAAACTTCCTCCCCCTTCGCTTTGTTTCCTTTGGGCCAGGCACCCAATTTCTTTTCATTCATAACTCACAATTTTCTGTTTCTTGTCACCCCCGCACTAATCCACGCACTTTTAAAGCATCCCAGTTTTATAAATTTTTTCCTCTTCTTTTTTTTAGAAAATGTCTCAGGAGAAGGGGTTACCGCCCATTGCCCCGGCATTTTAGCGCTCATACGACACGCGGGCTCAGGAGGAAAAATTTTTTCCACTTCCCTGGAAAATAGTAGAAATAAAAAAAGAACAAGAGCTATTAGAAAAAGGAAAAAAAACCTAGATTATGTTATTATATCATGTGTGTGTCTGTAAAGTGGCCCCAAAGTGTAAGTAGGAGTGCAAGATATCCCTGTTATTAGGGTTTAGAGACAGAAAAAAAAAACCAGCAATCTCCTCATGAAACATTTACAGGTTTCTGTTTCCTCATCGGGGCAGGACGGTAGTACCCCCTGGGTGGTTGCTGTCTACCACCTAACCTACATAAATTTAATAATATATAATAAAAATTTTAATATATATATATAAATATTTATATTATATTATATTATATATTTATATATATATTTTATATATATATATAAAAAATATATACATATTATATATTTACATATATTATATATAATATATATTTTATATATATATAAAAACACGCAAGAAAACAGGGATATCTTCTACTCCACTTACACTTTGGTCACATTTCCAAACCACATGCATTATATATACATACATCTATTTTTTCCCCTTTTTCAATATTTTTCTTTTTTATTTCTTCTATTGTCCAGGGGAAGTGGAAAAGAATTTTCCTCCGTAAGCCATCGTGTCGTATGAGGGACTAAAATCCCGGGAGCAATGGGCTAGAACCCCCTTCCCCTGTATACAATTAAAAAAAAAGAGAAAAAAAAAAACTTTATAAAACTGGGTTGCTTAAATGTGCTGGATGAGTGCGGATGACAAGAAACGGGTTTTGCTGAGTTAAAATGAAAAAAGTTGGATGTCGGGGCCCAAAGGGAAAACAAAGCTGAAAGGGGGTGGAGGTTTCAGTGGGGGGAAAAAAAAGGGGATTAAATCTGGATTTCTGAGAGAGTTAGAAAAAAGGAAAGGGGGGGTACAAAATGTTAAATGTCATTATGGAAGGAGAAAAAAAAATGAATTGTAATTTCAAGAATTATGGGTTTAAAAAGTCAAGGTTGGATGCGAGAAGTGGGTCATAATAAGCGTGTATGCACTGGAGAAGAGGGAATGCAGAGGAGAGAGAGAGATTTTGGGAGATTTAAGTGAATGTATAGGGCCTTTGAACAAGTGAGGAGTAATTGTGGTGGGGACTTGAATCAAAATGGAGAAACTTTTTGAGAGGGTTTGGTAGGGAAGTTTGGGGTGCCAGGTGTAAATATAAGGGAGCCCTTTGATTGAACTTTTATAGAAAGGGGTTTAGTTTAGGTAAAACATTTTTAAGAAAGAGGTAAATAATATACACGATATGAGTAGGGGAAATACAGTGTTTGTTGGATTTTGTATTGGTAGATAAAAAAGTTGAGTGATTCGGATGTACGTTTTTAAAAGGGGGGGCCCCAGATATATCAGATCACTTTTGTTGTACTACCTAGAGTAAAAAGGGAGATGGGATCAAGGAGAATAAAAGATCAGGGAAGGGGAGGTGAGGTTTATAAACTAAAAGAGGAGGCAGTTTGGGTAAAATTTAAACAGTATTTGGGGGATAATGGTAATGAGAGCTGGCAATGGGGTCGAAGAGGTATGGGTAGGTTTAAAAAAAAGTAGTGTTTTGAGTGTTCAGAGAAGTTTGTGGTTTAAAGGAAAATGGGTGCAGGAGGGAAGAGGACGATTTGGGGGAAGATGATGTAAAGAGAGTAGTAAGGGAGAAAAAGTTCATATGAGAAAGTTTTTTTTTAAAATAGAAGTGATGCAAGGGGAAAGTAAGGGGGAAAAAAGAAGTTAAGGGGGTGGTGAAGCAATGTAAAAAGAGGAAATGAGAGAGTGGGTGGATGTTATCAACAAATTTTGTTGAAAATAAGAAAAAGTTTTTTGGGTGAGATTAAAAAGTTTAAAAAAAGCCCAGAGAACAAATGGATTTGTCAGTTTTAAAAAAAGGAGAGGGGAGTTATTAAATGGAAGTTGAGGTATTGGGGAAAATGGAAAATATTTTGGAATTGTTAAATGTTGTGAAGATGGGAATTTTGATTTTGTGTATAGGGCAAGGAGGAATAACTCTTGTAGGAGTGAGGAAAAGGGCCCGTTTTTGATGTGGGGGAAGTTCGTAGGCAGTAGGGAAAATGAAAGGGGTAAGGGACCCGGGGTTGATGGGTAAAAATAGAAATTTAAAAGCAGGGGGGATATGTTTTGGAGTGGTTGGTGCAATTTTTTAATAAATGTATGGGAAAGGGTAAGGACCAGGATTGGCAGAGGCATGCATATTCCTTTGTATAAAGGCAAAGGGGATAAAGAGAGTGCAAAATTATAGGGGGATAAGTCGTTGAGTGACCCGGTTTTAAAATGTATGGGAGAGTTATAAGAAAGAATTAAGGTAAAACGGAGAATAGGATGCAATGAACAGAGGCTTTAGGAAAGGAGGGGGTGTGGACCAGGTGTTTTCAGGAAACATTAAAATGAACAGTATTTAGATAAGGGGTAAAAAGGTCTTTGTGGATTTTTTTATTTGGAAAAAAGGCATATGCAGGGGGGTAGGGGGGGAAGGGCAGATGTTTCAAGTGTATGGTGTAGGAGGTAGGTTACTGAAAGAGTGAAGGTTTTTACGAGGATAGTGAGGGCCCAAATTAGAGTATGTAGGAAAGAAGGAAATTTTTCCCCGAAAGGTAGGCCCTTTGAAAGGATGTGTGATGTCACCGTGGTTTTTAATATATTTATGATGGGGTTTTAAGAGAAATAAATGCGAGGGTCTTGGCAAGAGGCGTGGAGTTAAAAAGACAAAAAATCACACACAAAGGGGAGTTGTCACAGCGCTCTTTGCTGATGACCTGTGCTTTGGGAATTTGAAGAGAAGTTTTCAAAATTGGGGGATGAATTTGGGGGGTGTGCAAAGAAGAAAATTAAAGGTGAATA
>NC_069456.1:33685174-33702471 GCF_026875155.1 Cherax quadricarinatus | reverse complement strand
ACAAAAACCCCCCCCAAACACAAAAACCATCACCAAAAAACGAGCGGGGAAAGGGGTTTCTCAGAGGGCTCCAGTTGTTTTCGGAGACTGGAACGGGGGAACAACCACACAAACCCACCCCCAGTCCATCACCCCACCACCGTCCATCACCCTCACAACAGTCCATCACCCTCACCACCACCCATCACCCAAAAACCACTAGCCCCATCACCCTCCCACCGTACATCACCCTCACCACCAGACCATCACCAACAAGGAAAGGGGGGAAAGGAGTTATCTGGGGGGGCACAGATGTACCTGGAAGCATCCTTCACCATCCCTACCAGCCATCACACTCACCCCCCAGTCCATCACCCACACCCACCAGCCCCTCACCCTCCCCCCCAAACCCCACCCTTTTCCCCACCCCATCCCCTCACCACAAGTCCAAACCTTCCCCACGTCCATCACCTCACCACCAATCCATCCCTTCACCACAAGTCCTCCCCAAAAGGGGGAAGTGTGGAAGGGAGTTATCGAGGGGACAAGATGGCTTCAGAAACACGTCTTTCACCCTCCCCACCAGCCCATCACCCCACCACCGCCCACCCCCCCCCCACCAGACCACACCCTCCCCACCTCCATCACCCTCACACCACCCCACACCAAAAAATGGTGGAAGGGGTTCATCTAGGGGACACGAGGACTTCTGGAAGCATAGACCTTACCCCCCCCCACCAAACCATCACCCTCCCCCCATTCTCACCCTCACCACCAGCCATCACTTCCCCACCATCCATCTCCCACCACCGCCCACACCCTCACCCCCCCTCCCCCTCACCACCTTCCATCCCCCTCACCCCATCCATCACCTTCAACTCCAGACCATCAACCTTCCCATCAGTCCCATCACCCTCACCCCAGTCATCTCCCTCACACCAGGTCCATCACCTAAACCACTAGTCCATCACGCCCACCTCCTGTCCCATCACCATCACCATCTACCATCACACACCAGTCCCATCACCCTCACCACCGAACATCACCAACAAGGGAAGTGTGGGAACGAGAGTTCATCTGAGGGACACTGATGTACTCTCGAAGCAGTCCTTCTCCCTCCCTACAGTCCAATCACACTCACCACCAGTCACATCACCACAAACACCAGACATAACCTCTCCCAACAGAACCATCACCCTCCCCGCACCAGTCCTTCACCTCACCCCACAGTCCTCACCCTCCCCACCAGTCCATCACCCTCACCACCAGACCATCATTCTCGCCACCTGTCCATCACCCTCACCACCGTCCATCACCTTCACCACAAGTCCATCACACAGCAAGGGATGTGTTGGAATAGGGAGTTCATTGAAGGGGACACAGATGACTTACTAGAAAACACAGTCCTTCACCCTTCCCCACAGTCCATCACCCTCACCACCAGACCATCACCCTCCCACACAGACATCACCCTCCCCACCAGTCCATCACATCACCCACCAGTCCGTCACCCTCTCACCAGTCCATCACCCTCCATCAAGTCCTTCAACCTCACCACCAGTCTCTTAACAATCAGTCCATCAACCTCACCACCAGTCCACCCACACCATAGTCCGTCACCATCACCACCAGTCCATTCACCCCTCAAAACCTCTGGAACACACCCTCACCACAGTCCATCACGCTCAACACCAGTTATCACCTCACCACCAGTCCATCAACCCTCCCACCAGACTTCACTCACCACCAGGCCCATCACCTCACCACCAGTCCATCATCCTACAAGGGAAGTGTTTAAGGGAGTTCATCTGAGGGCCCGCAGAAGTTGGACTTTGGGAGACATGAAACTAGGGGGAAGGGAAAAACACACACACACAACACACACACACACAACTCGCAAACACACAAACACACACACATGCATCACCCTCATCTCACTGTGCATCACTTAACTATCAGTCCATCACCCTCACCACCAGTCCATCACCCTCCACAACCAGTCCATCACCTCATCAAGAGTCCAATACCTCATAAACCTGGACCATCACCCTCTGAACCAGTCCATCACCAGGAAGGGATGTGTGGAAGGGAGTTCATCAGAGGGGACACAGATGGGCTTCAGGAAAACAGTCCTTCACCCTCTTCTACTAGTCCATCACCCTCACCACCAGTCCTTTCACTATCATACCAGTACAATCACCCACACACTTAGCCCATCACCCTCACCACAAAGTTCACATCACAGTCAACCACAGTTCGCCACCTTCACCACCAAGGTCCATTCACACTCCCCCACCAGCCCATCACCCTCCCAACCACTCATCACCCTCTCAACAGTCCTAACCGCAAGTGCATCACCTCTTTACCCACCAGTCCTTCCCATCACCACCTGTCCATTCACCCTCCCCACCAGTCACACACCCACACCACCAGTCCATCACCTCCTCAGCAGTACTTCACCCCCACCACCAGTCTTCACCCTCACCCGCGTCCTCACTTCACCACAGTCCATCTCCCTCACCCACCAGTCCTCACCCTCACCACCAGTCATCAAAGTCACCTCCAGCAGTACGCCACCTTCTCACAGTCCATCACCCTCCCCACCAGCCCATCACCCTCCCAACCAATCCATCACCCTCACCAACCAGTCCTAACGCAGTGCATCCCCTTTTCCACCAGTCCTTCACCTCACCACCAGTCCTCACCCTCCCCACCAGTTCCACCACCCACACACCAGTCAATTCACCCTCACCACCAGTACATTACTATCACCACAGTCCACCACCCTTTCAACAGTCCATCACCCTCACCACCAATCATCACCCACACCACTGCCCATTACCCTCCCCACCAGTCCATCACCTCACCACCAATCCATCACTGCCACCAGTCCAATCACCCTATCACCACTAATCCGTCACCAACCACAAGTCCATCACCCTCACACCAGTCTACCCACCATCACCACAGTTCATCACTCTCACACAAATCACATCACTCTCTCCACCGTCCATCACCCTCACCACAGTCCTCTCACCCTCACCGCCCGTCCATACCCTCGCCACCAATCCATCACTCTCACAAGTAGTCCATCACCCTCATCAACAGTCCTTCACCTAACCACCCAGTCCATCACCCTCTCGACCAGTCACACCGCTAACTCCATCACTCTCACACCAGTCATCCCTCACATCCACTTCATCCCCCTCACTCCAGTCCTACTCTCACCACAGCAAGCCACACCCTCACAACAACCCCATATTCCAGCAAGGAAACGTGAGGGAGTTCATCTGTAGGGCCACAGTTGGGACTTTGGAAAACACAAAGGTCTCAGATGCGATACAAAGTACCCTAGGAATGGTTCTGTGTTGACCTCAGAAACGCATGAACCATTAGCAACGGTCTTGCCGTCCGAAGGTAACATAAGCTTTAACTGCTAAGTCACAGATTAAATCATTTAGTTAAGGTTAAGTTACATATGGTACTGTTGACCCTAAGAAAGGACTTGGATGACGGACATAAGTTCATAGCACTTGCAAGGTCTGTATGATACACAAGCGTACAAACAAAAGCCCAAAAAGCCACTTGAAGGTCTGCGAAGGGTTGTCTGGGCACCTAGCAGTTCTAAGAAGCTTCATATTGTGCTGGACTAAGGTAATAGGTCTGAGAAGGGCTTACGTAAGTTTGGAATGCCTAACCCACGACATTCTTGTGTGTTAAATCACAGCCAGAGAACATAAATATCGATGAGAGAACAAGATATCAATATTTTCTAAACTTCGGGAAGATTTCAGGTTCTCTTACTAATAACAATATCATCGCAGAATATCAGAACAAATAGAAATTAATTATAGACTAAGGCTCCAGAACATATTAATTTAAACCTAGCATCAGAACTATAAATTATATGTACACGAGGAAAATTTAGACATTGGCTGGAAAACACAGCGTAGTTGGTCACAGTAGGTCTTTGAATAAACAAAGAAGTCAATTTCTATACTCATCAGATAATCAAAGTAAAATAATTACTTGTAGGCCTCAACATGTGACTGCTAAAAGTCTGGGCTCCTTTGCAGATCTCAGTTGGGATAAATATAATCCGGCTCTATTATAATTCCCCCTCTAGTTATCCTATGGCCATAAATCTCTGGGATAATAAGTTTGAGTTGCAGAGTTAATTCCCTGGTAAAGGAAGAATCTATCTCTTCACCTGAAAAAAATCCTTCATATTAATTTTTATTACAGAGAAGGATTTTTACCCTCAAAAAATTTTATATATTGGAACCGGAAGATTTGCGGGAAGAGAAAGCTTCGATAACCTTACTCTGGTGGTGTCCCAACACTTACTCACTCTGGGAGTAGTTCCCACCCCTTACTTACTATGGGAGGTGTCCCACCCTTAAAAAACTCTGGGAGGTGTCCACCTTACCTTACTCTGGGAGGTTGTCCCACCCACTTACCTTACTCTGGGAGGTGTCCCACCACTGACTCTGGGAAGGGTGTCCCCACCATTACCTTACTTGGGATGTGTCCCCACCCTAATCTGGGAGGTGTCCCACCACTTCCTACTCTTGGGATGTGTCCCACCACTTACTGTTACTTGGGGAGGGGTCCACCACATTACCTTACTCTGGGAGGTGTCCCACTTATCTGGGAGGTGTCATACCACTTTACCTTACTATGGGAGGTGTTTCTACCACTTACCTTACTCTGGGAGGTGTCCCACCACTTACATTACTCTGGGTGGTGTCCCACCACTTACCTTACTCTGGGAGGTGTCCACTTACTCTGGGAGGTTGTCCCACCACTTACCTCTTAACTCTGGGAGGTGTCCCTCACTTACTTACTATGGGAGGTGTCCAACAACTTACCTTACTTGGAAGGTGTCCCAACACTTGCCTTACTCTGGGTGGGTGTCCCTACAACTTACCTTAATCTGGGAGGTGTCCACCACTTACCTTACTCTGGAAGGGTGTCCCCCACTTACCTTACTATGGGTGGGTTCATTCCACTTACCTTACTCTGGAAGGTGTCATACCACTTACCTTACTCTGGAAGGTTGTCCCAAAATACTTACCTTACTCTGGAAGGTGTCCCAACACTTTTCATTACTCTGGGAGGTGTACCACCACTTACCTTACTCTGGGAGGTGTCCCCCACTTGCCTTCTCTGGAAGGTGTCCCACCACTTACATTACTTGGGTACGGTGTCATACCATTACCTTACTCGGAAAGGTGTCCATACCAACTTACCTTACTCTTGGGTGGGTGTCCCACGACTTACATTACTAAGGGAGGTGTCCCCACCACTTACCTTACTCAGGATGGTGTCCCAAAACACTTACCTTACTCTGGAAGGTGTCCCACCACTTACCATACTCTGGGAGGTGTCCCACACTTACCTTAATATGGGAGGTTGTCCAACCACTACCTTACTATGGGAGGTGTCCCACCACTTACATTACTCGGGAAGGTTGTCATACCACTTACTTTACTCCGGAGATGGGACTTAACATCACTCAATTTCTCAAGAGTTGGCGAGTTCATCGTCCTAATGCAATCTAGAAAGGTCTCATCTTCCTAACCTCTCTCTAGAAAGGGTCTCATCTTCAGCATCGTTTTTAGAGGTGGGTGTCATCATCCTAACATCGCTCTCTAGAGATGGGTTGTCAATCATCCTAACTTCGCTCTAGAGAGGGTGTCATCTTCCTAACATCGCTCTAGGGTGTTGTCATCATCCTAACATCGCTCTTGAGAGGGGTGTGTCACTCATACATCGCTCTAGAGAGGGTTCATCTTCCTATCTCATCGCTCTGGAGAGAGGTATGTCACTTCCTAGCCATCGATATATTAGAACAATGGTGCAAACAATTGGGTATCATTTAATGAGAAGTAACGTTTCGCCAAAACAGGTGGCTTCATCAGTCCTTACAAAGGAGAATGATGAACAAGAGGATGTTTGAGGTAATCAGTCCCTCAGCCTTGAGTCGAACAGTGGTTAGTCCATCACTCTTGAAAAGAATACAGAAATATGTTGCGGTTCTCTGAATCATTCATCTGCATTCCCTGTCTGGACACATGCAATATCTTGGGATCTTAATACTGGGAATTCTTCACTTTCCAAAAACCTTGGTCACGACCTACTTCCACATTGGTCAAATGTGACACCACCTACGGACTGCTTGACCTACTATAGCCTACAGTATGTAAGCCACTTTTGTACATATGTTGTATTCTTTTCATGGTTTGATGGAACTGACTAATCAACTCAAGATTGAGGGTCTGATTACTTCAAACTCCTACTGTTCATCACCATTCTCCTTTGGTATGGACTGATATGAAGCCACTGAGTGGCGAAACGTTTCCTCATTAAGATACCAAGTGTTGCACATCGTGGTCTAATTTACAACTTGTTGTTCTCTGAACCATTCAAATTTTTCTACATTCTTAGCCTTGTCCTAGAGAGGTTGTCTTTCTTCCCATCCTCGCTCTTAGACGAGGTTGTCATTTCCTAGATCCGCTCTGATGAGGGTGTCATCTTCCTAGGCCTCGCTCAGAGAGGGTGTCATCTTCCTAGCCATGCTCTAGAGAGGGTTGTCATCTTCCTGCATCGATATAGAGTGGTCGTCATCTTCCAGCCTCGCTCTAGAAGAGGGTGGCCCATCTTCCTAGCCCCGCTCTAAGAGAGGGTGTCCATTTTACTAGCCATCGCTGTAGAGAGGGTGTCATCTTCATTGCCTAGCTTAGAGAGGGTTGTCATCTTAACTAGCCTCGCTCTAGAGAGGGTTGTCATCTATTAGCCTCAGCTCTAGAGAGGTGTCTTCTTACTAGCCTCGCTCTAGAGAGGGTGTCATCTTCCTAGCCTCGCTCTAGAGAGGGTGTCATCTTCCTAGCTCCGCTCTAGAGAGGGTGTCATCTTCCTAGCTCCGCTCTAGAGAGGGTGTCATCTTCCTAGCTCCGCTCTAGAGAGGGTGTTAATTTTACTTGTCTCAGCTTCAAAGAGAGGGTGCCATACTTCCTAGCCTCGCTATAGGAGAGGGTGTTCATCTTCCTAGCCTCCCTCTAGCAGAGAGTGTGTCATCTTCCGAGCTCCCCGCTCAAAGAGGGTGTCATTTCTTTGCTCGCTCTAGAGAGGGTTTGTCATCTTCCTAGCCTCGCTCTAGAGAGGAGTCTCATCTAAGTATAGTCGCGGCTCTAGAAGGGTGTCAATCTGCCTTTCCTCGCTCTTGAGAGGGTGTTGTCAATCTTATTAGACCTCGCTCTGAGAGGGGGTCATCTTCCTAGCCTAGCAACTAGAGAGGGTGTATCTTACTAGCCTCGAGCATGAGGGGGGTGTCATCTACTAGACTCCCTCTAGAAAGATGGGGTGTCATTATTATAGTCGCTCGAGAGAGGGTTGTTCTGTCATTCTGCCTATCCTCGCTTAGAGAGGGTGTCATCTTCCTATAGCCTAGCACTAGAGAGGTTGTCATCTACTAGCCTCGAGCTTGAGGGGGAGGTTTGTCATTTACTAGACTCCCTCTTAGAGAGGGTTGTCATACTCTATAGTCGCTCGAGAGG
This sequence comes from Cherax quadricarinatus, assembly GCF_026875155.1. Taxonomy (NCBI): domain Eukaryota; kingdom Metazoa; phylum Arthropoda; class Malacostraca; order Decapoda; family Parastacidae; genus Cherax; species Cherax quadricarinatus. Next base: position 33,694,933 of record NC_069456.1, on the reverse strand, counting down.
AGGGTGTATTGCCTATCCTCGCTCTAGAGAGGGTTGTTCATCTCCTGCCTCAGACTCTTAGAGAGGGTGTCATCTACCTAGCCTCGCTCTAGTGAGGGTGTCATCTTACCTAGCTCGATCTAGAGAGGGTGTGTCATCTTCCTAAGCTCCGCTCTAGAGAGGTGTCTTCTTCCTAGTCTCGCTCTAGAGAGGTGTCATCTTCCTAGCCTCGCTGAGAGAGGGTTGTTCATCTTCCTAGCTCGCATATAGGAGGAGGGTGTCATCTTCCTAGCCCCGCTCTAAAGAGGGTGTCATCTTCCTAGCCTCGCTCTAGAGAGGGTTGTCATCTACATATAGTCGCTCTTGAGCAGGGTGTCATCTACTATTCTCGCTCTAGAGAGGTAAAGGTTAATTTTCCTAAACTTCGCTCATTATAGAGAGGGTTGTCATTCTTCCTGAGCCTGCACTAGAGAGGGTAGTCATCTCCTATAGTCGCTCTAGAGGAGCGGTGTCATCTGCGTATTCTCAGCCTTAGAGGACGGTGTCATCTTCCTAGATTCGCTATAGAGAGGGGTGTCATATTCATAGCCTAGCTCTAGACGAGGGTGCCATCTTCTAGGCCTCGCTGTTGAGAGGGGTGTCATCTTTCCTAGCTCCTCTTCTAGACGAGGGTGTCATCTTCTGAGTCTCGCTTCTAGAGAGGGTGTCATTTCCTAGTCTCGCTCTAGTGAGGGTTATCATTCTTCTAGCTCGCTATAGAGAGGGTGTCATCTCTAGCCCCGCTCTAAAGAGGGTGTCATCTTCCCGAGCCTCGCGCTAGAGAGGGTGTCATCTTTTCCTAGCTCGCTCTAGTGAGGGTGTCATCTTACTAGCCTCGCTCTAGAGAGGGTTTTCATCCTCCTAGCCTAGCTCTAGAGAGGGTGTCGCTCTAATAGCCTCTCTCTAGAGAGGGTTGTCATCTTACTAGCCTCGCTCTAGAGAGACGTGTCATCTTACTAAGCTCGCTCTAGGGAGGGATGTTCATCTTCCTATCCTAGCACTAGAGAGGGTGTCATCTTACTAGCCTCGCTCTTGAGAGGGTTGTCATCTTATTAGCCTCGCTCTAGAGAGGTGTCATCTTACTAGCCTCGCTCTAGAGGGGGTCTTCTACTAGCCTCGATATAGAGAGGGTGTCATCTTCAATAGACCCCGTCTAGAGAGGGTGTCATCTTCCTAGCCTTCGCTCTAGCAGAGGGTGTCATCTATCATATAGTCGTCTGGACTGGGTGTCATCTGCCTTACCTCGTTCTAGAGGGGTGTCATCTACCTAGCCTCGCTCTAGAGAGAGTGCATTCCTCCTAGCTCGCTCTAGAGATGGTGTCGTCTTAATAGCCTCTCTCTAGAGGAGGGTGTCATCATACTAGCCTCGCTTAGAGAGGGTGTCATCTACTATATCGCTCGAGAGAGGGTTGTAATCTGCCTATCCTCGATCTAGAAGAGGGTGTCATCTTCCTAGGGCTTCGCTCTAGAGAGGGTGTCATCTTCCTAGACTAGCTCTAGAGAGGGTCTTCATCTTCCTAGCCACGCTCTAGAGTGGGTGTCATCTATCTAGACTCGATCTAGAGAGGGTGTCATATTCCTAGCTCCGCTCAAGGAGAGGGTGTCATCTGCCTAGTCTCGATATTAGAGAGTTGTGTAATCTTCTAGCATCGTCTAGTGAGGGTGTCATCTTCCTCGCCTCGCTCTAGAGGTGGTTGGTCATCTTCCTAGCAACCGCTCTAAAGAGGGTGTATTCTTCCTGCCTCGCTATGAGAGGGTGTCAATCTACTTTAGTCGCTTATAGAGTGGGTGTCATCTGCCTATTCTCGCTCTCGAGAGGGTTTCATCTTCCTAGCTTCGCTATAGAGAGGGTGTCTTCTTACTAGACTAGCCTAGAGAGGGTTTCATCTTACTAGCCTCGCTCTAGAGAGGGTGTCATCTACCTATAGTCGCTATAGAGAGGGTGTGTCATCTGCTATTCTCAGCTCTAGTGAGGGTGTAATTTCCTAGCTTCGCTATAGTAGGAGAGGCGTGTCATCTCCTAGCCTAGCTCTAGAGAGGGTGTCATCTTACTAGACTCGCTCTAGAGAGGTGCCATCTTCCTAGCCTGCTCTAGAGAGTGTGTATCTTCCTAGCTCCTTCTAGAGAGGGTGTCATTCCTAGTCTCGCTCTAGAGAGGGTGACATTTTCCTAGTCTCGCTCTAGATAGGTTGTCATCTACCTAGCATCGCTTGAGGAGGGGTGTGGCATCTTCCTAGCCCCGATCTAAAGAGGGTGTCATCTTCCTAGCCTCGCTCTAGAGAGGGTTTCATCTTCCTAGCATTGCTATAGAGAGGGTTTGTCTTCATTATAGCCTCGCTCTAGAGTGAGTGTCATCTTATTAGCCTCGCTCTAGGGAGGGTTTTGTCTTCTTCTAGTCCTGCACTAGAGTGGGTGTCATCTTTACTGCCTCGCTCTAAGAGGGTGCATCTTATTAGCCTCGCTTTAGAGAGGGGTGTCATCTTACTAGCCCTCGCTCTAGGGAGGGTATCTTCTTACAAGCCTCGTCGCTCTAGAGAGGGTGTCATCTGTTAGGATGGACACTAGAGAGAGGTCATCTGCCTTGCCTCGCTTCTAGAGAGCGGTGTCATCTACCTAGCCTCGCGCTAGAGAGGGTGTCATCCTCATAGCTAGCTCTAGAGAGGGTTGTCATCTTACTAGAGCTCGCTCTTATGGAGGGTCTCATCTGCCTAGATCGCTCTAGAGAGGGTGTCATCTGCCTAGACTCGCTTAGAGGAGGGTTGTCATCTGCCTAGCATCGCCTTCTAGAGAGGGTGTCATCTTTCTAGAGAGCATTCTCTACATCTTTCCCCCCTCTAGAGTGAGGCTACTCTACCATTCTTCCTCTAAAGAGAGCATGACTCACATTCTTCCTCTGAAAGGCATTACTATACATTCTTCTCCAAAGAGGGCATTACTCTACCATTTCTTCCTCCAGAGAGGGGAATTACTCTACCATTTCTTCTCCAGAGAGGGCTGTTACTCTACCATTCTTCCTCCAGAGAGGGCATATTACCCTACCATTTTCCTCCAAAGGTGCATCATTACCTACCATTCTTCCTCCAAAGAGGGCATTACTCTACCCATTTCTTCCTCCAGCGAGGGATTACCTCTACCACTCTCCTCCAGGAGAGGGCATACTCCTTTTCTTTACCATTCTCATCTAAAGAGAGCATTTACTCTACACATTCTTCTCTAGAAAGAGCATTACTATACCGTTCTTCTCAAAACGAGGGCGTTACTCTACCATTCTTCTCCAAAGAGGGCATTACTCCTTTACCATTCTTCCTAAGAGATGCGGCATATTTGCTCTACCTTCTTCCTACCAGAGGAGGGCCATTATCTACCATTCTTCCTCCAAAGAGGGCATTACTCTACCATTCTTCCTCCAAAGAGGGCATTACTCTACCATTCTTCCTCCAGAGAGGGCATTAGTCTACCATTCTTCCTCCAGAGAGGGCTTTACTCTACCATTCTTCCTCCAGAGAGGGCTTTACTCTACCATTCTTCCTCCAAAGAGGGCATTACTCTACCATTCTTCCTCCAAAGAGGGCATTATCTACATTCTTCCTCCAGAGGGAGGGCATTACTCTACATTCTTCCTCTAAAGAGAGAATTACTCTACACATTCTTCTCTAGAGAGAAAGGCATGACTATACCATTCTTCCTCCAAGAGTGCATTACTCTTACCTTTCTTCTTCCAAGAGGGCATTACTCTACCATTCTTCCTCCAGAGAGGGCATTACTCTACCATTCTTCCTCCAGAGAGGGCATTACTCTACCATTCTTCCTCTAGAAAGAGCATTACTATACCATTCTTCCTCCAAAGAGGGCATTACTCTACCATTCTTCCTCCAAAGAGGGCATTACTCTACCATTCTTCCTCCAGAGAGGGCATTACTCTACCATTCTTCCTACTGACGAGGCTTTTCTCTTTACATTCTTCCTCCAGAGAGGGCATTACTCTACCATTCTTCCTCCAGAGAGGGCATTACTCTACCATTCTTCCTCCAGAGAGGGCATTACTCTACCATTCTTCCTCTAAAGAGAGCATTACTCTACCATTCTTCCTCTAGAAAGAGCATTACTATACCATTCTTCCTCCAAAGAGGGCATTACTCTACCATTCTTCCTCCAGAGAGGGCATTACTCTACCATTCTTCCTCCAGAGAGGGCATTACTCTACCATTCTTCCTCCAGAGAGGGCTTACTCTACATTCTTCCTCCAAGAGAGATTACTCTAACATTTCTCCAGTGTGAGCATTTACTTACCATTCTTCCTCCAGAGAGAGCATTACTTACCATACTTCCTCCAGAGGAGGGCTTTTACTCTACAATGCTTCCCCAGAGAGAGCATTACTTATCATTCTTGCTCAATTGAGGGCTTTACATCTACCATTCTTCCTCCAGAGAGAGCATTACTTATCATTCTTCCTCAGGGAGAGGGCATCATTTACTCTATCATTCTTCCTCCAGGGAGGCATTACTCTATTCATTCTTCTCCAAAAGAGGGCATTACTCTACCATTCTTCCTCCCAGAGAGGGCAATTACTCTACCATTCTTCCCTAAAGAGAGCATTACTCTACATTATTCATCTATAGAAAGGGAGCATTACTATACATTCTTCCTCCAATGAGGGCATTACTTACCATTCTTACTCCAAAGAGGAGGGGGCATTACATCATACCATACTTCTCCAGAGAGGGCATTACTCTACCATTCTTCCTCCAGAGAGGGCTTTACTCTACCATTCTTCCTCCAGAGAGGGCATTACTCTACCATTCTTCCTCCAGAGAGGGCTTTACTCTACCATTCTTCCTCCAGAGAGGGCATTACTCTACCATTCTTCCTCCAGAGAGGGCTTTACTCTACCCATTTCTTCCAACCAGAGAGAGCATTACTTTTCATTCTTCTCCAGAGAGGGCTTTACTCTACATTTTTCCTCCAGAGAGAGCAATACTTATCATTATTCTACAGGAGAGGCATTACTCTATCATTTCCTTCCTCCAGAGAGGGCATTTACTCTATCATTCTTCCTCCAGCAGAGGGCATTACTCTAAATTCTTTCCTCCAGAGAGGGAATATTACTCTATCATTCTTCCTCCAGAGAGAGGGCATGACTCTATCATTCTTCCTCCACCAGGGGGCATTACTCTACCATTCTTCTCATGAGAGAAGAAGTACTCTACCATTCTTCCTCCTGAGAGGGCATTACTCTACCATTCTCCTCCAGAGAGGCTTATTCTACCATTCTTCCTCCAGAGAGAGCATTACTCTATAGTTTTCCTCCAGAAGAGGGCATTACTCTATCATTCTTCCTCAAGAGAGTGCATACTTCCTTCTCCTCCAAAGAGGGCATTACTCTACCATTCTTCTCCAGAGAGAGCTTTAACTCTTCCATTCTTCCTCCAGAGTGGGCAATTACTCTAATCATTCTTCCTCCAGAGAGAGCATTACTCTACACATTCTTCTCCAATGGGGCTTTACTCTATCATTTTCCTCCAGATGAGAGCATTACTCTACCATTCTTCCTCCAAGAGGGCAATTACTCTATCATTCTGCCTCCAAAGAGGGAATTACATCTACATTCTTCCTTCCAGAGAGAGCATTACTCTACCATTACTTCCTACAAAGAGGGCATTACTCTATCATTCTACCTCACATAGAGGGCATTTACTTACCATTCTTCTCCAGAGAGTGCATTACTCTACCCATTCTTCCTCCAGAGTGGGCATTTACTCTATCATTCTTCCTCAGAGAGGCATACCTCTAACATTCTTCCTCAAAAGAGGCATTTACTCTTTCATTATTCTCAGAGAGTGCAAATTGCCTACCATTCTTCTCCAATGAGGGCTTATTGACTACTAACATTCTTCTCACAGGGATAGAGCATTACTCTATCATTCTTCCTCACAGAGAGAGCATTACTCAACATTCTTCCTCCAAGAGGGCAATCTCTATCTTTCTTCCTCCAGAAAGAGCTTTACTCTATCATCTTCCTCCAGATGGAGCATTACTCTACCCTTTCTTCAGACTATAGAGGGCTTACTCTACCATTCTTCCTCCAGAAAGAGCATTACTCTATCATTCTTCCTCCAGAGAGAGCATTACTCTACCATTCTTCCTCCAAAGAGGGCATTACTCTACCATTCTTCCTCCAGAGAGGGCATTACTCTACCATTCTTCCTCTAGAGAGAGCATTACTCTATCATTCGTCCTCCAGAGAGAGCATTACTCTACCATTCTTCCTCCAAAGAGGGCATTACTCTACCATTCTTCCTCCAGAAGAGGGCATTACTCTACCATTCTTCCTCCAGAGAGAGCATTACTCTACCATTCTTCCTCCAGAGAGAGCATTACTTACCAATTCTTTCCTCCTAAAGAGGGCATCATTTACTCTATCATTCTTCCTCAGAGATAGCTATTACTCTACCATTCTTCCTCCAGAGACGTGCTTACTCTTCCATTCATCTCCAAAGAGGGCATTACTCTATCATTATTCCTCCAAAGAGGGCATATTACTTACCATTCTTCCTCCAGAGAGGCATTACTCTACATTATTCCTCCTGAGAGCGCATTACTCCACATTATTCCTACAATGAGGGCATTACTCTAACCATTCTTCATCTGAGAGAGCATTACTTACCATTATTCCTCAGAGGCTTTTACTATACCATTCTTCACTCCAAAGAGGCATTAATCTTACCTTTCTTCCTACAGAGGAGAGCTTTACTATACCATTCTTCCTCCAAAGAGGGATTACTCTACCATTCTTCCTACAGAGAGGAGCATTACTCTACCTTTCTTCCTCCCAGAGAGGGGCATTACTCTACTTTCTTCATCAGAGGAGAGCATTACTCGACCATTCTTCCTCCCGAGAGAGCATTACTCTACCTTTCTTCCTCCAGAAGAGAGAGCATTTACTCTACCATTCTTCCTCCAGAGAGAGCATTTACTCTACATTTTCTTCTTCCATAGAGGGCATTAATCTACCAATTCCTTCCTCCAGCAGAGAGAGCATTAATTACCCATTCTTCTCCAAAGAGGGCATTACTCTACCATTCTTCCTCCAGAGAGAGCATTACTCTACCATTCTTCCTCCAGAGAGGGCATTACTCTACCATTCTTCCTCCAGAGAGAGCATTACTCTACCATTCTTCCTCCAGAGAGGGCATTACTCTACCATTCTTCCCCCCAGAGAGGAGCAATTTACTCTACCATTCTTCCTCCAAAGAGGGCATTACTCTACCCATTTCTTCTCATGAGAGTGCCAATTACTCGACCATTCTTCCTCCAGAGAGGCATTACTCTACCATTCTTCCTCCAGAGAGAGCATTACTCTACCATTCTTCCTCGAGAGAGCATTACTCTACCATTCTTCCTCCAGAGAGAGCATTACTCTACCATTCTTCCTCCAGAGAGGGCATTACTCTACCATTCTTCCTCCAGAGAAGACAATACCCAACTTATCTTTTCTAGAAAAAAAATTCCCAACTCTTCTAGAAAAAAAAACAATTCCCACTTCTTCTTCTATAAAAAACAATACGCAACTCATCTTGCAGTAGAGACGGTGTTACCTCCAGTTCAGTGATTCAGAGACGCCATTACAAGTAATGACTAACTTCATCAAACTTCTTGGCACTGTAACGGTGCGTGATCAATGTACAGTTGTGGAGCACTACACAGTGTGGTTGTACCACTACTCAGTTATGTAGCACTACACAGTGTGTACCACTACACAGTGTGTAGCACTACACATGTGGACCTCTCTCAGTGTGGAGACTACACATGTGGACCACTACTCGTTTGTGTAGCACTACACAGTGTGTACCACTACTCAGTATTTGTTAGCACTACACCAGTGTGTAGCACTATAACGTGTGTAGAGACACTACACTGTGTACTCATTACTCAGTGTGTTACACTACACAGTGTGGTTAGGCACTGCACAGTGTGTACCACTACTCAGTGTGTACCACTATACAGTGCACTATGCAGTAGCACTATACAGTGCACTATGCAGTAGCACTATACAGTGCACTATGCAGTAGCACTATACACAGTGCACTATGCAGTTAGCACGGATTACAGTGACACCTAGCTGTAGTAGCACAATACAGTGCACTATACAATTATGTAAGCACTACTGAGTACTTCCTCACAGAATGGGCAGGATCTCGGAGTTTGAAATGATCTGCAAGGCCAGGTGTGGAGAACATTGGTTTAATATCACCAAATCCTTACGTGGACCCTTTACTTTGTGAACAAGCTGGAAATTTTGTAAAGCATCCTTTCTTTAGACTGTTGCACAACTGACTTACTAAATAGCTGTCGAGTTTGCCATTCATTCTTTAATTTTATGAGGTATACTTATTTGTTTGATAGAGAGGTTTCAGTTATGTTCCTTTCCATAACGGTTGTATTGGGTACAATGACCTTAACTGCTGCCCACCCCATCGGATGATTGCTAATACAAATGTGATTAAAGACTGCATTTGATTCCTTAGCCGTTCATGCCGAGTTCTGATGTTGGGCTAATCTGATTTCTGCCCGACATACGAAAGAAAGCATTGTGTGTCTGGGACATTGTGAGCACAATCAACAATGCTGGTAAGACAATAGGCAACGTTTAGGATCTTTATTCCAAAAACGTTTCGCCAACACAGTAGTTTCTTAATCGAGTACAGAAAGTAGCAGGGGCAGTAGAGATGTGAAGGGCGATTTAATCAGTCCATCACCCTTGATGGATTTTCGTCCTCAGGCTGGTGAAGATTCTTTTTTCTACTCTGAACGTTTCTCTTACTGTGTATGTGAAACGTTTCGGAATAAGATGCCTAAAAGTTGTTTTGTGTTTTGCATACCCAAAATTGTCGGTATTGAAACACCCTTTTGATATTCACCATCAACAATGTTGGATGGAACATTTTAATCAATGCTGCATTTCCCCAGTTCATGAAGACAGTATTTCAGCTTTTTTTAATGCATCAAACGACCAGCCATTTTCTCATTGGGAAGGGAAAAAAACCAATAATAGTTTTCTGGAAGGTACTTTTCCCCAGGTTCAGTCCTGTAGAAAATCTTCTTGGCTGCCAGTAATGCCCTCTCAACAAAATCCCTAGGATATTTCAGTTTAGTGATATGTTGGGAAAATCTTATTATTTCATCATCCCAAATTTCCGGTCTACAAATAGTAAAGGTCTCAGAACAATGTCAGAAAAACATCTTTTAACCTTTGATTCATGATTGGCAATAACAGTGAATGTGTGTGATGAAACAGTTGATTTGCTGTAAATTTTAATTTCTTTTCAAACAGTATGGATTTTAAAACATCTAAGAAGGCAATTTGTTATCTACTTCGTGCTCTGTTATAAACTTAACTGATGGTACAAAATCACTGAGGTCTAGGACGGAACTGTCATTATGAATCTTAGGCTCACAGAATATGTTACGTTTTTGAACTACTTGACTTTACTTGGAAGTCTTTAAGGATTCTGTCACTACAATTCCATATACAAGTTGGGTAATTAATAGACTAAGGCAGATTTCTCTAGGCATGACTGTTTTTGATCATAGTATTTACTTTTAAGTAGAAATTGCAGGTCCATCACACAAGTTTAAAAGGAATCAATAATTATGTTTGTGGGGTAGGCATGAAGAGTTTTTAGTTCTTTAGATACATAAACATATCAAAAAAAGGATTTTTAGTAAATATGTTTGATTCA